>JAYESA010000096.1:0-372500 GCA_036927795.1 Iris macrosiphon | reverse complement strand
TGGAACCATGGTTAGGCCATTAAAAAAATTTGAGAATTTTTTGTAATTATTAATAAATAAAATCTAATTCTCTAGGACTTCTAAGAACTTTTGTGGTAAACCTAGATGCCAAATTTGACCCTAAAATTTTTCTAGGTTTTAATATTCAGTTATATATTTTCTAGAATTTTTCATAATTTTTTTACTATTTTTAATATTTATTATGAGTTAATTAAATTAAAACTGATTTAAAAACTATTTTCTAAAAAAGAAAACCTATTAAAAACAACTATGCCCAGTCAGCAGCCAACCGGGCCTACAAGCCACTGTAAGGGCGCGGGTAATAGTGGACTGGGCCCGGCCCATGTGCCGACTCTGGAGCCGAGCCATGTCCGAATTTGACTCAGACTCAGTCGGGCCAAGTCGCGCGCAATCTCGGTCGTCTGATGCTGGACGGAGATGCTTGATACATATCCCCCTTTATTCGCAGCTACTTTCGTTCCATATATATATATGATATTAGATGAGTTTTAGGGTTATTTATATTCAGCTAATTTTTTAGGGAGATAACTTTCTAGGGTTCGTTCAACTTTGCGAGACCATTAATCCTAACTCCGGACTCCAAACACATCCCCATTTTTTGCGTTGGAATATTCTCGAGGTATAGTTTCTGAATATGTAAAAAAATTCATAAATTATGAACCTAGATTTCTGTAAAATTTATGGAGTGCCAGTTGTCTGAAATCTGACACGTTTTGGTGTTTTTGAGATTCCGGGAGATCCCGAACTCGGAATCATGAATCGTTTGAAGTATAGAAAATTTAACACGATAAAACATGATGTATATTTTCTCATACTATTTTATTATTCTATAAAATTTGTGCAACCTAGATGTAGTCACAGAACCGACGAAACTGCCATTTAAGCGCCATATTGGCCATAACGTTTTACCAACTTATGAGTTTGTCAAACCATTGATTCCAATGTTCAAGTAGCACTGAAATATATAGGAATATAAAAAAAATCAAGATTTTATGTCGGTTGACTTTTTGGTCAATATGACGTCTCGATTTGCATGCCACGAGTCGCAAATTCGGTCATTTGGACAAAAATAAAGATTTAATCTAAAATTCAAAATAATAGGATTAAAATAATATATTAGACTAATTAATTCAGAAATAAATAAATTATCTTTTGATGTGGTAATTTGTACTGAATAGGAGATTTGGACTTTGTTTTGGGACTTGATTCGTACCACAGCTAAGGACCACAGGCGAGTACATTTCCGTGATTACTTTCAGTACTTGATAGTCTCTATAATGCATGCTTAGTATTGATTATTTGATTCTTGACACTATTTACACGGATTAGTAAATGGTGGATTCTTGTATGAGATATGTGACTTTCTGGACTATTGTTATTTCTTCGTGTTTGGTTCGGAATCCATGTTGTACTAGTCGAAAGGAGAAATACTTAGTGGACATGTGAACTACCATTTCCATCCCATGGTCTTACTGGAATAATAGTACCTATGGACGACATGTGTGGTTTGTCAGTTTTTACACTTAGCCGTTCACATGTCGACAAGGTATTTTAAATCACGTAGATTAGTTTATTGCTATTTGTTTCTTCCATACTTATAGTTATTTTCTATGATCTCTTATGATTATTATACCTCATTTTAATGACAGGACTTCAACAGTTAGTTATTATGGTTGCCTTATTATGATTTTAGTTTTGTTGCCATCATATATTATTTACTATTTATTGCCTTATAGCTTCTACCATGTGTTTGAACTATTTTTACTGTGATGTACTCGTTCCAATCCTGACTGGATAACAATATTTTAGGTGACTATGATGAGGATAAGATCTCCACATATTATGCACCGTATGTTGGTGACGTAGCTGAGCCTTATCTTGTCCTTCAAGAGGATCAGGAAGAGTTAGCAGCTCAGACACCAGCTGTGATTGAGTAGTTTAGTAAAGTAGTTGTTTTATTTTGCTATTTTGGACCGAATTGTTCTTCGGGATTTTTAGTTATATTTTGGATATTACTATTTGGGATTTTAAGAATATTTAGGAGACTCTTTGGACCCACATTTAAGACTATTATTTCTTTATTATCTTCGGTGCCTTCATTTAATTTAATACATATGATTGATTATAGTGTGGATATGTATATATGTTGTGAGTTGTAGATTATACTTATGGCTTATTATATAGCGTTCTACTGCCGACACTGCAGCGTAGGCTGGGCGTGCCCATGAATCATGTCCAATTTTAGGGTGCGGGTCATGACAACATTGGATTGGTAACAATAATATAAATTCGAATATTGTACTATACTATAATGGATGATAAAATAGTATCTGATGGATGGCCAACAATACACGATCTCGGAATCCCTTTTCCTCCCAATGCTTCTATGAGTTTTAAGTTACCTAATTAGCCATACAGTTTATGCAGAATATCGTGTCGTTAGAACACGATCATCATCCCTAGATGTCGTATCGTAGTACGGATATTATAGGTATGAATCTGCATTTGGTTCTTGAAAGTTTTAATCTAGATTTATCTTGAGCATAGACTTCAGCATTCAATACATAAATCATATTCTAGCCACGCTACTATCACTAACCAACTATGATGGTACCTGTGTACGAAATAACATAATTTAACATAAACATAATAAAGCACCTCGGTCCACAAAAAGCATGAATGGCACCACAGTGCATTGGTAAACATGATCAATACGATACAAGGCCAGTAACTCAAAGGTAAGCTGGTAATCACAGCACGAATACAAGCAGTCATGTCAGGAATAGGGGCAATTAATCAATCAATCAGTCGGATCAGTCTGTCCATCAAGTTGGTCTATCAATTGAATTAGTATATCAATCAATTCCTCCATCAACGATGAAATATGTATATCAGGTTAGGAACACTTATCACTAGACACTAGGCTATTTAACATAAACAATATTAGACCTTTAGGTTGACAAAAATCCCTTAAACAATGATCAAAGTTTATCAGTCAATAAATTTCCTAACTCTTGGGATATAACAATACGCATCACCTATATTATCTAGAACTCAAAAGTTACTAGTACTATAACACGGTAGGAAATTACTAGGGCAATATACAGGAAGAACTAGATACTCGTACCGTAAATCAGTACGCAAAAACTAGGCAAACTAAAATCTGGGTATAAGATCAGTATACCGACGGTGTACTAGTGGTATGCCTTTAGTTCTAGAAGTTGGGACATCACCTAATCATAGAAAATTCCACACAAATGATATACCAGTGGTATACCGAACTCGATATATCGACGGTATGTCGGTACCTCAATATTCGATCACAACAACTCAAAAGTCCAAATAAACGATATATCGACAAAGTACCGAACTCGGTGCCTTAACACTCGATCAAAACAACTCAAAAACCCACAAAAACTGTATATCGATGGGATACCGTTTGTTCTAAAGAGCACAGAAATGGCTCAAAAATAGAATTTTGGGGCCAAAACCAAGTCATGATTCCACCTATTCTAATTCTATCAAGTTCTAATTCCTGGGGTAGGTCTCCTACAACATTTATAATTAGGTTCCACCAGAAAAATCTAAGTATCACAACCGATACCTAGTTTCCACCATCCTATCACAACCTATGTCCTATAAATCAAAACTAGGTTACACCACAACCAAAATCCATATAATGCCATAAGTAATTGTTGAAAACAATTTAAAGAAATATGTTTTGATAAAACTAAGCAACAATTACATAAAAAAATGAAAATACAAATAAATTATGGTTTTGTTCACTCTTTGCAAGATGTATTTGCCTAGGTTAGCTTTCAAGCCTAGATTCTATTCCACCTCCAAGGGGGGGAAAATCACACCCTTAGATCTCAAGATCTAGACTCCTATGGTCATTCTAAGACAAGAAATAAAGAGAGAAAATAAAGAGAGGGAATAAAGAAGAGAAAATAGATAGAGAGAGCTGAAATGAGTTTAAATAAAGAAAGGGGGAACCACTAGATGGCTGCCACCTAGGCAATATGTGCCCTATCACCCAATCACAACCCCTAATAACTAACACAAGAGACCAACATGCGAAGGGGAGCACGTAGTCAGCTTTACTGATAGGGCTGACTGGGTCCCGATGGTATATCGCGTTATATCGATGGTATACCGATCTCATGGGTAAATTCCTATTTGGGCATTTTAGGGTACTTCAATCTACATGCGGGTCCTACCACGGGTCTATGGTAATGCATATGGGTATTCTACAAGTTCATGGGAGTCTCATACATAATTATCATGTTATAAAATTGGTAAATCAAATATATTTGGATAAGTTAGTTAATTAGTTCATTCCTATCAATCAATTTACGGACGAATTACCCGTATGTTTCTCAAATTACCAAAGAAAACCAACAACAGAGTACATAAACTCACTAATGGATATAGGTATTCGCACCACGTATAAGATACCATATCGATACATGATACATAAATACGAAAACATAGGATACAAGAATAAGTACCTATACAAATATGTATAAATGGAATGGGGAGTGACAACTCCTTAGAAAAATTATGTCCTCGAAATTTTAACTAAAGCAACACTAAACAATCAAGACAATCACTATACAATTTATAGGTCTATATATATATATATATATATATATATATAATCACAAGAGAAAACAACCACAAACACATGACTATCTACCAATAACTAAAAATGAGACCCAAAGGCATAAGGGGAATATGATCCATAGTCAAATAGGTGTAGATATATGGATCTGATATCATCCGTGTGCTTCCACGTCACCTCTTCCAGCAAGTCATGGCCCCAAACGACATGTACAAGACTGATAATCTAGTTCCTGAGCACATTCTCTCTCCGGTCCAAAATAGATACAGGCTTCTTCTCATAGGATAATTCGATACCAATGACTAGCTCTGAATAATCGAGGATATGGCTTAGATTCGAAAAATACCTACGTAATTGAGATACATAAAATACATTGTGTACCTTACAAAGCAAAGGCAGAAGGACAATACGATTAGCAACATCTCCTTTCCGGTCGAGAATATCGAACGAACCGATATATCGCAGACTAAGATTTCCCCTTAACCTAAATCTGATAACTCCTCAGGTAGAAAAAATCCACAAGAATACATGGTCGCCTGTATTAAACTCCAAAGGCCTACTAAGGTTATATGTCCAATGCTGATTCGATCATGCATAACCTGAAGTCGCTCTATGATCAACGACCATCTCTACAGTCTGTGTGATCAACACTAGTCCCAATATCTTCCTCTCTCCAACAGTATGCCATACCAAGGGAGATCTATACTTCCTCCTATACAATGCCTTAAATGGAGCCATCATGATGCTCGCCTGAAAACTATTATTATAAGGGAACTCAACAAAACAGAGATAATCTTTCCAAGATACACTAAAATTTAAAACTATAAGACCATAACATGTCCTCAAGAGTCTGAATGGTCATCTCTGAATGCCCGTATGTCTAAGGATGATACGATATATTAAGCCTCAATCTGGTGCCCGCCCAGACTGATGCATGTAGAAGTATGGAAAAATCCAAAGTCCATACTCCTCAAATAGTTATGTGCCTAAAGAGAACCAAGTAGCAAAAATGACTTAACTCAGTGAGGCAGCATATTCCCAAGTATTCAAAAACTATAAGCCATTTAGTCCATGTAGCATCCAAACCAATTTTGAGAAAAGTTTTCCTCTATGCGACAAAATAACTATATTATAGCCGCATACATTACTCTGACACAACATTCATTACTCTGGACGCTTCGTGGTCTGTGCAGGTGATGGTTATAAGACAGAGGTCAGTGTTTATATCATCTTCATTATTAATTTTTGTTAGTATACATTTGTGCAGTGCCACATGTATATGAGACAAATTTCTTTATACGACAGGAAGCAGTGATCTCCCTATACGGCATCAATCTTTCCTCTATGCGGCATAGTCTTATGCGGCAAACCATTCTCATCCGACGTAGTAGAGCATTGATTATGCAGTAGAACAGTTATAAAATTGAGAAAATTATGGGCATTTAAACGTTTATACGTTTCATTGATGGCAAATCATTTATAAATGACAACGAGCATTTAAATACAGCTTCAGAATCATTTTGTAATTCGTGCCACGTGTCAAGTCGACCAGGACATGTGCCTAAGTTCACATCTGATTTATGCTCCTTATTTATTACTAAAGTCTATACGGCCAACTAAACCTTATGCGACAGAATCAAAAAGCAGTGACTTTTCAAATTCAAACGCATATAGTTGTTACAGTATGAATGACTATAAATAGAAGGGACATGTACTTCCCAAAAGAAAGGAAAAAAAAAAAGTAGAGTACTTTTGAGCCCAATTGCTGCCTTTCTTGCCAGTGAGCCGAGAGTTAGAAAATTTCTTTTATTTCTTCCAATCTTTATATTCAGATAGTCAACGGAGTAAAGAAGTCGATCACAGACTTGATCTCTCTCGCTCCAATCCCCAGAATATTTTGTACTTAGAATCCTCAATGTCAAGTTTCTTATTGTACTCTCTTTGTTAATTTTCAACAAAGTTTTGAAACAACTTTTTTTGTAATATCTATAAAAATGGTGAGTCTGCTGGGGAAATCCTTCTCCTTTGATGAGAAGGCGGTAGCGTAATCCAATGCGTCTAAGACTGGAACTAATCAAAAGATTTTGGTTGTGCAATTCGACCAACATGCCTACGAAGCTTTGCTTTCGAAAGAAGACTCGGCTCCCTCACCATGAGCTGTGAAGCCGAAGAAAACTCGCAAAGTTTGGTTGCCCAAAGCTCATTATACATATCCTGCTAGTGTCATAGAGGATATGGCCAAGGGAAAGGAATCTGCTGCAGAGCGTATTTTTGTCTCTGAAAACATCTCATCTGCCTTGAAGGCACATGAACATACAAACACCAAAGTTTGGGTTCCTGATGTATGTTCTATGAATCCAAAGGTAGTCGAAGACATGCCTCATATGAGAGTGAAAGCTTTCGCATAGCCTATATCCTCAGATTTTTTGGTTGCGCGTAGGAGAAAAAAATAAGCACCAGTCTAAGTAGGAGGGTCAAGCACATGCTTCCCAGAATATGCGTATAAGGGGTGCTTAACACCTGAGTATTGGCAGAGGAAAATACTACGATACTAATAACTTAGATGTTCATTCCTCTAATCAATCTATGTGCACCAAGCGAGACGGGCAAAAGAAGAATTTCAAATGGGTGAATTTTGTTGACTCCCAAGCTATGTGAATGAAGGGTACGTTTCCTCTATGCGCCAATGATCATAAAGCTGGACCAAGTTCTTTAAAGCATCATTATATGCGAAAAAGGAGGGGTTCTGTCTTTGATAGACTCTCTGGCTCTATGCGGCCAGTTTTTAGATGGACTCAGATATAGATTTTATATACTATGCGCCACAGGGTGCTAAGTCACAAAAATCCAAGCCAACTCAAGCTATGCGTGCCAAGGCAGCTACTCAAAAGTATTTCAAAAATGACATATGCGGCCGATTTAGCCATGCGTATGGTCAGAAAGCACTAACAAACCCATGACATGGTTCGGTCCATGCACATACCAAGGGTTTAAAGGTAAAATTTCCCTCTTCAGACTTGCGTGGCGTGTTGTACCACAAACACAAGATGAGGAAAACTACTGCTACACATGAAGTTCCTTCTTTGCGCATCAGTATGCTAGCATAATTATTAACTGATGTTGTTCAAAAATAACAGAAACTCCAGCAAGACAGTCCATATTTCAACGACTACGTCAAACAACACCAACACGATAGTGTTTCTAGGAGATAATATTGAGTAGTAACGAAAGCGAAGATGAATTACCTTTCGCCTCATGTTACTCAAACTAGAGGTCTCCTTCTGATAAATCAAATCAGAAAAAGAAGAAGTCTTCTAAAGAGGGTCCATCTAACCCTCCAGTTAGTGCACCAAGAAATCAGATGAGGGTGCCCAACTTTAGCTCCACCACTGTGAAGAGCAAGGGTTTCTACCGATGGGGTGTACTAGGGTACTCGCCAGAGATCAGTATCTTCATCTCAAGAACCCAGACCATAGTCAAGGGGTAGTATCCCTCTGCAAATTATAATACCAGATGCAGCACCACAAATAGGAGGTAGCAATTCTTCCATGGTCCATAATAATATGATGTTCCATGAAGACAGTGAATATCGGGGAACTGAAGATGATATGGTAGGGGATAATATCCCTCTACACACCATAGTATCTAGCAAAGCTTCAGAAGCTGGTAGTAGCATTTTTCTTGATTCTGAGGATGATACAAGAATGACAACTTTTTTCGATGATGGTGCACCTCAGGAATCAGAAGCAAAAAGTTTAGGCTCTACTGCTCCTTCCATTAATCCTCATGCAATGTCAGTATATATGACCGATAATAATAATAAAGAAAATAGTAGTAACCGTCAGCGTATTGATGCCTTAGAAACATTTGTTCAAACATTGAATCAGGCGTTGATAGAGATTAAGGCATTGCTAGTGCCACCACAACAACAGGCTTCAGCAAACAATCACAAGACTATGGCACCTAACAATAATCCTACTCCTCCCAACATGGGTGGTACTTTGATATTGATGTATCAGGTTCCACCAGCAACTACTCTACAATCAGCTCTTACTTTATTAACAAATGACACTCAAGAAGCTATCAGGAAATTGCGCGCTCGATTTGATGTCTTGCACAATCGAGAAATGCTTCAAAAACTTGGAATAAGGCGCCTTATCCTCCTGAATGGAATATCGTTGTCTTTTCACCCAAATACAAGCCACAATCATTGATTTCATTTTATGGAAAGATATCACCCGTCAATACACGAACTACTTTAAAGATATGACAGGACATCTACCACGTGATAATGCTCTACTCACTAAGCTATTTATCGAAGCCCTAACCGATATAGCTTATGAATGGTTCGACAGCCTTCTGGACAATTATATTAAGTCATTTGATTACCTCCGTTGGCACTTTCTTTCTAGATTCTATGACAATGGAATAGACATGACTATGTTCACCCTCATCGACATAATTCAGGGGGAAAAGAAACTGCGCGTGCCTTCATAGAATGCTTCAGGCAGGCTGCTTTGAAGATGCCTCCTGGTATCCTAGAATATGTGCTTATGGATACATGTAGATGAAATTTACTGCCAACGGTGAAACTCTGTATAGGCGTAGTCCAATTCAAAGAATGGTCCGTATTTATCGCAAATGTTGTCCTTGTTGAGAAAAATACAAAGAATGTCCATCTATTAGGGATTAAAATACCTAGTTCAGACGATCGGGGAAAGCGCCCCCAAAATAATAACAACCACAACGGTAAAGGGAATAAGGTCCTTACTGTTAATGTTTCCAAATACTCTTCAACGCCTAAGCCAAAACCCGCTGAAGAATCTAAGCCAAAGAAAACTTTTTACTTTTACGATGATGACGTTGTTGACATCCTTAATGTCATTATAAAAGGTAACAAACTTAAATTACCTGACATCAAATGACCAGAGAAAGTAGACAAAGTCAACGAACCCAAATACTATCTCTTCCATCGATATTTACATTATCCCACCAAGGATTGCTAGGTACTAAAGAGACGTATACAATAACTAATAGATTCCAAGGCTATCACATTAACTTCTGATGATAAAACAGTCCTTTGGATTAAAAAAATGCAAGTGTGATATAGCAACGAGCTATGAGCACAATTTTTGCAAACATTTACGAAAAAAGTAGAATGTTATATGGTTGATATAGCATTCAAGAGTCATTTTAAGGATGATCACCTCCACGACTTGAGAACGGTGTTCGTACTAATGAGTGCTCACCAAATTAAAATGAATCCAACAAAGTCCTTTCTGGAAGTCTCCAGCGACAAATTTCTTGGGTCATCATAACTTAAAAAGGTATCCATCTAGACCCTACAAAGACAAAGGCCATCCTTGACATGTGTCCTCTGAAGAAACTTAAGGAACTCCGCGGTCTTTAAGGTATATTAGCGTATATCCGACGATTTGTATCTAATCTTTTTGGGCGATGCCAACCATTTACACACTTAATAAAGAAAGGAGTTACTTTTGTATGGACTGAAGAATGCCAGCGTACATTTGATGACATCAAGTACCTCACCAATCCTCCAGTGTTGGTGGCTCTAATTATGGAAAAACTATTTTTACTCTACGTCGTATAGTGGACTATTCCATTGGTGCACTATTAGCCCAAAAAAATAATGCGGGTCATGAGCAAGCTATATATTATCTTAGCAGAATGATGGTGGGTGCTAAACACAGGTATAATCGTGTAGAAAATGAGTATGTGGATATGATATTTGTTATTCAAAAAATGCAACAGTTTGTGACTAGACAAATGATCTACGTTATCTCTCGGGTCAATTCCCTCAGAGTACTTATGACTAAACCAGGAGCATTGAATATCTGCCTGGCTATATGGGCGATGTTGCTTTCTCCATACGGCATAGTTTTCATACCTCATAAAGCAGTTAAAGGTCAAACATTGGCTAATTTTATGGTAGCATATCCGATACCAGAAATATCAAAACATTACGATGACATTCTAGACGAAGTGTTGTAGTCAAACACAATGTCAAAAAAATTAATTTGGAGAATGTTCTTCGAAAGTGCTTCAAGAACGGGACACAAAGGCAATATTGTTGAAGGAGTGGGGGTAGTACTCTTATCTCCCGATAACCTAGTTATCTATCGTTCTTATTCCCTCATGAAACTATGCTCAAATAACGTAGCAGAATATAATGCTTTAATCATCGAACTTCAACTAGCTAAGCAGCTAGGGGTTGACTACCTCAAAGCCTACGGTAATTCTAAGCTGATAATCAGCCAAGTTCGAGGAGAGTATGAAGTTTGCCATAAAGACCTCATTCCCTACTACAAGGCTATTATCGATATAGCCTTAACCTTTTCAGTATTTTTCATCGAGCATGTGCCTCGATTACAGAATATTGAAGCAGATTCTCTAGCTGGGTTAGCAGCATCTGTAGCCATCCCAATCAAGACTCAATAATCGGTCACTGTGATTGGTCGAGGGTTGTTTTGCATTAGAAACAATCTGCATGCTTTCAAAAGATACATTGTAGAGGAAAAATTATTGTCAAAGATTGACGGTTCCTATTCATAGACTATGTTGTCTATGAAATTCTTTTCGATGATCCAAAGGAAGCCATTTTTATTAAAATATGCTCTCTTCGATTCTACTACGATATAGTAAACCAAATAATGTATTATCGTTCTTATGACGGGCTTTTCCTACTATGCCTATCAGATGTAGAAGCCAAGCAAGCACTCCGTGAAGCTCATGACGGTACTTATGGTGCATATCAACCCAGTCCTAAGTTACAGGATCATCTGCGATGCATGGGTTATTACTGGCCCACTATGGTAGCTGATGCCATAGAGTATGCAAGGAAGTGTAGGGCGTGTCAGATTCATGCCAATTTTATACATCAAACTTTGAAATTTCTACATCTGACGACCGCATGATGGACATTTGAAGCATGGGACATGGATGTTTTAGGTTCCATCAGTCCACTATCATCTAGAGGTCATTGGTTTATCCTAGCTATAACTGACTACTTCTCTGAATGGGCAGAAGCCATACCGCTCATCGAAGTGAAGATATCGAATGTGATCAATTTTATTAAACATTATGTCATTTACCATTTCGGACTTCCCTACAGGATCATCCATGACCATGGTCCATAATTTGTAAGTCACGTCTTCTATCGGTTTTACGATAAAAACCAAATTCAGAATATAGCTTCAACAACATATACTCCAGCAGCAAATGGATTACCAGAAGCTTTCAATAAGACTATTACTAAACTTCTCAAAACGTTTATTTCATCTAAAACACTTTACTAGAATGAGATGCTTGGTTAATGTCTCTGGGCCTATAGCACAACGATCCGAATTCCAACTGGTAGTACACCATTTTCTCTGGTCTACGGGAGCGAAGCAGTCCTTCCTTTGGAAATTCTAATTTTTTTCTCTCCAGATAGCTCTCTCCAATAAGTTAACAATGAAAGACAACCATTGTTTGAGATTATAAGAGTTGAAGGCTCTTGATGAAAAATATTTCTTAGCTCAACTGCGTATTGAGTTATACCAATCACATATTTCTTAATCTTTTAACAAAAAAGTGAAAGAAAGAGTATTTCAAGTCGGTGACCATGTCTTAACAGTCAGAAGACCAATAATCATGACACACAAATCAAAGGGAAAGTTTTGGCCTAAATGGGAAGGCACATTTGTAGTGGAATCAGTGTATTCCAATGGTGCGTATAGGCTCGCAAAACCTAATGAAGATTTGCTAATAATGCCAATCAAAGATAAATTCCTGAAGAAATATTATGTCTAAATTTTGGACATACAAAAACCCATGTCTTTATATTCCCAGCCAACTGCAAATACATGTGTTTATTTTTCCCTAGCAAGTTAAATGTACAATGCTTACATTTTTTATCCTCAGCAAGAGATATTTACTCCTCGTAGATTACTTATAAAAGTCTATTATCCATATTCAAGAGTCTTTAATACGTTAGGGATAGGAGGTCCACTTGAAATTACTCTCACACAGTGTAGTATAAGAAAATATCAAAAGCGTCCTTAGTAGACAATTTGATACCCCTAGAATATTTTATTGCTAGTAACTTTTCTAGAGGAGTTAGAAAGAACTCTCCATTATCTCGAACTATTATCTGTATTAAAAAAACTTTTAATACCCAATAGATAATAAATCCTCCAAAAAAATTTAGTATAATGGTCCTCAGATCCTACGAAATATTCTCGTTGAGATCACAAAACAAAATCTTTTCCAGATAAGTAATCGTATTCTTAAAGCCCAATTGCTCTAAGAAAGTCTTATTTCTAATCCCTAGTTCGATTGGAGATATTCTATATTTTCTCCAACAACAGCTCACGTCCATATCATATCTGAACTATTATTTGTTCATGTCACTCCCCTATCCCCTATACTTGGAATATACTTAAGTTGGCACACTTTTGCTTGTGGTTTTCATTTTGGCGCACTTTGGGTATACTTTAAGTGCATGGTTGAATGGAAGCTTGGCGCACAATGGCTAATATTGATGGTGTGGTGGTGGTAGGTAGGGTGTGTGACTTGGAATTATTGGAGAGATCCGACAGTTCACTATCAACCCCATGCCTATATATATATCCTTGTTCTCATTATCTCTCCTCACTTGTTTATTTCTCTTGTTTTGATCCTGGCTTTCTTCATAGGCAAGCACATCTCGTAAATATGAAGAAACATGATCGGCTATAGTTTTATTCTTAATATTTATTTTTGTAATTAGCTTCTAGTAGTGTCCTGATTTATAGTTAGTTCTCAAAGTTTACAGATTTTAGGTGGTTAATGGTTTTGTCTTGATTTTATTATAAGAGTTTTCATGAGTATTTTCTTAGGGAATGATCCCCTAAAAATGAGATATTTTCAAAATATATTGTTCCCTGATTTTGAGCCTAGATTTTTTCTTGATTTCTGGTTCTTATTGCTTGAGGAATGAAGCACCGTCATAGTCTCGAGTTTGAACTCTGAGTACATCAAATGGTAGGTCGGTTGGAGAAGAAGAACAGTGACAAAAAGTACACAAGAGGATTTGCACTATAGGCACATGTTGAATATGATCCGTATTCAATACTCGTGCGTACTTTAAGAGTATTGCCAATTTCTTGCAAAAGGATGTCAAAGGGATAATTTTTGGGAAAAATCCTTTTTGGCTCACTTTAGGAAGATTTCAGCCTTTGACGCACAATTGATGTATTATCGAATGAACCAAGCAAAAGTGTGCCAGTCTACTTTTCAGCACACTTTTGACCAACTTTCTTTTTAGGCACTTTTAACCATCAGCAGACCGGCACACAATTGACACATTGTGCATTAACTATCAAAAGTGCGCCGCTCTTATACAAATAACCTTTGGTGCACTTTTGGTAGATTAATAACCCAACACACTTGTTAACCCTTGGCGCACTCTTTCTCAGTTCAGTCTCGATAAGCGAGTCATGACTTTGGCACGTCTCGATGCCCGAGGCCCTCGACTGTTGTGCCGCTTGGGGACTTCTATTTTGGCTTGTAGTTGTTTTCACTTGCATAGTTCACCACGTCTCTTACTCGTAACTCTAGCTTTATGCGCCAGTTTGCTTGCATGAGTAGAATGTGCCTATTCTTGTAATTCTTGATTTGTACGCCATATCTTCCTGCTGCTCTATTATCGATTTTGTGTGCCATGTTATAGACTCTTGCGCCATGACTTCTGTGACCTAGTGTTACACCATTGGTGCACCATATAGTTGCTTGCTCGAGCATAGTGTGCCACTATTCCTGACTAGCCTATATTTGGCACTTGCAAAGTACACCAATTCAGGACTTTTTGTGATTGATTGTGCATGCATGGGTCCTGTTGTGCACTTGATGTCTATTCTAGATTAGTTGAGCTTGACCATGATTGATGATCCATGATCCCAGAATTTAAGGAATTGATGAGTCATTCATGACCGTGACTCGATCATTTGAGATATGAGATTCCTAATTAATTGTGACTCCTGACCTGATCAAACATGATTCATGTGACCAATTGATAGGTTTGGTATCCTGACTTGGTTATTGTATTTGTGCCGATACACTTGTCCTGCTCGCCTTCTTATAAAGGCTACACTGTACACTGAGTGTGGAATATTGGCCAACATGTACACTGAATGTGACATGAGGATTCTTGCTCGGTGCATAATATTATATTCCTGAATTCTTGACACGAAAATGATAATGGATCAGAACCATAGCTTGGCTAGGTTATTGCTTGTTTGAATGTTGTATCTATATTTGGGTGAATCCAGACTTGACTCCTTATATAAAATAGATTTGTATCAAATGTGCCCGTACTCTGTATGACATCATTAAGGGGAATGTTCGTGTGGCCACAACAGGAAATTTCATATCATTGTAGGCTTAATTAGGTAACATAAAAGCCGACTAGAACATAGGGAGGGAACGGTATCTGGAGATCGTGCGTGATGGGGCTCCCCGTGATAATTTTTATAGCGTGCAAGGCTGGCCACCAAGGATATTATATATTATCCACAAGAAGTAGAGTACAATATTTGACCTTTTTATATTTAAGACCTAGCCAACACCTTTCCTATAGGAAGTTGGAACTATTACTGATTGAATTAGCGCGGTGGCACTACAGGGAACTGGTGTGATCATGATTTCTTTCTTGTATCACACTAGATCGGTTGGCCCTGCTCAACATGGTACGATCAGAGGATGCTTATTATTATTATTATTATTATTATTATTATTATTATTATATCTGGGATAACCCCAGACTTCATATAACAAGTCGTAACATTGTTTTGTCGTTCTAACCTGACTTGGTTGTGATTATAATTCTACTAGTAGCTTAGGGATATGGACCATCATAGTATGGTGTTCAACTTCTGTCCTTGATTGGTTGGAGAGTTGAGTCATTATACTATGATAGAATATGGACCAAACTACGACACAGTATTCTAGCTTGACCATAATCATGGGACGTACCTTATCTTAGGTGGCATGGTATTTTTTGTCCATGTTTGATGAAGGAGTGTCATGTTATCCCAAAGATAAGGCATGCGCCAATAATTTTTGTTTCTTGCACTATATGCTTCTAGTTTTTGTTTCTTCGTTCGTACTTTCTTGTGGTACTTGCTATTTGGGATCTAATCCCACTGGTTTTGTACGGCCAGGTTTAGAGCCAAAACTAGAGGATCCAGCTTATCCCCGTAAGGATGACGAACACCAGAAGGATGGTCATTAAAGGGCACGAGTGGGTTTCTTGATCATTGCTCATCGTATACATTCTACTCTTTTGGACGTTTAGCCATCGGCACTTGTTAGCCGGCTTGTCTGGATATCAGTTCATTTTTACATAACTGTAATATAATTAGACTGCAGCTGATCTCGATTGTATAACTATTGATATTCTGCTAGCCAAATATTTTGATGGCTAGATCTCTAGAACATTCTGATACAGCATTTAGGATGCCTTGCGGCTTTATCTCACATGTTCTATGTTGTTGTTACTTGCTTGAATGATTGAGACATAGTTATTCTGAGACCCTAGGAGACTTGATTGTAGCATGCACCCCCCTATCTTTCTACAGCCGTGACCGCCATATGATGTTCTATATCTTGTATGGGAGAGCTAGCCATATCTGTCTTCGTATTCTGGTACATGGGCGTGATAGTTCATTCTCCCAAGTATAGTGAATTTATTATCAAAAAAATCACGTCCATATCACCTCTGCATTGTTTTTCCTATTCCCACAAAGTGATATATACCATGTCCATATTACCTCTAAGTAAGATATTCTTATTGGAATCCTACAAATTAGAAAGTATGGCATGTCCATATTACCTCTGAGCAAACAATCTAAAACTATTGACTTTCTTCTATCACGTTAGGGTAATCCCTGATAGTGTCAGTCATTTCATCTTATTATCCATACTTACCCCTAATTACACTATGAATAATGAGTCCACAAATTGCTATCATGTATATATTATCTCTGATAGTGTTTCTTTTCAAATTATTATTCGTACTGTCTGGTTGAAGGAACTGATGCCTTAGTGCAGCAACAGTTTATGATGATGATATCGCACGTGTGTCCACAAGGGGATACCTCATGTGCGAGGGTTGCTTCTGTCGTCTTACGCTTGTGACTTATCACGTTGCATAAATCATAGGATGGAAGCTTCACTTTTACACCCATTTCATGTGCTTGGACAACCCTACCACAGAGGTAAAAGTGGAAGGTTTGCTCCCTGACCCAGTTCTTCCGCAGAAATTGCAACCGGATCATTAGTGGAAGACTCGATGTGAGATGGACCAAGTTTATGTTCGCAGCCAAACTGGACACATGGGTCCGTCATCACAATATTTTCTCCCAGACTTGGTTTAAGTGTAATTGCGACATCCAAGTGGGTTTGGGAAGGCTTCAAGGGTTGACCCACTTCCGGTGCATGAGTGCATGGTTCAGCCCTATATATTCTTCCATCAGCAGCGCACATGACAAGAAGCAGTGTATCCTTTTGAAGGGCTGGTTACGCAACCCCTTGAGCGTACATAGATCGAGTTGGTTTGGGTTTCATTGAATTAGCGCTCTTAGGCGAATAGTATAGGAAATCCAGGTTAGGACCATAAGAGTCCTCGTTGAGGACCACTCTGTGTGTAGAGGACTTCATGCACCTATGTTCTGGCATAGCATAGGTCATGTTGTGGGCACGTCTCTTGAGGTTCAACATCTTTCTCCTCAAGAGCGGCTTCGGAGATGGAGATAGAATGTGCGCCAACCATATGTGCATCTGCGACGGAGGTTGGCAATGCTTTTGGGACAGATTTGGGGTTTGGCGTAGCAGCTTTGATGACCCAAATCTTGCGAGTCTTTCGAGGTTGTATGGGCCTCATTGGAGAGCTTGACTTATCAACCATGTCTTCGAAGGCCTGTTGTTCGAAGCAAACGACCAACATCCTCTAGGTCGAACCCAACTTGGTCACGTCGGATTGCTTCACCAGCTTCTCGTTGGAGGAGAAGCTACTCCCCAGCAGAGTTGGCACTTTTGTCGACATCGCCAAATCAACGCTCGGGATAAAGTTGAACAAACTTTTTTTTAATTAGGAATTGACAAATAGTACAAAAGAATCTCTAATGCGTAGAGTCTAAGTAAAATAAAAATATAAGAATCTGGATAAGTGTGACGGTGGAGATCGAGCACTGCAGCGGCTCCTTTACTCTGTTGATGATGCGGGACCAAGGAGGTTGACGAGGCTTCGGGGAGCTGGAGTATACGACTCAACGAGTGTCCCTTGTGGCGCTTCTACTTTCTTCTCCTCTCCTTTCTCTTTATTGTTGTGGTCATCTTTATGTATGAGAGATGTCCACTATTTATAGCTTTGAGAAAGCCTTACGCGCATGCAAGCGCGCATCTCATACTGTCTTGTAGTAGCGCATGTTGTCATAGGCTGCAACGTAGTCATTCAAGATCTGAGGTTGCTGATGTCCATAATACTCTTGACACGTATCATAACTATTTTAATTGCACCTTAGGAGTACGTCCGTCCAGCGCATGGAGATCAATGAGATAGTAGTGGCGCATGGCACTACTGGCGTATAGAAACACTGGACTGTAATAGTGGTGGCGCATGGCACTGCTGGAATATGGTAATACTGGACTGGAATAGTAGTGGCACATGGCACTAGTGGCAAATGGGAACACTGGACTAGAGTAGTAGTTGCGTATGGCACTACTGGAACATAGGAACACTACTTATATTGTGGATGGAACATGGCTCTGTATTACTTTGGCGCATGGGTCTTGATCACTACGGTGCATGGCTCTTGATTATTGTTGGTGCATGGTAGAGATTTTCTATGCTTCTATATCCTTTACTCATACACTTTTATCTACATATATTATACCTCGATCGGATAACCAAGTTACGGGTCATCCAACATCAACAATGAAACATCATCAACAATCATCCAGTATCCATAATCATACCATCTTAGTTTATATAACAAGAATCATATAACTCAATCAAACTCCAAAGAGTCTATCAAACTAGTCATTACTCTCATGACTATAACATCTATGGTTTATGCTTGTTATATCTCGATAAACATTAATCCATCAAGCACATATGCACGCTATAAAATTGTCCATTTTCTTAGGTTCAATACTCCATATCAGTAAATATTCTAATAAAATTTCAAATTATGCAAACCGATTATGATATTCTAAATATAATTTATATCTCACCGATCTAATTATCATTCAATACTTGATCCGTATCATTCTTCCATAAGTCTTCAATAGTCAAACTAAACCATACATCTCGAGTTTGAATATTCATTCAACTGATTCAGTTACCATCTCAATGGATAATTCATTTCTCTATTCTTAATAGAATCATCAAATTTACCCTTTCCTGATTCTCATTCGACATAACATCAATATGACACGAGCCTGCTCATGAATATTTAAACTTAATGCACCAAGGAGCACTCAAAATTGAAATACCATAAATCAATACTCCCAACTGAGTCTCGGTACTACCCATCATTCGGGGGTAAACCTATCACTAAAAATTACAAAAAGGGTCTGATACATATATCATCACAACGAGAGTTGAAGTATATACCACTCAGAACTCAATCCCTTTCCGACACCATGCCTCTCCCTACACTTATCCAACATCTATTCTGGACTATTCATCACGTGGTGTCCATGCCGACCACAAACATAACTATTATTTCTCTAAATCTGAAACAAAACCAACCCAATACACAAGAATCAACTTATGATTTCTGTTGATCCCATTCGTTGCATATAATACAATATTTCCATCCTGACATACCATGACAGTACACACAACTGTTACCACACATCTTATATCCTTTTTGTGTTACCATATACAAGATATCTTCCACATACTAAATTTTTATACTAATGCAAAAAAAATTCTCTCAGTGTTACTCAGTATCAATATAATCAATAAAATCTAGACGTAACAAATACACACATAGCATCACAAGATATATAGACTTATTGTATAGAATAACCAATGGGGCATCAAGGAGGATCAAGAGTCTTTCGATCACATAAGCAACTTAAAATTGAAACGAATCCAAATGAGGTTCCAAGAAAGTAAAGCCGCGCACTGATTCCATTATGTCATGTCTCGATTTTGTAGAACCGAAAAGTAGCTACTAGACGTGATGTCTTACTAGTCTATATTACACTTGTATAAGGCAAAAAGATAAACAATTAATGGTGTATCTCAAAACAACAACATTACAACAGAATAAACAAAGTCATAAATAAATCATAGCATAACATACAAAAAAATTATTTTATTGGTAATTGCAGTAGAATACAAAGGCCCTGAATAGCCAACTGAATATGCCAACTTGGCTTATAACACCCATGTCAACTCTTGCTCACAAAGGATTATATCTTTCCATATATTATGCCATTTATATTGAAGCAAGCATCCTCGGCCAAACATCTTTAATGTTGCCAATCCGAGATCCAACGTCTTGGTACGTCCAAGCATATCTTTGTACCTAGGAATTTGGGCATCAGTATATTAGAAAATGCACTGGCGAGTGGGGTAACCCCCTCGCCTAAACCAACAATGTTATTCATGTAAAGCATGCATATTTATAACATAAACTTATTATTTAGAACTAGATTGATTTATAGTTCATATCTATGGCATATAGCGAAGCATGGAGCATGTAAACATGTTATGTTTGATAGCATAAGTAAAACTAAAACATATGAACCATGCCACTTATTATTGACTTCTTACCATAACCGATGTGCCCATTATTTGCGATGAACAAAGCAACGAAACTTTGTATTACAAACTATTTAAAAGAAAGAAGAGTACGAGAGATCATAAATAGGAATCTAAGTACAATTGATTCTAGGGAAGTATAGCTGTAGAGATCTGATCTGCGGACGATGACTTTACTCATTGGACCACACGACGAAGAAGAAATGCAGGGACGTTGTGAACAACTTGAATAGTTGGGCAATAAGAAAGCTTTGGCAATAACGGCACGACAAGCTTCTATTTTTCTCCTTCTGTTCTTGAATTTCAAAGACTTAAAAATTTACAGCCCTGATGCCTTTGTAACGTATACAATGATCCTATATTTATAGGATTTTAGAGTAGTATGACAGTGTGTGCAAACTTTGGACAATCCATACTATACGCGCACTTTTGATGGATGACATCCCACGATCTAGTGAGTGGGTGCACAACTTGTTGTCTACTTGACACGTGGCATCCCAAGCAAGGAAAGAGTAGGTTACGGGACAGTTATTTGTATACGTTTCACGAGGAACATGGCATGTAGGACACGTAATCATAATATCTCTTGGTCAGTTAGGAACGTAGACGCACTTTAGAAGTGGTCTGGAGACTGGCACACTTTTGGAAAGATTGGCTTTACAAGCGCTCTTTTGAAAAAGTTGGCCGTGATGGCACACTTCTGTAGAAATTGGCACAGCGGCGCACTTTTGAAGAAGTAGCCGTTATGGCACACTTTTGAGGAAGTAGCCATAGTGGCACACTTTTGGAGAAGTAGCCATGATGGCGCACTTTTGTTAAAATTGGCGCAACGGCGCACTTTTGTTGAAATCGGTGCAACGGCGCATTTTAAAGAAGTTGGGCGTGATGACGCACTTTTGAAGAAGTTGGCACAGTGGCATACTTTTATTAAAATTGACGCGATGGCGCACTTTTATAGAAGTAGTCGTGATGGCATACTTTTGAAGAAATAGCCATGATGGCACACTATTGAAGAAGTTGGCCATGATGGCGCACTTTTGAAGAAGTTGGCACAGTATATGGGTCGCTAAACAACAACCTGGGTCTGCGTGATGCAGCTAAGTTGTAATGATGACTTCTGACTCCTCGACTGTTGTTCAGCCATCAGATTTGTTGCATTTAATGTTTGGAGGAAAAGCAGACATACGATTTGTGCGCCTGTCTTTGTTGACAAAAATAGCTTAAAACTGTGCCATCCTTTGAAACAGAATGGAAGTGTGCCATTCTTCCCCTACTAAATTTCTTTGTAGGAAACTGTGTCATCTTCAAGAGGTGCACTATTTATGCTTCTACAAAATCTTCTTCAAAAATTTTGAATTCGTTCTGATGAATTCAAAATACTTTGAACTAGAAGCATAAACGTTGTTTGAGATATTTGTGCGTGCACTCTGGGCAGAATCCCAATAATGATGCTGACGTGAATGCATTAAAATATGGGATTGACCTGTTCATTGATTTTAATACGATCTTCACGGCAGCGGTTTAACTCAGTTGTTGATTGGAAGCAGTCTTCAAGGCGATGCATGCGGTATTATTTCTGGGGTTTGTTTGGAAACCGAAACGTTTCTTCTTTCCTATATAAGGAGAGATAAGGAGCATTCTTCATCAAAACATTGCCCTTTTCATGATTCCTCAGACTCTTTCATCACAGAGGAAATAAGCACGGTCGTTTATCGATCTAAGACGAAGAAGAGGAGTCTAATTAAAACAAAGCACAACAGGCGTTCGAGTGGCTGCAAGAGAAGACGTCTTCGA
This sequence comes from Iris macrosiphon, assembly GCA_036927795.1. NCBI lineage: Eukaryota > Viridiplantae > Streptophyta > Magnoliopsida > Asparagales > Iridaceae > Iris > Iris macrosiphon. The sequence continues at coordinate 350,244 of JAYESA010000096.1, read as the reverse complement.
GCGAAGGTCTTCTTCCCCAATGGAACATGGAAGGATAACATAATTTTCCTTGTCAAAATGATCAGCAACATCATTTGGCGATTTGCCATAAAATAAGGAAGAACTTTGATCGGAGCAATCATAGTTGTTCTAGTGCATGCAGCATGCTAGTAGTATTTTCCTCCATTATGAGGCTGTCTACTAGGGTACAGCTGGGCCACAGTTTTGGCTGTTAAATTGAAACAGATTCCCAATCAAAACTCTGTCGGTGGTGCTTTGTGGCGATGGAGGACTGGCTCCTTGGGACTTGCAAAATTGATGCATGCCCAGTTCTGTATCCTCCCGCCATTATCACTGCACCCAATGTTAAGAAGCAAGAGCATGTCTGATATTTGTGCTCCCTAGCATTGGCCTTAGAAGGATGGAGATGATCATCCGATCATTCCCCATCATATATAATTATGACCTTTAGAATAAAAATCTAGATGTAATAGATTTCTATTATATGTAATCAGGATTTGTATGCCAATAAAATTTAGCTTGATCTTGCTTTGTTGTCTGTGTTGGTGCTTGATCAACCTTTGTCTCGACTCAGGAGGAAGAAAGAATTAACTTTGCATATTTAGGAAGGATTAGTCATTGTGTGCAATATGCAGTCTTTTTCTGACAACTGATTAGTGAGTGCATTATCTAAACATTCTTTTCTTATATACGAGAGCACTTAGAAAAGAATGAAAAATCTCAATAGTCCCGCTTCGAATTCTGTGTACGGTCCTTTGCTTAGGAAAATGAACCGTCATTTTTTTAATGATGAATCATCGAACCTTCACCCTTTTTCACTGATGAATCATGTGTTGAAATTTGAACCATTGTCCTCCTTCTTATAAATAGTGGATTCGGCTACTCCATTCAACATTCTTTATCCGAACTTGCTGATGGCTTCCTAGGATACTTCAAAGAATAATGCAAGGGAAACAGACAAGGTGACCGTTTCTGCTCCGGCCAAGGCTAATTTCAGTCACACTCCTATCATTCTTATGTCTCCACTTACTGAAGAGAATAAGGAAACACCTTCAGGTCAACTGCGTGAGGCAGCACTCATTCAGGATCCCCTTTATCGTACGTCGGATGGATTCACCCCACTCCAAAATAAAGTCAGTGGTCTTGATGGTTCTGTTACTGACCTATAGGACAAGAGGAATAAGCCAGAGTAGAGGCCACCTGTCGGGTATTTACATACTCCAATGTCTGTATTCTACATGCTCTTGCAACTTTTGTGAATAATATGATTTAGAGGACCGTGGTTTCCTCTGAAAGTTGTACTGTTGTCCTTTTTCCTCTATTTTATAAATGAAGAAGCTTATTTTATTTTTGTGGTTTTAAAAGATGACATCAATAATGTCTTAATATTTTAGTGGACCCATTATCAATTGTGTATCTAATATTAGATAAAAATAATAGGTTAGAGTAAAAATGAGATCAGAGGTAATGTGGACTTGATATGTTTTCAAACAGGATCACACCGAATATATCTACGCAGAGGTAACATGGACGTAGAAAAATATAATTCTATGGGAGATTTGGTAGATTTGTCACTCATGGCATACTCATGCTGAATACAAATGATAAATTTTACAGGATGCAATGCTATCATAGGTGATATGGACGTGATAGCTCACTAGTTTACTCCGCTGGAGAAAAGAAGAAATATTAGTTCAAGGACGAACTATTGTCTTCTCTTTAGGGGATAATAAATAAAATATGATTTAGAGGTAATATGGACATGAATCATATTACACTTATTGACTGGTGAAGAAACATGTGAGATTATTCCCAACCCAACTAGGGATCAGGAATATGATATCCTTAAAATAACTGGACTTTAAGAATGAAATATTTTGGTTGGAGAGAATCGTTTAGATGATCTCAACAAGAGTGTTCTGTTGGATCTGAGTATTGTCCCGCTGAAAAACTTTGAGGACCGATTACCCATGTCTTATTCAAGAATGAATATAGGTAACAGTTTAAGAGGCCATGTAGGCTACGAGTTTCTGGAGATTAAAAAATTGTATTTAATGTACATCTTATTTTAATCTGTTGGAGACGGAGAAGAATATGTCGTGCTTAGACATAATACTTCTTGAGGAATTTGTCGTTAATAGGCATCATTATCAAATCTCCATTAGGCTTAGCGAGTTTGTAGGCTCCGTTGGAGAATATTGTCTCCACCATATAAGAACCATTACATTTAGCTTGGAATTTGATTTTGCTCTTATGGGTTGTGATCATAGGTCTCCTTACAGTAAGGACCAATTCACCGACATGGACCAATTCTCTCTGAACTGCTGGAGGAGAAGGAGGATAACCCTCTGCAGTGGCTGGAACAATCCTCTGAACATGTGGGGGTAGAGGACCCCCAAAAATAGCTGAGGCTCCCACCGAAACTGGTGAGAAAGCCCTCCTAACTGGTGGAGGTGGAACAGTGTCTGCTGCTACTCGAATAGGTGGTCGAGAAGTAGTCGACCTCTCCGAAGCTGCTATCGATCGTTGTGACCTGGTCTTCGGAGGCATCATGAAGACAGATCGAAACAAAGAGATTAATAAGTACAAGATACGATATCATCAAGGAATGACAGTAATATTCAAGGAAAATAATATTTAGAATTGTAGGACCGTGTATGAAAACTCTAGAGGGGGTAAATAGAGTTTATGTATGCAGTGGAGTAAAACTACCTGTTAAAAATATAATTCTATGGCATGCAATGGTGATCAACTACTAGCAGTTAGAATATGTCTTATGTGTAAGTGATACTACTAGCAGCGTTATGAATATACTTATATATATGTAGTAGGGTGAGAGAAAGCAAATGCAAACACCAAGATGTATACTAGTTTTCCTCTGAGAGGACTAGTCCAGTCCCGAAAACTCAAGCTCGGAGTTTTATCCACTATAATCACCAATAGTGAATCACAAGCTTTGATCCGAAGACTTGCCAATTCTTTATACCACGAGATTTGATCTGAAGTCTCGCAACTTCACAGCTAGAGAAAAAGAGAAACTGGTGGAGCCAAGCTCTTTACAACTCTGTAGACTTCTAGACCGAGACCGCACTTGGCACTAGGAAGGCTAGTAAGTTGCTCTTGGAGATAGAAAAGTTAAAGCTCAGATGTTTGCTCACAATAGGATAGAAGATTTAAGAATGGTTGAGTGTGTAGGAATGTAGAAATCCAATCATATTTATAGTGTGTTGGCAAACAAAATTCGGCCAGAATTCGGATAGGAGTTAATTTAAATTTCCAACCGTTCGGCCAAAAAATTATGAGCTTATTGAACTGGTTGATTTCATACCAAAAGGGTAACCGAGTTTGGTCCGAGTTCGACATGAATTCGGCCCGAGTTCGGTTTTTAAGTATGGTAGACTTTGTTAATGAATGTGGCCTTATTTGGTGGATAGGTTCTTTGGTTTATTTGAGTGGACTAGGTATCTGGATATAGGTACTTTGATTTGCCAGTGAGACTCAGCTTACATCAATCCTAGACACAAATAAATAAAAGATTACATTTGAATATGGAACCAAACTTGATAAACAAATCTTATAGCTGGAGCAGAGTCTGACTTTAGTACTGACGAAGATGATATACTTTGCATCGAGTATCTGCTTCATTTGTATTTTAGATCTAATGTTTGACGATTATAAGAATCAGGTTGACTGTGACCACTTTGTGTCAACAATCTCCCCCATTATGATAATTGACAAACTATGCCAAAATACACATAGGTGAGTCTGATGTAGCCTTTGATGCAAATATTTAAAACGTAGAAGAAGATCCCTTGTACGAAGATCTTTCCATTAAAAATAAACTTTTTAAGAAAAGCTCCCCCGTAAGTAGATCTTTCCTTTGAACGGGTGCTCTTGAATAACCTATAACTTGTCATTTCTTTATAGAAAGATTAGGTGCAGGTATATCAAGAATATATCACAGTTTATAATTTTTATATGTCATCAACCATAATTGTTATTTTGTCATTTTCCCCCCTTTGTCAATATATCATAGGAGGAAAAAAAATCCCCCATAATGAGTGATTATGACAACTTGAAGAAAAAGACATATTAACCAGAGAAATGTATCATACATTGTTTAATCAAAACAAGTATCAAGACTAGCGAATGCAAATAACCAAAATAGCATAAAAAATTATGAATATTTTAAGAAAACATTTCTAGTACACTAAAAAAATAAATCCACATAGCCAAAAAAAACTATCATAAATCATCAGCAGCAGCATCAGCAGGAGGATGATCATGAAAATATACTCCGATAGGGTCAAAGTACTGCTGAACAAATGTATCATCGATCTTGTAGCTTTAGCGAGAAGGATCACGAACTACTGGGTGAGGTGCAGTAGGATGATGGGCTAGGTGATAATGAAGATCTGCTAGAGAGTTGGCTAATGTGTGGGCCTGGATAGTGGTGCAATAAGACTGGTCGTGAAGCCGAGTGATAATCATAGTATTCTGCTCCTGGTGTTGAGCAGCTATCATCTCATTTTGCATCCTGAATTGCTCGCGGAACATCTCTTGGATTGAGTCCAAGGTAGTAGGCTGTGCAGAGGAAGATAGAGTAGGAGTTATAGCAGAAGGAGCTGGAGCTGGATCAGATGGTGCATCAGAATCAGATCCGGATGAGTCATCTTCATTAGGAGCAAGAGAGGTAGGCTGAGTCCTGCGGGCTTTGGTGAGATAAGCTGGCTCAGATAGATAAGTAGGTTCTTCCATAGAAATATAAAAGTGCTCAAAGATAAGTGGTAGATACATGGCATAAGAAAGTTGATGTTTGTGTTTACAACAGTCAATCATCTACCTAATCATGGTCTTAGGAATACTAAAGGAAGTGGATGTGTAGAAGTGATATAAAGCAGACATCTTCCTATAGGTAATACCATCTTTGGAGGTTTGATTGGGAATGATAGAAGAGTAAATTATACGGTGAAGTTTGTAAAAGTATTGGTTGAAATATCGAGCACGAAACTTCTCGTCAGGACAATGATAAGGGGCGCAAAGTATGTCCCTGAAAGAATCAAGGGTGATGTCGTCTCTGAGATTGAGTTTGTCGATCTCAACTAGGGCATCTCCCTCGTTTGGAATTTCAAGGATTTCACCCAAAGTTGTATCATCAAATTTAGTGTTGATCCCACCCACTCTTGAAGAAATAGACCATTGATCATGAGAGATATTACAATAAAATATGCGAATGGCGTTCAAATAAATTGGTTTTCTAGTTTTGACTAGACAATGAAGATAAAATTCTACAAGCTTAGGTTTTTGGGCATAAAAAGTAGTAAAATTGATAGGATTGCCCTTGCAAAAAAAAATTTGCACAAAATTATTGAACAATAAATTTGAGGCATCAAGAGAAGTGAAAATAAAGTCATCATATTCACTGGGGTTTGGAATATTGGAAGAAAATAGAGAATATAGAACATCATCACTAGAGTGTTGAGAAGAGGAAGCTTCATTTGCTTTTCTTTTCTTTTTCCCAAATTTAGGAGCCATGAAAATAGGGATTGTGAATGTGAGGATGTACCTTTGAAGGGATGGAAGGAGATGAAGGAGAATCTCACGAAGAGCCTTAGATCCGAAGTTTTTAGAGTAAAAAGCCTTTGTGAAAGGAGAGCACAAAACTAGGGTTTAGGAGGAAGGAGGTTATTCTCGGTTTGGAGAAGAATGATTTGGGAAGAGGAAGTAATATGATCAAATCTGATGCTGCTGTTGTTATATAAAAATACTAGAACCGAGTTCGTACTGAGTTCGGACCGAACTCTGTCTGAGTTTTGACAGCTCAGGATTTTGAAAATTATATTTTGTAGTATGCTATAAAAGTTATATGAAAAAACATACAAGTGATCTCATCATAATACTACTATGACAGGCTATATTATCAGTAATTATTTTTAGACAAGTCATTAAAAGAGGTTATAATGCATTCAATTACTGAATGAATGATAATTGTATTTAGGAAACGTTTGTAAATGGCTCTTTGTATATCATTACTCAGTGAGGTATTTGTTATTATTAATTAGTTGTAGGGGCAGGTTCCCAGCTAGCGGTGGTCCGAAGACTCTTAAGTACCGTGTCGCCTAAGGTTGTTTATACCTTGTTGACAAAAGGACCCTTTTGGCTAATATTGAAGAATCATTTAACAAAAGTTTCTTCATACACAGTTAAGAGCAATTATACTATGACATTTCAATAAATTGAATGAGTACAGTATACTACTATAAATATGTAAATTTTGTGTTACCATAATGACTTAGTAGTCATATTTTGTGTTGGTACAATTGCCATGAGAATGTCCATTAGCTTTTTGCAATCACCAACTTTCTCCTTTTAACATTACGTCTTGCCGCAAATCGTTCCACCTATATGATTAGAACAAGACTTAGGTATCCAGAATTTGGAACCATAGTGATTAGTATTTGCAACCCAGATAAACATATTCATATTTACTAATCTTCGTGTTTTGGAAAAGTGTGAGGAGTGTCCTTTCAATCCACAGTAGTGACATATAATAGTGTTGTTTGGGTTAAAACTAAGTGTTTGAGCATGATATGTCATGTGATTATTTTTCTTTGGTCTGGTGTAGATAAAGGCATGATTATACAATTTGTTAATCATCTTGTCTCTCTTATGTTAGTGTCTTGTGTCCTTTTGTTTGGTCCAGTATCGTGTGTGTCTAGTGCTAGATTGGGTTATAGGTTGTTTAACCTGTTTACCCAATCTGTTCTCTAAGTTTTTAGAGCTAACAAGTAATTTATCATATTTAGTAGAAAGATTATTAATCTTAAGTGAGGTATTAGATTAATTCTCATTTTTCTGTTTTAAGTCCTCCTTAAGTTTAGCATTTTCTTGATTGCTTTCATCAAAGCAGTCAAGAGCTTCTTGTAAGGTAAGCTTAAGTTTGGAGATTTCAATTGATTCATCAAAAGAGGAGTTTTCTCTAGCTTCTTTAAGTAAGCAAATAAGCTGATCATTCTTAAGCTGATAAGATTTAATATCTTTTTGAGCTTGCTTATAGTTATTTCTATGATTATTAAAGTCTTCAAATATATTATTAAAAGCATCAGACAATTCATCATACGAAATATATTTTGCTAGTGAGTCATCATTTATCTCGTTTACCATCAAGCACAAGTATGTCGTATGTTGAAGGTTTTTGTCATTCTCGTACTGGATGCTTGCATTGATTGCTAGATCTTCACTTAGGCATAATTTTGCAACATCTTCTTACTTTGAGTTGTTGCCATCATTATTGCATTGAATATCTGCATCTTTCTTTGTACTTGTAGCTTCTTTATTTTGATACAAGCTTGCAACATCATAAGATTCTTCTTCTTCTTCGTTGTTTCCATAAGTTTCTTCCAGCATTTTCCATATTTCATGTGATATTTTACACTTGGAGACAAGTTTGAATTTGTCTTCTCTTAGAGTACAGTAGAGCATATACATTGCCTTTGCATTATCACTTTCTGCTTTCTTTTCATCTTCAGTATATTCATTATCTGTTTTGTCAACTATTTTGTAACCATTAGTAACATAAGTCCATAAATTAAAGCCAAGAGATTTTAGAAAATTACTCATATGTATTTTCCAAAATAAATAGTTAGTGTTGTGAAAACAGGTGGCTTATCAATGAGTTAGCTTTCACCATTGATGGAAAAGAGTGATCGTGTTGTTGCCATGTGTTACTCTTTGGATGTTAATCAGGTAATCAAGAGAACTTGCTCTGATACCAATTGAAGGATCAATTTGTATGAGCAAAAGTTCCTATAAAAGAGTACTAGCTCTTATACCAATTGTAGGAGCAATTGGGATCAGAAACTAAATAAGAGACTACCTGCCCTGATACCAATTGTAAGACCGTGTATTGCAACTCTAGAGGGGGTGAATAGAGTTTATGTATGCAGCGGAGTAAAATCACCTATTAAAAATATAATTATATGGCATGCAATGGTGATCAACTACTAGCAGTTAGAATATGTCTTATGTGTAAGTGATATTACTAGCAGTGTTATGAATATACTTATATATATGTAGTAGGGTGAGAGAAAGCAAACGCAAACACCAAGATGCATACTAGTTTTCCTCTGAGAGGACTAGTCCAGTCCCGAGAACTCAAGCTTAGAGTTTTATCCACTATAATCACCAATAGTAAATTACAAGCTTTGATCTGAAGGCTTGCCACTTCTTTACACCACGAGGTTTGATCCAAAGTCTCGCAACTTCACAGCTAGAGAAAGAGAGAAACTGATGGAGCCAAGCTCTTTACAACTCTGTAGACTTCTAGACCGAGACCACACTTGGCACTAGGAAGGCTAGGAAGTTGCTCTTGGAGATAGAAAAGTTAAAGCTCAGATGTTTGCTCACAATAGGATAGAAGATTTAAGAATGGTTGAGTGTGTAAGAATATAGAAATCTAATTATATTTATATTATGTTGTCAAACAGAATTCGGCTAGAATTCGGATGGAGTTTAATTCAAATTTCCAACTGTTGGGCTAGAAAATCAGGAGCTTATTAAACAGGTTGATTTCATACCAAAAGGGTAAGCGAGTTCCACATAAATTCGGCCCGAGTTCGATTTCTAAGTATGGTAGACTTTGTTAATGAATGTTGCCTTATTTGGTGGATAGGTTCTTTAGTTTATTTGAGTGGACTAGGTATCTGGGTATAGGTAGTTTGATTTGCCAGTGCGTCTCAGCTACATTAATTTATACTCAAATAAATAAAAGATTATATTTGAATATGGAACCAAACTTGATAAACAAATCTTATAGCTGGAGCAGAGTATGACTTTAGTACTGACGGAGTTGATATACTTTGCATCGAGTATTTACTTCATTTGTATTTTAGATCTAATATTTGACGATTATCAGAATCAGGTTGACTATGACTACTTTGTGTCAACAAGAATGACTAAGAATTAGCAAAAATTCAGTAGATTAGAGAAAAAAATTCCTAATTATGATTGGGTATTCTCTCGTTCTATATCCTAAGTCCTATAGCAGGCTCGTAATAGTTCCCAAACTTGGAGTACTATAATGATATCGCACTAGTTGCAACCTCGACCTGCATGGGCCACCACTAAAAATGTGTCATGACCCTCACCCGAAAATTGGGCATGAGTCGTGGGTACGTCCAGCCTACATCGCAGCATCGGCAGTAGAACGCTGTAAAAGGTCCACAATACTATCTAACAAACTCACGCAAGATATATATACAACTTGTAAATGGTAACTCAACTCCAAAAGGAGGACAAGATGAATATATAGCATCAATACTCAATCAATCAAACTACATATAGATAATGGCATGATGTCATAAATAGAAGAGAATCACAAGTCATAATAATAGCAAGTCTAGAGTCTAACAATAAACATAAATGGTCTCAATGTTATCAACATGCCATAGTCTAATGTTGGAGACAAATCCAGTATAATAAATACTATATAAGGGTCTGCTATAGCTAGGTTTGTCTCCTCAACAACTAGTGCCTGATCGTCCTGGGCAATGGGTGCTACCTCAGCTAGCTCTCCGTCCTGCGGGCCTAATAGGTAGGACACCAATCCTCTAAATAGCCGTCTGAAAAAATATATCCAGTCAGGATTGGAGCGAAGTACAATACTCTGAAAGCAGTTTCATATACATGGTAGAGAATATATAACAGCAATAGAAAAGAATACAAGATGCACAGGTACAATAAAATAGAAAATACAGCTGAACTAGACATATAAACAAGGATGAGTGGAATAAATAGATATAAAAAATATGGTGTGTACTGTAACAAGAAAATTTATGATACTATCTAAGTGATTTAGAGTACAAGTTCATTATGTGATCGGGTTGGGTTGCACAAGTCTATACTATGGTAACTCATTTATACGTGTATCGTATAATTGGCATGCACACGAATACGCTAAATATTTGATCACATAACCAACTCCTACACCCCTGCCCCGACTAATATTCATGGATCAAATCATTACACGTTATGCACACGAATATAATATCAACACATGGAGCACACGATAGATACAAGCACAAGGAATACCCGAAGCACACGATAAAGTACATGTGTAAGAAGTATCTAATGCACACGTCAAATAAATAACATCTCCTGACTCAATCCATATAATATCAGCCCGTGTAATCATGGTACCAGAATCAAGTAAAACAGATCTAGAATATGTGATATATACAATATCAAGTACTAAAAACTAACAGAGAATGTACTCGTCTGAGGTCCTGAGAAAATCACACAAAACGATGTCCAAACTGGTGTCGCACAGACCTACATATGAATTGGCATGTTATTTGGTATAATAGAGGGATAAACAAGTTCAAATAAGATAAAAATATGGTTTCTAGGTCAAAACTTGGTTACTCTAGTCAAACTAGGTCAAGGGTTTACTTTTAGGGTCGAACTAGTCAACACTGGTCAAAACTAGGTTACACCTAGGTTTCTAGGTCTATACCTTGAAGGGTTACGTTAAATTAGCTAATATCACTATGTATCATATATAACCTATATATACTAGTTAATATTATTAAGTATCTTATATATAACTTATAACTTAGCCCATTACCTCTAATACCTTGCTTATACCTCAATACCCAAACCCATACCTTGGTACTCTATATAACCCAATATCCTAACTTAAAATACTTACCTTACATTCTCCATGACTTAATACTTAGCAATTAGTACCACCCTCACATTGGCACCTAAGTGGCGCTAATCCCATACATGCTCTTCTAGGATGAGCACATGTACTGATACATTTGATGTTCAATAATACTCAACTAGGTATCAAAGGCCCTCACAACATCACCCCCTTCAGTGATACCCACTGGGACATAAGACTGATACACTACTCATATTTCTTACTTATACTAAAACTTGGGCATCCCTTACACTGATATACACTGACAAACCCCCTTCCTTTACATGCTACTACTGCCTTGTTGGGACTGCATCAGTGCAGTCCCCACCCATCTGTCACCAGAGCCTATTTAGCTTCCTAACCACACATTGCAACCAAGGATTACACACACAAGGCACTCCACATCACCACAACTGAACCCGATACATCCCAACCCATGAGATTCTACTGCTGCTAACCCAGGTCTGAACAGACCTAGATCCCCTCCCCTTAATTACTGCTATGATACACCATGTATCAAACCTACTCAATACCAGATACTAAGAATACTATAATCCAATACACTACCCCATATTACCCCCTCCTCAAAACCTGTTATTGCTGCTGCAATTGTATCCTAACTTGATCCTCCCCCAATTCTGGTGCATTGATGTTCATCTCCATACTGCATATAACCCCACATTCACATCACTCACTACAACTGATACCTAACCCGACTTCTTCTCATTAGTTAATGAACTGATATTTCGGCTTGCTATGATATCTGATACCTGATATCAACATATACTCCTTGATACATGTCTCAAGGCCTTCTCACCCCCACGCAACTGATACCCCAAGCCTTCCCTCTTTTACCTTGTTGTCCATACAACAGCTGCAACCAAAACCCGACCAACTTTACTGCACCACTGAACAACAACAGGTGCACCAACACCCTCACACCTCTCTACTCCTGCACAGATGAGTGTGTTGCCACTGTAACTGCTATGTATCAGTGCACAATAGTGCACTGATGGCACTGCTGAGACCAACAATGTTGCACACACCCACAACTAACTGTGCACACCACACAACCAACTATGCATAGCACAGTGCACACACACACAGTGAGTTCCCCTCTTCACCACACACAATCACACAATAAAAATTATAATATAATTATAGATATATATACACAAATATACTATATATATCATAATCCTCTAAATAGACTCATACTCAAGCCAAATGCATGGCAACAAACACTTGGTGTGCATCAAGTCACACATGGGTATCACACCTTGATACTCATGTGATACTCACTCAAAACACTCCCAAACACAACCAAATTCTCATGACCCCTCTAAAATACCAACAAGAAATAAAAATTATTGAGAAATGACACATTAGGTATTTCATCAAATACTTGGTGTACCACCTCAGAGTTTTCTCCAAATGGACACAAAACCTAATGCAACATCCTTCATAGGACTCCTATGGACCTAGTTCTTCTTCCTATGGGTAGTCTTAAACCAATGGATGGTTCCTATGGTTTAATATACCATTCAAATCTGAAATAACAAGGGGAAATAGGGTTTTTACTTATTGGGAGATGGATTCCCAATGTGGTTTCTTCAATAAGCACAAGAGTGAGGAATGAGCACCAATCTCTAGCCAACTCCTCTTCCTCAAATCTCTTGCAACTTTCAAGCTTCTAGCTCTCCTTGAGGATGAAAATGAGAGAGATTGGGATAGATTTAAGAAAATTTAGTGGAGGAATGAATGCTTGGAGGAAAGAACTAAACTTAGGATTTTTTCATGAACAACTAATAAAGAAGAGGGGGGCTCCATCCTCCTAAATAGGCCGGCCACTCTAGGGTTAGGGTTCCTCTATGCAAAATATCCAAAATGCTCTCCAAGGGTTGTCATGAAGAGTTTAGCTAATGAGGGGTTTAAATAATGAAGGTTATAATATTAAATGAATGAGGATTCTATTCATTCCCTCTATTTTAACTAATTAACGAAGACTAATTAAATGTGTTACTCTATTGGTTGTGACACGTCTAGTTGGGTTCATTAGCAACTGTCTAACTAAGGGGCTAATTATGGACCACCCTCTATATGAATTAATTATATAAAAACAACCATACCAATTATTATTATAATTAATAAATATAATATTAATGACATTAATACCCCTATCCCAAAAAGTGATGGTTACAACGGGTATAGACAAAGGTTCGTAGAGATGAATAGCCTCTAAAAAAATTTCAGCAAAGGGTTCAACATCAACATAGTGCGAGGTAGTGTCTTCTTTATTCATGAAATACAAGATCTTTTCGTCTTCCACATAGTCAGCAGAATCTTCAGACTTGACATGAGGTTTGACAAGATTGATGACTAGGGGTTGATTCACTGATATTGGTTGCTTGTTACGATAAAGGTCAATAATGAGTGGCTCATTATTTGGCGTCGATTATTCATTATATCGAAGGTTGATGACCAATGGAGGTGACTTATGTAGGTTGATGATGAGAGGCTTCAAAGGAGTCGGACGAATAGTACGTCCTTTGACTCGGATCTTCAAAGGCTCTTTCTTTGGGGTATTCTCAGCTTCATCACCAACTTGATCAGCCTTTTCTTTCATATACTCCGGTGTATAGAGTGTAGAGTCAGAAAAATAGGCTTCGACACATTTGAATGGATTGAGGTCATCTACCTCTGTTTTGACTTCTCTTCGACTGTCCATATATTTGAAGCATTGGTGTAGGGTGGAGGGTACAATTTTATGCTCGTGTATCCATGGCTATCCTAGCAAAATGTTGTAGGATACGTCAGATTCGATCATATAGCATGTGACTTCAATACGTAGATCGCCTATTTAAAGTTTTAGGCGTATCTTTTCCAACGGTTTACTTCTTCCAACATTGAAGCTTAGAATAGTAGTGTTAGTGGCAGACAGGTTATGCATTGGTATCTTCAATCCTTTCAATAGTCCTTTAGGAATGATACTGAGTGAAGAACCAGGGTCGATGTGAATCTGGTTTACCTTAATAGATCCAATGTAACCGATATAATATAGAGGCCCGTAATGCTGGTTATCTTAGCATGTCATATTGTATGAAGGTAATATTAGGAATCTTCTCGATTACTCTGTGGCATTGAGGATACGCTAGTGGCTCTTCATCAGGAGTCTTGAGTTGAGCTAAGCATGAGTCTGCATGTATCAGACCTTCGCTCAAAGCTTCACGAGTCTCCTTTGACAAATGAAGTAACTCGAATAAGGAAAGTCGGGCTGGGGTATTGGCCAGTTGTGCCAATATGTCAAAATTGTAGGGCTTTTCAAGTCCTTAGGGAACATTCTTCTTCAGGGATTTGTCGAAGCGTACTTTATTTTGCTTTCTTTTTTCTACCATAGTAGGCTTCGAAGGACCAGGTTCGGTTGTTACTGAATCAACAGGAGTTGGCGAAGTAGGAAGAGTGTCAGGAACATCTTTCAAAACAGACTCGTAAGTTTTATGATAATCTTTACTAGACCTGGGACCAGTCATGGCTTCTTCTTCGGGTATCGGAGAAAGAAGCACCATGTTACAAGACTTGAGTTTCTTTTTAATATGCCTCTTCTTGGAGCAAATTTATGGGCTAGTCTTATCGTAGCCTAATACACTACGGCATTTGCTGGACTGGCCTTAGAGTTGTAGAGGAATACGTTATCCCTTGCCAAAGTTTAAACCTTCAGGTTTCTGGAAGTCATGCCCCATGCTTTGCATCAAACGTACAGATTGCTGACTGTATTAATAAAATTGGGGACGATCTTCCTCAACGACCTGAGTTGAGGTCGATGTTCTAATTGTTGTAGCAGAAGGAGAGTGAAGTTGTGTAGGAACACCTTTATAAGCAATAAAGATTTATTATGCCCTATACATCAAAATAATGCCAATCATGGACCATTGTTGGTGTATCAAATGAAGCTTACGAGTAAAGCTTGGTGGGACAATGTTCAGATTTTAAAATCTGATCTTGAGAGATGCCTTCTTGATGTTGATCTTGATCAATGTCTTAGTGATGATCTGAAGAAATCATATTACATGGTTTATACTGCTTGTCATTCTTGGATTTTGGATTGGAAGATGCTGCTCCCTGGTCCCAATCAGGCAGCAGGTCGGGATGAATCCACATAATCTCGCCATGATCTATGGTAAGAGGTACCAACCCCTTTGTTAGACTTTGAGAAGGCGGGAGATTTATAACTTCCATCGTAGTTCGAGGTATTGGGATAACACCGTTTGGACTTCTTGTGCTGGAAAGTCGCCGAGTTGAAGAGACACCATGTTGACGGTGAATGTCTTCTCCTCGTTGTGAAGGATAATAGCTTTAGCATATATCAACTATTGTATCTTCTTTTTCAAGACATAACAAGTCTTGGTAGAGTGATGTACATATCGGTGGTACATACAATACTTTGGGTCGTCTGTTTTACCAGTCTTATTCGGTCGCTTGATGTCAGGCAACTGTAACTTGTTGCTTTTTATTAAGCATTCAAAACTGTTGTGGATATCGCTCTCATCAAAGGAATATTCTTCCTTAGGTCTGGAAGAATCTGGAGGCTTTTGTGCTGGAGGAGAGGTGGGTCGCTTTGACAAGTTTATTACTAAGGCCTTATTTCCATTGTTGTTGCGACTATTCGCACTGTTGTTGTTTTTGGAAGGGCGCTTTCCTTCTGCATTGGTCATTTATAACCCCAAATTACGTACCACCTTTGTGTTAACACGAACAACAGTTTTGGCCCCGATGATGAACGTCGTCCAGTCTTGAAATTGAGTTGGACCCGTCCAGAGCCCTACTATAGGAAGTAGATTCTTTTGACAAGTAGTGATAAATACAGAATCTGGAATACTGGGGGCAATTTTAGAGTTGCTTGCCTAAAACGCTCTGTGAATTCGCGAGCGGATTCCTTCTTCTCTTGTCTGATATCGATGAGTGAAGACATCGTCATATATATGCCTCCCTCATAGAATCGTGAGAGAAAAATACACTTCATATCATCAAACGAGGATATGTAGTTATCAGGTAAACTACGATAGCAATCGTAGGCTATGCCGGCCAAGCATCCCGCAAACAATCTTATGAGAAGAGAATCCTCTTTCTGCAGATGAGCCGTCATCATATTAAAGTAATTAATATATTGACTCGGCGATGTCATGCCTTCAAACAAGACTATTGATTGGGGTTTGAATTTAGGAGGGAATAGAACAATATCCCAATGAGGAGGATAAGGCTGTTTCACCCCCCCCCCTCCCCCCGCTTACGGAGTTGGTCTTTGTTCTTTAAAATATCGACCTATGCACACAACTCCCGCTTAGCTTCGAGAGGATCTTCTGGTTGGAGTGGTGTAGCTGACTGATAAGATCTTGGTTGAACAGGTATTATCACCGGTAGAGGTCCACTCCCAATATTAAGATGATTAAGAATCAGCGCAGCTGACTCTTTGTTTAAGACTGCTTCAGGATTTGTGGTATCCTGCAGAGGTGTTGTTCCAGGAGTAGGCTATGCAGGTATGAATGGAGCCACTTGGACAGGTACTGGTGTAGCAGAATGTTGGATTGTCATCATTTGATGCATATTTTGCATCATAGTGTGCATGTCCCAGAGAGCGGCCCCTAATGAGTTGAGGCATTATTCGGTGGTTTCTGGTGGAGAAGTATCTTGTTCATCACCGATGGCGTAGGCACTAACATATCTGTATACAACAGAGGGATTGGTAGAAAGAACTGTGTAGTTGGAGTCTACACTGTCAGTTTCAAAATTAGGGGGATTGCTACCCCCAGCCTCGGATTCTGAGGAATATGGATTCCTGCAAAGAACGAGCTCTCATCTTCGAGAACGGATATTTTGGTATACTCCTTCAAAGGAGTCAACGAGTTGGTCAAATTTTCTCTGGCTGGATATTCTTGAAGAATTTTTTATTGATTGTCTCCCGCCACCGGGAAGATGTGAAGCAATATATGCTGGAGCAAAGAGCAGTTCATCATCATCATACTCCTTGTTGTCAGCTTGCTTTTCATATCGAGATTTGGGAGACATAGTATAGGTCAATCAGTGAAACACAGACTATTTTGCTGATGCACAGCAATATTTGATTACAACTCTATGATAATTGCAACAATATTTATTAGAAAACACCATTGTAAAGTCAGAAGGGTCTCTCTCTTTACGCTTTTGTACAATAAGCTCACGTAAATCGAAAGAGGGAAGAGAAGAGGAGGAAGAGGGCAGACTCTGTCTCTTTATATGAGATATATTGAATCTTCTATGCACATTTTTGGTCCCATGTATATAAAGTGAAGTGCTGGCTTGATTAGCGAATGATTCGTCACCTCTCGAGCTTTTGTTCTTAGGGGATGAGAGAAAGTTGTTCCTAGCAGTCCTCTTATGTACACGCGCACAAACAGCATATTGTGAAGAGGTTGACCCTACTTGGCGCACTTTTTGCGGCGTAGGCAGAGTTAGCACGGTTTTCCTTCTTGCATTTAATTTTGCATGAAGGTCTTGACGTGGCGCACTAATAGTAGGCTTCTAACGAGTAGCGCATAACTTTTCCTCTATTGTGCGCGTAATCATGATGTTAGGAGAATGATTCTCCCTGACTAATACTTTATTTGTGCGCCTGTAATTTTTTTCTGCTGGCGTGAATTCTGGAGAAACTTTTGCCTCTTTGAAGAGTGCGCTTATAGAGAGATTGATTTGGGCAGCGGCGTCCATGACTTGCTTGTCCTGCATATTAAAACGATTATGCACGGGTTCATAAGCTTGGGTGTGGATCACCCTTTGATTGTTATTGCGCGAGTTGTGTGATTTGTATCCCTTGTTTAACTTAAGGGACTCAGAAGCTTGGGTGTCAATCACCCGTTGCTTGATATTGCACGAGTTGCAGGATTTGTATCCCTTGTTTAACGCAAGGGACCCAGAAGCTTGGGTGTGGATCACCATTTGCTTGATATTGCGTGAGTTACACAATTTGTATCCCTTATTTAACACAAGGGAGTTGTCCACCAAGTCCTCAACCTGAGTTTGGTTGACAGAATTGACTAGGTAGTTCTCGTCAATCATAATATTTTTTTTCTTGTTGGCAGCAACTTCGGGATATGTATGATGAGGCTTGGGCACACACACTTTGCGGGGTTTTTTCGACTTGATTGTGGATGAGGGGTTAGTACTACCCCCATAATGGAGCATTTTATCGTATGCTTGTTGGTCGAACTTCACGACCAAGGTCTTCTGCATCGAACCGACCGACGCAGCTTCGAGTTGAGCTATCACCTTCTCGTCAGAGGAGAAAGTCATCCCAAGTAGAGTCACCATCTTGTTTACAATGAACAAAGCTTAAACGAAACTTTGTATTACAAACTATTAAAAAGAAAGAAGTGTATGAGAGATCCTAAACAGGAATCTAAGTATAATTGATTCTGGGAAAGTATAGATGCAGAGATCTGATCTGCTGGCGATCACTTTACTTCTTGGACCACACGACGATGAAGAAATACAGGGATGTAGTGAACAACTTGAAGAGTTCGGCAATAAGAAAGCTTTGGCAACAACGGTACGACAAGCTTCTATTTCTCTCTTTCTGTTCTTGAATTTCAAAGACTTAAAAATTTCCAGCCCTGATGCCTTTGTAACGTACAGAATGATCCTATATTTATAAGATTTTAGAGTAGTTATGACAGTGTGCGCACACTTTGGATAATTCGTACTGTGCGTGCACTTTTGATGGGATAACATCCCACGATCTAGTGAGTGGGTGCACAACTTGTTGTCTGCTTGACACGTGGCTTCCTATACGAGGAAAGCGTAGGTCATGGGATAGTTATTTGTATACATTTTACAAGAAATATGGCATGTAGGACACGTAATCGTAACGTCTCTTTGTCAGTTAGGATCGTAGGCGCACGTTAGAAATGGTTTGGAGACTGGCGCACTTTTAGCAAGATTGGCTATACAAGCGCTCTTTTGAAGAAGTTTGTCGTGATGGCGCACTTTTGTAGAAATTGGCACAGCGGCGCACTTTTGAAGAAGTAGTCATGATGGCGCACTTTTGAGGAAGTAGCCATGGTAGCGCACTTTTGAAGAAGTAGCCATGATGGCGCACTTTTGGAGAAGTAGTCATGATAGTGCACTTTTGTTGAAATTTGTGCAATGGCGCACTTTTGAAGAAGTTGGCCGTGATGGCGCACTTTTGAAGAAGTTGGCACATCGGCGTACTTTTGTTGAAATTGGCACGACGGTGCACTTTTGTAGAAGTAGCCGTGATGACGCACTTTTGAAGAAGTAGCCATGATGGCGCACTATTGAAGAAGGTGGTCATGATGGCGCACTTTTGAAGAAGTTGGCACAGTATATGGGTCGTTAAACGACAACCTGGGTCTGTGTGTTGCAGCTCAGTTACAATGATGACTTCTGACTCCTTGACTGTTGTTCAGCTGTCAGATTAATTGCATTTAATGTAAGAGGAAAAAGCATACATGCGATTTGTGCGCCTGTCTTTGTTGACGAAAATAGCTTGAAAGTGCGCCATCCTTTGAAACAGAATAGAAGTGCGTCATTCTTCCCCTACTAAGTTTATTTGTAGGAAACTGTGCCATCTTCAAGAGGTGCATTTTTTATGCTTCTATACCCATCCCTGCATAAGACAAAGGTGGACACTTACCGCCCCTGCATAAGACATACATTAGCATGCCACCTATCTATATGAAGGTCAATGCCATTACGAGCCATCTTGGACGACATTTTTGGCAAAAGGGCGATCACTTCACGTGCGGGTTGCAAGCCCTACCGAAGGTTCCGAAATATTCGTATTGCAACATGCCCTTCCAGTATGGGTAGCAAGACCAACTACAGGTCCCATAATTCCTCGTGCATAAAGCACGTTCTACACAATTTTATCCTAGGCCGACACGATCCCGGTGCCCCGAAGATCGTTCGAGGAAAACTAAACCTTGTGCACAGATTTTCCATGACATACAAATGCATGAACAATTTAACCATAGACACACGCACGGTACAGAAACATAAGTAAAGTAATGTATATATTTACTCGTACATTTTATCATTATCGCACTATCAACATCTCTTCCAATGTTCTGATTAGCGACCCACTCCCGAATATACCGACCATCCCGTGGTCCCGTGGTACCAATCACATACCGATAGTTTTATTACATCATACCACAAATGTCTGCTTCGCGTACGAAGTCTTCCTAGATAAATCTCGTGCACTTATGTACCTAACAATTACAGTTATTCAATGTTATATTCTCAGTGTTCAATATGCATGATGATTTATATTTATCAATTACAATCTACCATGCATCATTGATCTACGAACATTGCAAGGCAACAAGAAAATATTTTTTTTAAGGACATGAAGGTGTAGAAGAGAAGGACCAGCACCCACCTATACAGATTTGTCTATCGCTCTAAATGAGCCGATACGACATGGATCCTCAAAGGCACGATTTGATGTGATGCACGCTCTTCTTAACTGGTATAACCATACGAGCACGTCGTGCTCCACAATCATTCAGTCCAATTAGATCAAGCAAGTTTGCATCATCGCTCAAATTCCGCGGTCTCTCGTACCACTCAGAACTAATACAGTCGAATCAAACCATGAGGCCAACACAATATTTTTTCTCACACCGAGGCAATACACCAATCATAAGAAAATATGCATAATCCTGCACATAAAATATAATCCAATCATGCCTCTTTGAATCAATAAACCATCATGTCACTACCACATTTTAGGAAAAAGGGTATTTTAGTAATTTCCTATTTAAATAAATATTGTGCATGGTAAATAATTAATTGTTGTATTATTTAATTATTGTTAGATATTATTAAATTATTTTGGACTTATTTTAGTGGACCCAACTAGTTTAGTTTGGACCCATGGACCAACATGAATTAATTAGTTAGACTTGGCCCATTTAGAAAGCCCATAGTTAAGGAGATGGATTAAATTAATTAAATGATTAGACTAGAAGCTTCCTTCCTTAATTATTTCTTCATGAGAGGCCCCAAGGGGTACATTGGACATTTTACAATTGCTTGGGGGAGGGGCTATGGCCGGCCTATATAGGAGGGAGAGAAATTTCTCTCTCCTCTCATTTCATTCCAAATCTAGATCTAGAAAATTCCCACTACCAAATTCCCTCCATTCCTAATCCAATTCCCTACCAAATTCATTCCAAATTCTTCCTAATCCACCATTAGAGAAGGAGAAAGCAAGGATCTAGAAGAAGGAAGCAAGGATCTACAAAGAGGAGCAAGGATCTACAATTTGGAAGCAAGTTCATCTCAATTGGAGGTTTCATTGGGAATCCATCTCCCAATAGGTATAATTCAGATTTTCCCATTTAAATAGCTTCTAAATCTGGGATTTAATCATGTAAAATCAACCTATATGTATGTACTACCCATAGGACTTTGTTTTGTGTTCATAGGAGACCCATGGAGAAAGTTATGGTGCTTTTTGTGTCAATTTTGTTGGAATTCCGAATTTACATTTTGTTGTGTGTGTCAATTGATCCTATAGATCAATTGGACAATGAGCTTTGTGTTTGGAGCTAGTGTCGTGTCCATATTAGGATACTTGTGGTTCGTATCCCAACTATTTGGTGATACGTGTCATTTGGGGGTTTTCCTCCGACACGGGGCTTTGAACATGTCATATTTTGACACGGACACATAGATCTACTTTTGACACTTTGATTTGTTCATAAATATTATTTGTGATTTGTTTGTGTCCTTCAGGGTGCAATTGGTTGTGTGTTGGACTCGTGTCGCATGCGTATCCTAGATCTAGTGGGATACGGTGAGATACTCTCCAATTGTGTGTATTTTGCATAGATCTAATTATGTATGGTTTAAATTCTTCATTTATAATTAGTAAATATATATGGATATTATATATTTATTTTGTGTATTTATTATGTAATTATTGTAGCATAGATCTATATTTTTGTGTGTGCTAATATGGTGTACAATATAATATGTAGCTTTCTTTACATGCAATTATATATGTTACTACTTGTTAATAATATAAAGTATACATAAAATGTTTTATAAAAATATATTTATGTGTTTGATTGTGTAATGATATTATTTATAATTATTATGTAATTATTTGGATATTAATGTAAATATTTTAGTTGTGTTTCTAGCCATGTTAATTATGTACATTAATATGTTCTTTGTGTTAATATTTATTAAATATTTGAATGTATAAATTTATGTGTATATATATATATAAGTATATATATATCTATTTAATTGTTTTATATATGTATATATATATATATATATATATATTTATATTGATTTATATAGATTTATATATATATATTTATATATATATTTCCTGTGTTTTAGTGACAGTAGGTTTTAATGACAGTTGAACTGTCATTATTTTGATCGGGTCAGCAGCAACCGCTGTAGCAGTGGCGGCGGGTATTAATGACAGAGCCGCCACTGTCATTAATACCCATGCAGCGGCGGGAAAACACAGCGAGTTTTCGCGACGGTTTTTCTGCGTCAGTTTCTAACTGTCAGAAATCCGATCAGCAGTGTGTTATTTATTCAGTTTTCTGCGACAGTTTTCAGTGACAGTCAAGACTGTCACTATAAGCTATTTTATTTAAATCTTTGTTTTAAGTCCCTGTTTTCAGTGACGCTTTGGCAGTTTTTATTTATATTATATATATTATTGTTATATATATATATGTATATATATATATGTGTTTTGTGAGGTATAATAATTATTATAATATAGTATTTTAATTGTATGAATATTGGTTTGCATATATATTATTTATGATATATATTATTTGTATTATTAATATACTTTGTGTAAGATTCTTTTGGAATCTATTTGATTCCTAAATTGTTGTAGTTTATCCTATATTATTTTTATAGATGATTTGTAAGGTTGACCTAGGTTTGACCATGTTTGACTTTAGTTGGCTTTAGAGTTGACCATAGTTGACTTTCAACTTAGATTTGACTTATTGGCCTAGAAGTTGTCTAGTTTGACTTGTTATCTTTCCGGGACCTTGTTTTAATGTTGTATTCCATATCTAGGTCTTCCAGGCACCGAGTCAGACATTTGTGAGACTGTTCTTTGGACTTCAGGCGAGTACATTCTCTGATAGTTTCTCATTTATGATATCCTCTATGTTCGTTGTATCTAGTGTAGATTTACATGTTTCTCTCGACACTATGGTTACACGGATTGGTATATCCGGATCTCGTCATGAGATGTTATTCCTTGGTATATGGTGTATATGGTGCAAGTATTGTTTCATTGGTTATCTTGTACATGTACAGACACCGATTCTCGGGGAGACTAGCTATCTTCTTGGGGAATCTCGTGCCATAACGTACCGTGGTTGGATCTATTATACCAGTCGGGGGTGGGGAGTATTTTAGTGTAGATATGTGATCATACCCTCCTTGTGCATGTCTTGTTTCTTGTGAGTGTTGATCATACACCGCACGTATGATTAACCAGGCCATTATACTCTTGTGCAAGTTCCCAAGCCGATCACATGTTAAAGCTAGTACTCACACACTTAGTCATTAGTATTCTTGTTCCATCAGCATATTGTTCATTATTGTATTTCTTTCCAGTATTTCCTTATTGTCTCTACATTCTTGTCTCTATTTATGCATCTTGTTTATCCACAGCTATTTACTGTTACATAGTTTTTATCATTGTTTGAGAACTGCTGTTAGGGTTGTACTCTGCTCCTTCCTGACTGAAAATATTTTTCCAGATGACACTGAGGAGTACCCTACCTACTATGGACCCCAGGATGTTGTGGGTTTAGATTCTGAGACCCTGGCTCAAGAGGGACTTATCCCAACTGAGACAGTTGACCCTGGAGTTGTAGCTTTATAGTTTTGAAGTATTCTTTTGTACTGGATTTGTCTCCAGCTTATTTCTGTTCTTTCTTCAGACTCATTGATGTATTATTTTAGACTCATGAGTTGTATTGTGACTATTCATTTCTTTATCTGATTCGTGCTCTTTCCATCTTAGTTCTGTGATTGAGTATTTTATCATTATTGGTGGTTCATTATATTAGATAGATTATCTAGACAGCGTTCTACCGCCGATTCTGCGGCGTAGGCTGGGCGTTGTTTCCGACTAGTGCCCTTACACCGGGTGCGGGTCGTGACACGTTTTTGGTGGTGGCCCATGCAGGTCTAGCTTCACAAGTATGTGATGTCGTGGTAGTGCGACAACTTAGTTGTACTACTGCGAGCCTGCGATAGGATATAGGATATAGGTTGAGATACTCAATCACATCTAGGAAAATTCTTTTGATTCAACTATTCTCCTTTGATATTGATACTTGATCCCTTAAACTTGTCCTTTCCTTGATATCTTACATCTTGTGCCATATTGATTCTTTCTTTCGCTTTGTCTCAGGATGCCGCCTAAGACTAGATCACAGCAAGGGAGAGCAGTTTCTGAGAGGTCTGCGACATCCCGAGGGCCTGCACCAGTCACTTCTCCGGTGATTGGAGTGTCAGCTGCTTTCGGAGGTCCACCACCTACTCAGAGGACTGTGCCAGCTGTATCTGAGGGGCTTCCACCTCCACCTCCTGTGCCAGCAGAGGCGTCACAGATGTTTACTCTGTTTCGTGAGATGCTCGAGGCACAGAGGGCTCAGTCGGAGGCACATCAGAGGCAGACCGACGTTCTACGGCAGGGCATCGAGAGTGCTCATCAGCTTGCTCGTGCTATAGTCGAGAGAGGAGTTCCGATCCAGCAGCAGGTTGTTCCTCAAGTTGCTCAGCTTCGGCCAGGCAACATTCAGGACTTCAAGAAACTGGAGCCTAGGGTTTTCAAAGGGACGGAGGGCATCGTCTATGCTGATGATTGGCTCGAGGACATTGAACATCTTATGAGGGTGTCCCGTCTTTCTGAAGATCTGAAGGTTGAGGCGGTAGGACTTTAACTGTTCGACGTCGCTCGCACTTGGTTCAGGAATGAGCCGGTTCTGGTTGACGCAGGACAATCTTGGGAGGTATTCAAGGACCTTTTCAAGAAGAAGTTTTTCGCCCGGATAGACAAGCTTGACTTGGGGAGACAATTTGAGAGTCTTATTCAGGGAAGCATGTCTGTGGAGGAATACGCTGCAGAGTTCGGTAGGCTGAGCCGATTTGCAGAGTACTTGGTGAGGGAGCCGGAGGTTCGAGCTATTCGTTTCCGTGAGGGTCTAAACTGGGAAGTGAAGATTCTCATTCCGTCTTTTTATGAGACATACTCGGAGATACTTGCGGAGGCACGCAAGGTTGAGCGGGATCTGGGTTTGAAGACCAAGAGAGACCGTGATTCTTTTCTGGGGGCCAACGGCAGTGCAGTATCTGCCAAACGTCCTCATTTCCAGTCCAGACCTTTCCAGCAGCCACAGCAGAACCAGACTCCAGCTAGAGCGCCTTTTCACCAGGCACCTCAGCAGCAGAGGCAGTTACAGCAAGCTCCATGCAACTTCTGCAAGAAGCCCGGCCACATCTGGGAAGTTTGCAGAAAGAGGCTAGGAGTTTGTTTGTATTGTGGTACTGAAGGGCATCAATTGAGGGAGTGTCCTCGTCGTGCAGTTCAGGGAGCAGCTCCAGCTCCGAGGGCACAGATGAGACCACCTGCAGCACAACCGAGGGGACCACTTCCGACACAGCAGCAGCGTTTTGTCCAGCATCAGCAGCAGGGAGGTGCTCGACAGGGACGAGCGTTTGCTATGACCATCGAAGAGGAGGAACCCACCGGAGATGTCATCGCAGGTTCTATTCTTCTTGATTCCATTCCAGCTTTAGCTTTGTTTGATAGTGGTGCTTCCCATAGTTTTGTATATGTTTCTTTTGCTCTAAAGCATAGTTTGGTAGCTGAGTCTTTGCTTAGGACTTGCAAGATCATGACCGGGGGAGGCATTATCCTGGTTAATGATATTTGCAAGGATCGGAGAGTTACTTTGGGAGGCCGGGAGTTGAGTGCGTGTCTACTTGTAATGCCACTTCCGAGCTACGACATTGTACTCGGGATGGATTGGTTGAGTAGGCACCGTGCTAGCATAGATTGTAGAGGAGGTAGAGTTTTGTTTGGTCCGCCAGGAGAGCCAGAGTTCGAGTTTGCTAGAGGAGCTGCAGAGCAGGGAGAAGGCATTATTTGTGGAGCTATGGTGGAAGACAAGGAGTTGCCGCATCCGTTGATAGCAGAATTCTTGGATGTGTTTCCTGAGGAATTGCCAGGATTGCCGCCAGATCGAGATGTTGAATTTTCTATAGACTTGGTGCCAGGTGCAGAACCAATTTCGCAGCATGTCTATAGAGTAAACAACAGCGAGCTGGTCGAGTTGAAGAAGCAGGTGGACGAATTGCAGGATAAGGGGTTTATCAGATCGAGTTCTTCACCATGGGGAGCCCCGGTATTGTTTGTACCGAAGAAGGATGGATCGGTGCGCATGTGCATTGATTACAGGGCTTTGAATAATCTCACTATCAAGAATAAGTATCCTTTGCCACGGATTGATGATCTGTTTGATCAGTTGGGTGGTGCCAAGGTATTTTCTAAGATAGATTTGAGATCAGGCTACCATCAGGTGAAGGTGAAGCCGGAGGACATACCGAAGACTGCTTTTAGAACTCGGTATGGTCAATACGAGTTTATGGTGATGCCGTTTGGTTTGACTAATGCACCGGCGGTATTTATAAACTTGATGAACAAGGTGTTCCACCAGTACCTTGACAAGTTCGTGGTGGTGTTCATCGACGACATACTCATATACTCGAGGACACCGGAGGAGCATGAGGAGCATTTGAGGATTGTGTTGGATGTGCTGAGGAAGGAGAAGCTGTATGGGAAGTTGTCCAAGTGTGAGTTTTTCCTGGACAAGGTAGAGTTCTTGGGGCATGTTGTGACTGGTGATGGTATTTCAGTGGATCCGAAGAAGATTTCAGCAGTGGAATCTTGGAAGACTCCGAGTTCGGTAGCAGAGATCAGGAGTTTCTTGGGATTGGCAGGCTACTACAGGAAGTTTGTGCAAGATTTTTCGAGGATTGCCGAGCCGATGACCAGACTCACAAGGAAGGATGTGGAGTTTGTTTGGACGGAAGATTGCCAGGCTGCTTTTGAGGAGTTGAAGAAGAGGTTGACGTCTGCTCCTATTTTGACGTTGCCATCAGGGTCCGGAGGTTTCACTATTTATAGTGATGCATCGGGAAAGGGTTTAGGTTGTGTTCTTCAGCAGCATGGGAAAGTGATTGCCTATGCATCCAGGCAATTGCGTCCTCATGAAAAGAACTATCCTACCCATGATTTGGAGTTGGCAGCCGTCATATTCGCTCTGAAGTTGTGGAAACATTATTTGTACGGAGAGCGTGTGGAGATCTTCACATACCACAAAAGCTTGAAGTACGTTTTCACGCAGAAGGAGTTGAACATGAGACAGCGTCGATGGTTGGAACTGATGAAGGATTTTGATATCTCTTTGCAATATCATCCTGGGAAAGCCAATGTAGTTGCCGATGCTTTGAGCAGGTATCCGGTAGCTATGTTCTTGACGCAGGATCGATATTTGTTGGAGGACTTGGAGAGCTTGGGCATTGAGGTGATTGTTCCTGGTAGTGCTATGCAGATGTGGGGACTGCAGATACACTCAGATTTGATGGACAGGATCAAGGCAGCACAGTATGATGATGTATCTCTGAGAAGTATCAGAGCTCAGGTGAGAGCTGGATTGGAGGATGATTTCACTATTGCAGAGGATGGATCTTTGAGGCATGGAGTTAGATTGTGTGTGCCTAGTGGGGAGTTGCGTGAGGAGGTATTGCAGGAAGCGCATCGCTCTCAGTATTCCATACATCTAGGTGCTAACAAGATGTATCGGGATATGCGAGAGAGTGTGTGGTGGTATGGCATGAAGAGAGAAGTGGCACAGTTTGTATCCAGATGCTTAGTGTGCCAGCAGGTGAAAGCCGAGAGGCAGAGGCCAGGAGGTTTACTTCAGCCATTACCCATTCCAGAGTGGAAGTGGGAACACATTACTATGGATTTTGTGTCCGGACTACCACGATCTCCAGGAGGGAAAGACGCGATTTGGGTCATTGTTGATAGGTTGACCAAGTCGGCCCACTTTTTGCCTTTCAAGGTGGGTTTGTCTACGGAGAAGCTGGCAGAGATGTATGTGAGGCAGATCGTTAGGATACATGGAGTTCCCGTCAGCATAGTCTCGGATCGGGATAGTCGTTTCACTTCTCATTTCTGGAGGAGTTTGCAGGAGAGTTTGGGCACTCAGCTCAAGTTCAGTACTGCATATCACCCCCAGACAGATGGGCAGTCAGAGAGGACTATTCAGACTCTCGAGGATATGTTGCGCACTTGTGTACTAGATTTCGGGGGTTCTTGGGAGGACCATCTCCATTTGGTAGAGTTTGCTTACAACAACAGTTACCAGGCCAGTATAGAGATGTCACCTTTTGAAGCTCTATATGGTCGGAGGTGTCGTACTCCTTTGTCTTGGGACGATGTTGGAGAGAGAGTTTTGCTTGGGCCAGAGATGGTTGTGGATGCAGCAGAGAAGGTTCAGTTGATCAGAGACAGACTTCGAGTGGCGCAGGACAGACAGCGGCATTGGGCCGATAGCCATCGGAGACCTTTGGAGTTTGAGGTATAGTTTAGATTTTGTTTTGTGCTTGTTCTTGGTTGTTTGTTATAGATTAAGTTCTTAGTTGGTGTTTTGTTATAGGTGGGTAGTTTGGTGTTTCTGAGGATTTCTCCGACACGAGGCACGATTCGTTTCGGTGGAGGCGGAAAGCTTAGTCCGCGATTCATCGGACCTTTCACTATTCTAGAGAGGGTCGGTGCAGTTGCTTATAGACTAGACTTGCCACCTGCATTGGAGGGAGTGCACAACGTGTTTCATGTGTCGCAGTTGAGACGATACGTGGCAGATCCTAGTCATGTATTGGATCACTCAGAGATAGAGGTGGGCCCTACTCTTAGCTATCCAGAGCAGCCAGTTGAGATTCTGGATCGGAGAGAGAAGGTGCTGAGGAACCAGACTATTCCTTTGGTGCACGTCGCATGGAGGCATCACTCTCCGGGGGAGTCTACCTGGGAGAGAGAGGATGACATGCGAGAGCGTTATCCTTATTTGTTTGTACCTTGAGGTATGTTATTCTCTAGTTATGTTCTGTTCATTGTTATGCTCTGTTCATTAGTTAATTGTGATTCTTTAGTTCTGTTCTGTGATTTTTCTGGGGGTAGTTTTCGTCTTTGAATTTCGAGGACGAAATTATTTTAAGGAGGGTAGACTTGTCACTACCACATTTTAGGAAAAAGGGTATTTTAGTAATTTCCTATTTAAATAAATATTGTGCATGGTAAATAATTAATTGTTGTATTATTTAATTGTTGTTAGATATTATTAAATTATTTTGGACTTATTTTAGTGGACCCAACTAGTTTAGTTTGGACCCATGGACCAACATGAATTAATTAGTTAGACTTGGCCCATTTAGAAAGCCCATAGTTAAGGAGATGGATTAAATTAATTAAATGATTAGACTAGAAGCTTCCTTCCTTAATTATTTCTTCATGAGAGGCCCCAAGGGGTACATTGGACATTTTACAATTGCTTGGGGGAGGGGCTATGGCCGGCCTATATAGGAGGGAGGGAAATTTCTCTCTCCTCTCATTTCATTCCAAATCTAGATCTAGAAAATTCCCACTACCAAATTCCCTCCATTCCCAATCCAATTCCCTACCAAATTCATTCCAAATTCTTCCCAATCCACCATTAGAGAAGGAGAAAGCAAGGATCTAGAAGAAGGAAGCAAGGATCTACAAAGAGGAGCAAGGATCTACAATTTGGAAGCAAGTTCATCTCAATTGGAGGTTTCATTGGGAATCCATCTCCCAATAGGTATAATTCAGATTTTCCCATTTAAATAGCTTCTAAATCTGGGATTTAATCATGTAAAATCAACCTATATGTATGTACTACCCATAGGACTTTGTTTTGTGTTCATAGGAGACCCATGGAGAAAGTTATGGTGCTTTTTGTGTCAATTTTGTTGGAATTCCGAATTTACATTTTGTTGTGTGTGTCAATTGATCCTATAGATCAATTGGACAATGAGCTTTGTGTTTGGAGCTAGTGTCGTGTCCATATTGGGATACTTGTGGTTCGTATCCCAACTATTTGGTGATACGTGTCATTTGGGGGTTTTCCTCCGACACGGGGCTTTGAACATGTCGTATTTTGACACGGACACATAGATCTACTTTTGACACTTTGATTTGTTCATAAATATTATTTGTGATTTGTTTGTGTCCTTCGGGGTGCAATTGGTTGTGTGTTGGACTCGTGTCGCATGCGTATCCTAGATCTAGTGGGATACGGTGAGATACTCTCCAATTGTGTGTATTTTGCATAGATCTAATTATGTATGGTTTAAATTCTTCATTTATAATTAGTAAATATATATGGATATTATATATTTATTTTGTGTATTTATTATGTAATTATTGTAGCATAGATCTATATTTTTGTGTGTGCTAATATGGTGTACAATATAATATGTAGCTTTCTTTACATGCAATTATATATGTTACTACTTGTTAATAATATAAAGTATACATAAAATGTTTTATAAAAATATATTTATGTGTTTGATTGTGTAATGATATTATTTATAATTATTATGTAATTATTTGGATATTAATGTAAATATTTTAGTTGTGTTTCTAGCCATGTTAATTATGTACATTAATATGTTCTTTGTGTTAATATTTATTAAATATTTGAATGTATAAATTTATGTGTATATATATATAAGTATATATATATCTATTTAATTGTTTTATATATGTATATATATATATATATTTATTTATATTGATTTATATAGATTTATATATATATATTTATATATATATTTCCTGTGTTTTAGTGACAGTAGGTTTTAATGACAGTTGAACTGTCATTATTTTGATCGGGTCAGCAGCAGCCGCTGTAGCAGTGGCGGCGGGTATTAATGACAGAGCCGCCACTGTCATTAATACCCATGCAGCGGCGGGAAAACACAGCGAGTTTTCGCGACGGTTTTTCTGCGTCAGTTTCTAACTGTCAGAAATCCGATCAGCAGTGTGTTATTTATTCAGTTTTCTGCGACAGTTTTCAGTGACAGTCAAGACTGTCACTATAAGCTATTTTATTTAAATCTTTGTTTTAAGTCCCTGTTTTCAGTGACGCTTTGGCAGTTTTTATTTATATTATATATATTAGTGTTATATATATATATGTATATATATATATGTATTTTGTGAGGTATAATAATTATTATAATATAGTATTTTAATTGTATGAATATTGGTTTGCATATATATTATTTATGATATATATTATTTGTATTATTAATATACTTTGTGTAAGATTCTTTTGGAATCTATTTGATTCCTAAATTGTTGTAGTTTATCCTATATTATTTTTATAGATGATTTGTAAGGTTGACCTAGGTTTGACCATGTTTGACTTTAGTTGGCTTTAGAGTTGACCATAGTTGACTTTCAACTTAGATTTGACTTATTGGCCTAGAAGTTGTCTAGTTTGACTTGTTATCTTTCCGGGACCTTGTTTTAATGTTGTATTCCATATCTAGGTCTTCCAGGCACCGAGTCAGACATTTGTGAGACTGTTCTTTGGACTTCAGGCGAGTACATTCTCTGATAGTTTCTCATTTATGATATCCTCTATGTTCGTTGTATCTAGTGTAGATTTACATGTTTCTCTCAACACTATGGTTACACGGATTGGTATATCTGGATCTCGTCATGAGATGTTATTCCTTGGTATATGGTGTATATGGTGCAAGTATTGTTTCATTGGTTATCTTGTACATGTACAGACACCGATTCTCGGGGAGACTAGCTATCTTCTTGGAGAATCTCGTGCCATAACGTACCGTGGTTGGATCTATTATACCAGTCGGGGGTGGGAAGTATTTTAGTGTAGATATGTGATCATACCCTCCTTGTGCATGTCTTGTTTCTTGTGAGTGTTGATCATACACCGCACGTATGATTAACCAGGCCATTATACTCTTGTGCAAGTTCCCAAGCCGATCACATGTTAAAGCTAGTACTCACACACTTAGTCATTAGTATTCTTGTTCCCTCAGCATATTGTTCATTATTGTATTTCTTTCCAGTATTTCCTTATTGTCTCTACATTCTTGTCTCTATTTATGCATCTTGTTTATCCACAGCTATTTACTGTTACATAGTTTTTATCATTGTTTGAGAACTGCTGTTAGGGTTGTACTCTGCTCCTTCCTGACTGGAAATATTTTTCCAGATGACACTGAGGAGTACCCTACCTACTATGGACCCTAGGATGTTGTGGGTTTAGATTCTGAGACCCTGGCTCAAGAGGGACTTATCCCAACTGAGACAGTTGACCCTGGAGTTGTAGCTTTATAGTTTTGAAGTATTCTTTTGTACTGGATTTGTCTCCAGCTTATTTCTGTTCTTTCTTCAGACTCATTGATGTATTATTTTAGACTCATGAGTTGTATTGTGACTATTCATTTCTTTATCTGATTCGTGCTCTTTCCATCTTAGTTCTGTGATTGAGTATTTTATCATTATTGGTGGTTCATTATATTAGATAGATTATCTAGACAGCGTTCTACCGCCGATTCTGCGGCGTAGGCTGGGCGTTGTTTCCGACTAGTGCCCTTACACCGGGTGCGGGTCGTGACACATCATAATGCACCATGCGAAATGGAACATTACACATCCAATCAGAACTCGCACTTGCTAAGATTTGCATAGAGTTGATACTCTCTCAAGATCTGCAATACGTTCCGGAGATGCTCCTATGCTTCACCGCACTGCTGGAATATACGAGAATGTCGTCTATGAACACCACTACAAACTGGTCCAAATGGGACATAAAGATGCGGTTCATCAAATCCACAAATATTGTCGGAATATTGGTCAGCCCAAACGGTATCACCAAGAACTCTCAATATCCATACTACGATCTGAATAGTGTCTTGGGTTTGTTGTAACTATCGTTCCCGAAAATTATAAACAAAGTATTATATTTCTAAATTATTATTATTATTATTTTTGAAAAGAATTTTTTAAAAATAATCTATTAGTAGAGAGGGAGTGGCAAGTTTAACAAATAAAGGAAAGAGGAATTAGATATTTTCAAGGGGGTGCATCTAGAAGGATCATCCCAACAACCATCCAACTACTAGGAATCTAGAGGGTTCCATTAGGATCTATAAATAGAGATTATTTCTAGGATTATTTTCGTAAACAAAACCCAACCCCAGCCCGTAAATTCAGCCCAGCCCAGCCCAACCTCAAACAAATCCAAACAATCAGAGATAATTTTCTCACCTCTCTATTTCCTGCCAAGAGAATCAAGAAGCCGTTGGTAACCGCTCGAGAGGAAAGCTCACAGCCATGGCGATCGAGCTCGATGACAGAGCTCCGGTGGCATACCTTTCCTCTACCGCGAGTTCACCGGAGCCTTCGTCTTCTCCGACGGTTCGAGCTCGATAGAAGCTCTCCTCCGATCATTTATTTCGGTGACGAGAAATAGATCATCTCCAGTAAGTATTCTCCTCCTTTGAACTCGTTCTTTTCTATTTGAGTTGAATTGTGGTTCTAATCTTTCTTTGGGATCGATCAATCGATTAAACCATTACAGTTGTTCTTCGAGAGCCAAAGTCGCAGCTCTGTTCCGATTGAACGATAATCATCGGTAAGTCGTTTGAATTCTTGATTCTTTCTCTACAACTTCTTCTCGATTTACTTTCGGTTTTGTTTCCTTCTCGTCTGATTTCGATTTCGGATCATCGATGATTTGAAGTTTTAGTCTAAAACTCAATGATGATTCGCACTGTGAACGCTAAAGTTCGCTCTAGAGTGATTGTGTTGTCTGCTTTTTGGTTTCTGGACTTTTGCTCACCAACAGTTTGCTCTAATGCTTCTTTGAAGTACCGATAGTTCAAGTTGGTTGAATATTAGTCTGGAAGCTCAAGAATCTGTGCTTATACAGTTTCGAATCGGTTAGGCTATAGAACACTTCCTATTTTCGATTCTTGATTGATGATCGGGCTCATCGGCAACTGCTTTTACAGTTCTTTTTTCGTGTCTTGAAGATTCAGACACATTCGAAAAGTGATTGATAGTTGGATCAAGACACAAGAGTCTGCTGACCGATACGACACAGACATGTACTCCTTCTATCTTTCTTTCTGGACCTAGAGTCTGGACTCTGAGACTAGGAGTTCTTCCTATGTCTGAGGCAGGGACGGTGTCAGGAACAGACACAGAGTTCTTCTCCAAATCTCTGCTTATGTATGTGTCTGTGTCTTCTTGTTGAGCCAAGTTCTGAAGAACAGAACAAAGAATAGGTTCCGGTAGGAACTTGGTTGTGTCCTATGATCACAACAATGTCAGTGTCAGATTGCGAGACATTGGTT
Organism: Iris macrosiphon; assembly: GCA_036927795.1. NCBI lineage: Eukaryota > Viridiplantae > Streptophyta > Magnoliopsida > Asparagales > Iridaceae > Iris > Iris macrosiphon. The sequence continues at coordinate 315,992 of JAYESA010000096.1, read as the reverse complement.
CGAATTTAATTCTTCATCTAATGTTCTCTCTTGTACATGTTTATAAGTTGTTTCTCATTGTTTCAAGTGTTGCAGGTTCCATGTGCATGACAGCATTCAGTGTCACCTTTTCTGGTTTAATCGTATTTTATTTATTACAATTCTTTGTATAGCTTTATTTTGTATGGTGCAATATTTATATGGGTGTACTTTACTCCAATTCTGACTGGATGTTGACATATTAGGTCTCGGAGATAGCGTTGGATCGGATGGCGGATTCTAGAAGCTTTAGATATTTACATAGACATTTTGATGTATTAAATATGGATATTATGTTGTATAGTTATTACACCAGATTTGTCTTCGGATATGGGGATTGTATGATGTGCATGAAACTATACTAGTAGATGTGGTGATCGCGTGCGTGTGTCGGTAGTATTCTTGTTTAATTTCTGTGATTGAACACGATTGATGATTATTGAGATTTGGCGACTGTTGAGGTTTAGAACAGCTACCTACCGCTGATACTGCGTCATAGGCTGGGCGCGCAACCCATACCCGATCATGCGGACGTGACACGTTTTAAGTGATGGCACATGCAGGTCTCTTCATCCAATAGTACTTAGGACTATAGTGTTATTGGAAACCTGCTAGATATAGTATAGGCCGTCCTTGTTACTAATTTTCATAATCACTTGTTTAACAATTAAAATTAAGCATTATTAATTTTTAAGTAAATAAATCGTATATCCTTTCTTCCTTTCAAGAGATGGTTCAAACCAGAAATACTTTAGGGGGTCCACTTGTAGAGTTTGAGCAAAATGCACCTGAAGCACCTGAGTTTTCTCCTCCATCTATTACTCCAGTTGTCATCATGGGTGGTGCCAAGTTACTTGAAATTTTCCAAGGGTTCATCGACTCCCAGAGAGACCAGACCACTACCTTCCGAGCCAGTGTTATAAATGCTCTTGAAACTAAAGAAGTTCCACCACCTCCACCTCCAAAATCAGGAAATACTTCAAACTTTCAGAACCATGGACCCCTAGACTTTTATGGCACCGATGGGATTCTCTATGCTGATGAGTGGATAGAGAATGTAGAGCATCTTCTAAAGATTGCTGGAGTCCCTGAAGACCTTAAAGTGGAAGCCGCCAGCATGTAGTTATTTCACATTGCTAGGAGTTGGTATAGAGACGAGCCACAGCAGTCAGCCCCAGGACTTACGTAGAAGGACTTCAAAGAGTAATTCAAAAAGAATTTCTATCATGAAGTTTAAGGCCCTCAAGAGCCACTTCGAGAGGCTGGAGCAAGGTAGCCTCACCGTCGATGAGTACACTACAGAGTTTAGTCGTCTGAATCACTTCGCCGAGTACATGGTCTGCACTCCTGAGGATCGAGCTCGTCGATTCAAGAAGGGTCTACCCGAGAGATTTGTTGTCACGACCCACATCCGGATGACCGGGACACGAGTACGTGGTACGTCCAGCCTATGCCGCAGCATAGACGGTAGAACGTTGTCTATACCTCAATGGAATCATGAATATACAATTAGTTCTATCATGTACTCAATCAAAATATTCTAAAGGTAGAAAGAATTAGGAAGATAATCCAAATAATAATCTAAAAGAAATGAAGCTAAAACATGATATGGAAATAAGAAACACTAGTCTAGATCTCTACAAATGACACATTATGATCCACGGTGTAAGAGTCGTCTCAACTATAACATCACTCTAAAGTCCAGGTACGTAGAGCACAACAAATCCTAAAAACATTATCCAGTCAGGATGGAACGAGTACAACTCCGACAACAGTTTCAATTAAATGACAAAGACTATAAAACAGTCATAGTGAATGTAATAAATGATAGAGTAAAGCAGAACTATTAGTATATCCTGGAATAGAAATATGAGGAATAAGTAAATACTGAGTATATGGCATACAGATAATGAGAAGTCAGTAGACAGATCAAGTAACGTACAACTCAATAAGTATGAAGTAGACAGGAAGAACTATAACTAACTGGGTGTTTTGAAATACTATTTTCGATATGTAATCGGCTTGGAAACTTGTACGATAGCTAATGGCCTGGCTAATCATACGAGAGGTGTATGATTAACACTAACAATATTTACACAATAAAAATAGGGATATGATCATATATCTAGCTAGAATTTTCTCCGTCCCGACTAGTACAGTGGATCCAACCATGACACGTCATGATACAACGATCAATGTCCAATAACAATACCATGTATGATGTCTAATGTCAATACTATGTACGATATCTAATATCAATACAATGTACGATGTAACATCTCATGACTGAAGATCCAATATGTAAACTAGTATGTGTACCATCGTGTCAGAAATCAAATATAACATCACTAAGTACATGAATCATAGTAAATATCAAATAATGAAAATTATCAGAGAATGTACTCGCTTGTGGTCCAGAGCAATAAACTCAAATTGGTGTCTGAATTGGAGTCCAAGTGACCTATCTATGAATTTCATGTCAAGAGATGATTTGGAATCATAAACATGCTTAATTAACTATATATTATATTTCTAGGTCAATTCTAGGTCACTATGGTCAAAGTAGGTCATTACCCTAATTCGGGTTCTAAAATACCTATTTAATTGGTCTATGTCGTCATACTAGCTAATTACTAGGTTAATCTAGGTATTCTAGTTAGCTATAATATACTAACTATCATAAATACACTAAAAGACTCTTAGATATCATTATATTTATAATACTTTAGCCTAAATACCCCCAATACCTTGTCCATTACCTGTTTCCTCAACTAGGACCTTACTCATTACCTTGTGTCTTGATACATTCTTAGTATCAACCCCCTACCTAGACCACTAACCCCAAACCTAATATCATAACCTTGACACATACTTAGATACTAACCCATACATCTTGATGACATAGGATACCTTACTATATCATGATACACATCTCCTCTCATGGCCCATACTAATCCATATATACTAATATACAAATCTGCACATTACCAATCACTCACAGGCACCCACACTTATAATATATACACAAACACCACTAACACATAGACATATCTAACTTATGTATACCACTACCCCAGGTAGTACTTGCTGCCTCAACACTTTGTTCCTTAAATCTGCAGTACACACACAAGAGCTAAACTAGAAATCTTCTACATACCCATCTTAAAACCCTCAACTGAGAACCCCCTCACAACATCTCCCACCAACTATTGAACCTGAGCCTTCACACTACTACCTGCTCTGGCCTGCAAACACAGGCCCCTCACTTGCACTGCTGCCAATCTCACCTCATTTGCAACCATGCTGCACATAGTAACACAAGATTGATGCTCCACTACTCCCAGCAGCTGAACTCGAGCACAACACTGTACTCCTCTTTGCAAGGTTGCATAGTCCTGCCCTCACATAGACAATAGCCTACCTAGCACTCACTGTGTGCAATGGACATCACACAACCTCACCTATACTGCCAACCTATTGTTCAACCCCTTACCATGATACAGGTATACACACTCATTCCTTTAACAGCACTCACCATCCACAACACATCAGATACTCAAACCCCAACTTGTTGCCACTGCCTTCATGCCACTGCAGTTCTACTGCTTGATGCTTCTCTAATGCATATTGCAGTGCAAGCATGCCCACATCCCTCTCATGCACACACCCCTTGCACCTAGGCAGATGCTGAGTACCTCACTGCTGCTACTAATACCGCTTGCTTGACACCCTCATAAATACACTCTCATTCCTCATCTCAGGTTCCCTAGTACACACACCTTCATATGAACACCACTTCTCCCCTCAACCCAACACACTAACACTCTTGATACAATTGCTACTCATGCACACACTCAATATGTCACACACCCCTCTCTCATTGATTCCTCATATATCAACACACTCACCTATTGAATATCCCACCACTCTCACCATGATACCCCAATAGACAACTCATGATACACATACACACAATGCACAAACTAATTATCAAGCACCTATTGTGCATTAAGCCATGATACACAACACCTACAACTAATTCCAAAATCAAACACTTGATGTGCACTTGTGATACACACACGTATCACACTTCGATACGCATGATGCGTCCTTCCAATAGCCACACCATTATGATACACACCTCAACAACCCATAGAACCCTCACAACATATGTATTATAATATAATAACATATATTAGCTAGTTATATGCAATATGAAGAGAAATATACCTATTGGCTCACAAAATCCAAATCTACTGACACGTATCATGGCGTATCATGATCATGATACGGCTTATACGTATCCAATTGTGGACACATAGGCACTACCAAACCATGAATTAGACTTTCAAACAACCAAGGGATCCTCCCTCAAATACTTGGTGGACACAAATTCAGATTTTCCCAAATTGGCCACACTATCAAATTAAAGGCTTCTAACACCTAGTTCTTCTCCATAGGGGTTATCCTTAGCCATGGGTGGGTTCCTAGAGGTCTGATACGACAATCTAACCATGAAATCATTAGGAGTAGAAAATTATACCTATTGGAAATCGGATCCCAATGAAACTCCTCCAAGTAGACATGTAGACATTGTAATAGACACGAACTTCTTAGCAATCACCTCTCCAATGGTGCTCCTTGCAATTCCAATCTTCTAGGCCTCCATGGGATGGTTAATTGATTGGGAATGAGTGGATTTGTATAGAAATTGATGGAAATTGGGTTTCAATTTGGGGAAGAACTATTTTGGGGAAGAATGAGTAATGAAATGACTAATGAATGAGTGTTTCCCTCGTATATTAGGGCCGGCCATAGCATGGCTTGGTTTAATCCAATCCAAAAAGTCCTATTTTCTCCTCTACTCCCATATTGGTTGTCATGAAAGGAATATTTAAAATAGGAAAAGGATCTTCATTAATAAAGAAAATATTATATCCATGCACTAACTTAAATTAATTCTAAATAACTAAGTCATGACTAACAATAATTAATACTAACTAGCACTTAACAATTTCTAATTAGCTGGCATGCTAACTAACACTAATACAATTATAACTAACATAAAAATAAATATAGCTATATAATTACAACTAATTATGAAATGACAAAAATATCTTCTCTTCTAATTCTAGGTGGTTATATTCGCCTGGCCGTCACCACCAGCCGAGCTCACACTTATGTGGAAATATTAAGTGTAGCACAGGGTGTTGAGATAGACCTGGAACCAAGACCCAAGAGAGACCATGATAGAAGCAAGGATCCTAATAATAGACCGGCTAAGTGCCTCAATGGTCATCATAAGACTTTTCTAGCTTAGGAATCCTGTTCAGCATCAGGAAATGTTCCTAGAGCCAGCTCTGGTTCAGCAGCAGAAGCCGAACCAGATTACTTATGCTTACTGTAAAAGCCCAGGACATGGACGGGAGGAATGCAGGAAGAGAATGAAGCAATGCTTCAACCGTGGATCGACCGAGAATATAACCAGAGATTGTCCTAAAGAATGGAAAGTTTCGAATCAAACAAAACTACTGCAGGAAAATATGCGACGGTAATGGTACCTGCGACAATGTTATCCGATGTCAATATCTCCTCTAGAGACAATGTGAATGCCTGCCCATAAGCCTAGCTCCAGGGGGAAGCAGGCTAGGATGTGCCTAGGGTCTCCTCCACTACTAGAAAAAGCGGGATTAGCGACGTATTTTAGCGACTCCTAATAAAAATGTCACTAAATTAGCGACTCCATAAAAAACGTCGCTAGACGTCGCTAAATGGCGACATTTAGCGACGTTTAGCGACTTTTATTAAGATTTAAAAAGATTAGTCGCTACAAGTTTGATTAAGGTCGCTAAACGTCGCTAATTTGTATAATTTAGCGACGTTTAGCGTCGTAATTAGCGACGTATATATTAAAAATATTTAGCAACGTATTTAGCGACGTAACCGACGTCGCTAAAGTTTTATTTAGCGACGTTATTTTATGGCGTCGCTACACGTCGCTAAATTTTGGTTAATTTAGCGCTCAGTTCTCTTTTCCCCATCTGCGAAAATTTCGAAAGTTTTGAAAACCTTTCGATTTCCCCCACCCCCCCCCCCCTCTCCGGCGACCGGCTCTCCACGGCTGCGGCTACTCCGGCATCCCCTCCTCCTCCTCGAGCTCTAGGTAAACCCTCTCTCTCTCTCTCTCTCTCATGTGACACTGACACAACACACACTTGACAGGCACGACACACACACACAGACACTGACAGACACACACGACACACACACACAGACGCAGACACACACACACAGCCGCAGATTAGGGTTAGGGTTAGGTTTCGGGTTAGGGTTAGGGTTAGGTTTAGGGTTTTTGATCAGGGGTTAGGGTTAGGTTTAGGGTTTTTGATCAAGATTGAAGAGATGCCATTGAAGAGGGGTGGATTTACGAAACTAAATTTTTAAATGATTGTCTTATATGATTGTCTTATATCCCTTATCAGTATCGTATTTGTATCACTATGTCTATATAGTCAGCATCATTTCTACGTATCAAGCACTAAATGACTCTAAAATACACTGACACACCAAAATCATGTTGTGACCATATCGTATGCCCATATCATGTCGTCGTCTTCGTGCTGGTGCAACACAATATCCTTGCATTTTATGGATGTGCCATGTAGCCTATGAAGTAAAGCAATACACCTTCGAGTTTGAATGACTGAAACATATAATTTGCTAGAACAAGTTTGAAGAATTCAATTCAACCAACAGTTTGAACTTCAAAGTAACAAAACAAAACTTCAGATTTCGACCCACAAACACCAACCATATATTTGTATGAAATTACTACATGAATGACAAGTTGAGATATAATAGTACAACCTCACAATTATTTTTCTACGGAATCATATATGCAGTTTAAGATTATTAACCCAAATCATGATTGGAAGAAGTTCCGATAGTACCATTAAAAGATATGTACCAGATAAAAACAGGGAAAACAGAGTATAATGTACAGAAAATACACAACACAAATGTCTTAAGTATATGTCTTAAGTATATGTACCAGATATAAACAGGGCAAACAGAGTATAAATTTTTTTTTTGTTGTTCGATACGAATAAGCGATATGTCTTAAGTATATGTTTTCATCTATCTTACCAGATGGCACCCAAGAGAGCGACACCTCCTACTGTTAAGGAGGAAGTGATGCCTCCTACTGGTAAACGCGAAGTGATGCCTCCTACTGTTAAGGAGGAAGAGATACCACCTGCTGTATCTCAGACGGGGAGTTCCAGTCACCCAGCACCTATAGCGGCTGTATCTCAGATGGGGAGTTCCAGTCACCCAGCACCCATAGCGGAGCTTGATAACATAAACGCTGTTTATGCGCAGTATTTGAGGGACTGGTATATGCCCCGTTTTGGATATCCTCGAGATTGATACTGTGATTTTCATATACTTATATATTATGCATTTTGTGTTACTGTGATACTCTGATACTTATATATTATGTATTTTGTGACGCTGTTTATGCCCATTTTGTGTGACTGTGATACTGTGATACTTTTATGACTGTGATACTTTTATTGTATGTCTATAATATTTGTGTGTATTAATTGTATGACTATGATACTTTTATTCATATTAAATGTTGTTAATCCGGTGTTGAGTGTTCCACCGAAGGGGTCGGCGAACCCATAGAATTCAACGGAGGGTTGCTCCGGGTCTATTTTTAATTAGAAATTTATAAATTGCAGGAATAATAGTTTGGAACAATTCTGTTTTTTTTTGTTTTTTTTGTAAAATTAGCGACGTATTTAGCGACGTTTAGCGACGTTTTTATACGTCGCTAAACAAGTCGCTACTTAGCGACGTTATAAAATGTCGCTAAATACGTCGCAAATTGCTGACATGGCAGTACTGCCAGGTCATTAAAGACGTCGCTGTTACGTCGCTATATAAGTCGCTAATTAGCGACGTTTAGCGACATTTAATTACGTCGCTAATTAGTGACTCAGAGTCGCTAAACGTCGCTAAGTTAGCGACACGTCTAAGTCGCTAAAAAATGTCGGTATAGCGACGTTTAGTGATATTTTTTCTTTCAGCGACGTAATTATTACCGACTTCTGTAAAACGTCGCTAATTACGTCGCTAAACGTGATTAGCGACATTTTTTGTCATTTAGCGACGTTTTTGGTCGTCGCTAATTTGACTTTTTCTGGTAGTGCTCCCCCAAGGGGGCCTCCAAAATTTATTTTTTACACTGTAATTTTTTGGGACCTTTAAAAAGAACCAGCATCTTTGTCTGGCCCATCGCCCACGGGCCAAAGAAAACTAATTCAAGGACTGCAGCCTGCCGCCTTCCTATGAAGTCCAACTATCCACGGCTACAATTGCCAAATAAAACCTAGCAAAGAAATCGATCATTATGCCTCCATCTCCTCTCTCTCTCTCTCTCTCTCTTCCAAAAATTGCTCTCAACGAAAAAAAATTGGTGATGGTCCTCTCTCTCCTGAAAATTTCTCCCAACTGGAAGAAAATTAGAAACGGTCATCTCCTTCCCGCAGGTAATTCTCTAATTCTCTTCTTTAATTCCTAACGTCTATTTTTTTCTCTTGTGAATTTTATATAAATTTAAGTATTTGTTTGGCTATTTGATAGCTAATATCATATCTCTATGAGTCTCTCTTTCTCTTCAGTATCAATCTCTAAATAATATTATCTGATAACAACTGATTCATCTCTCTCTAATTTTTTTTTCTTAATTCTGGACACGGTTGGAATTCGGATATGAAATCTGAAGAGTTCGTGGCCACGGGTCATGGCATTGTCGGAAAACGGAGCCGACTCCTTGGTCATTGCTTGAGAGGTTGGACTTTCTTTTGTTCTCTAATTGTTTTACATCCTTTGTTTATTTGTTCCTCTATATATTTGTTTGTTTGCTTTTATTTTTATTTTTATTTTGTCAAGCAAAAAAATTGTCAAACATTTTTTCCTTGGTTCTAGGAAAGTTTCATCAGACATCAAGTTCAAACTATTCTTAACCCAAAAACAAAAACTTTTCCAGGAGACCAAATGACCAATCAAAATAATTTCTTTAGAGCCAGCTTCCACGATTTAATTCTTCGTCATTCATATCTAAATTTTTATTCAAAGGTTCATTATTAATTATATTCTTCCTCCAGAAACTTTGTTATAATTTGTACTATTTTTTTGGTGTTTAATTAAAGTCATTATAAAGTTAGTTATCTTTTAATTAAAGTTGTCATGATTTTAAAAAAAGACATCATGGTTTTAAAAACAATTGTACTATTTTTTTGTATTTAATTAAAGACATCATGATTTTAAAAAAAGACACAAGTCACATGTTCACTAAAAAAAATTTCTTCTATTTGTTAGGTTTGCGTGAGATGGGAAAACAATGACGGGTAAAAGAAAATTTGAAGCATGAAGTTCGAAGAGGAAGAAAAAAGAAAGACAAGACAAACTCACACAATCTCTCACAAGATCTATGAATAGGTATGTAAAACCTACAAATATACTATCTAATTTAATTGAGAATGTGATTGCTGATGGCAACATTCCTGAGAATGTGATTGTGAATGATGAAAATTTGAATATCATGAATGCTAATAAAAATTTGACTGAGAATGTAGTTGTGAATGATGAGATTCATTTAAATGACAATCGCGAAGGAAATGGAATTGAAGAAGAGAATAATAATAATGAGATGAATGAGATGAAGAATATAATTGATAATAAACATTTGAATGAAAATTTAGATATGAATGGAGAAGAATTAAATGATTTGTTTGATCAGAGAAATTGGGAGAAATATATGTCTCAAAGAAAAATTGATTTCTGAGTAGAGAAGGGCCTAATAAGAGTTGTTGATGAAGTGTATTTTCCGACTAATGTCCAAAATAGAAGCTTCAATGATAAACACTACATTCGATCTTTATCAAATGGAGAAAAACTTGATAGATCATGACTATTATACTCTCGGAAGAATGATAAGATATTTTGTTTTTGTTGTGTGTTATTCAAAAGAGAGAGAGTTATGCCAAGTCCTTTAACAACAGCAACTATAAGATATAATGACTGGAACAGTGTTCTAAATGGTGCCCGCTTTGGCCGCCTAGGCGGCGCCTAGGTGGTAGGCGGTCGCTCTCCGCAACGCTTTTGCCGTTGGCGCCTTGGTGATGGAGTAGACGGCCAGCGTAGGTTTGGCGGCATTGGCAGAGGTGAATACGTTGCACGCGGTGTACTCTAATTCAAATTTTGTAGTAGAATGAGTTAGACGGCGGTGTAGGCGAACGTCTAGACGGAGCAATACCTAATTATATATTTTGGAAAAATAGTTTTGCAAGCATTATGGACCTATGAGTTACTTTTACATGACTTAAACTTTATAATTTTTTGTTCTACAACTTAGATATGCATAAAAACCCTTAAAATATGCATATTATACAAAAATAGTGGTAAAATAGTAAAAAAAATACCCAAAATATATCAACGTCTAGGCGGCGCCTAGGTGTCCTAGGCGGTAGGCGGGCCCTTTCCGCCGCGAACCCGCCTACCGCCGTTTAGAACATTGGACTGGAAAAATATTCATTCGCGGCTTAGTGAGCATAAAAAGAGTAGTTATCACTTTAATAGTTTAACTGACTGGATGGATGCAGAAACAGTTAAGAAAAAACTAGCAATTGATTCTTCTAATCAAAATAGTGTAATTTGGCATTTTGTGGAGAGAGATTTTGAAGACAATTGTGTGTTGTGAAAAATCTTGCTAGTAGTAATTTGGCATTTCGTGGGAGTAATGAGAAACTCGATGATTACAATAGTGAATTTTTTAAGTATAATTAGAATGATTGCTGATTTTGATCCTATAATGGAAGAGCATCTTTGGCGTATTCGAAAAAAAAAGATCCGTCGTGTCCATTATTTTGGTCATAATATTCAGAATGAGTTAATACTTTTGTTGGTGGGCGGGATTAAGAGCAAGATCGTTGATATTGTCAAAAGGGCAAAATATTCTTTCTGTAGTTCTTGATTGTACTCTGGATGTTAGTCACGAAGAATATATGTCTCTTATATTTAGATGTGTTGATGATTCCATGACTCCAATAATAGTGGAAGAGTTCTTTATTAAAATTTTGAAAGTTGTTGAAATGTCAAGGGAAGCACTTTCAATGAACTTTAAAAAGTTTTGAAAACTTTTAAACTTGATTTTAATGACATGAGAGGGCAGCGTCATGCCCCGATCACCCGCAGGAATCGGCCGTCCCCGCTAGGCGCGAATCACCGCATCAGCACTCCCGTAGGACGATCGTTCCTATCTGGACGTGATGTCGCACGAGCACAAGCTATACCCGTGCAAGGCCATGATCCGAACAGGCGGTAAAATATCTAAGCCACAAAGTCGCACAAATAGTCCGAATGCAGCAGAATAAGAATGTGCAGGCAATTTGGTAACAAGTTCACAGAGTCGTCAATAACAGAAGCAGTGAATAACACAAGTATAGAAGTAAATCAAGCACTTTATTGATATTGCACAAGTATTACAAGCGGTGCTAGGCCAAGATTACCAGTCTCTCAAGTCCCTCTCTCGAAAAAATAAAAGCATGCAAAGTGGCTACATTTGTGAAAAGATACATAGGCGATGTTCCAACATTATGTCTTTTATATGCGCTTCAGCTCCGGACGCAACGCTCCAAGGCTCCAGAGCGAACTATATTCCTTAGCTCGCACAAAGGGGGTTTCTACACCGAACGAGGTTCTCCCACACCTTGTAAGCAATCTGGTGGGTTATCAATACATGAATGCACTGGTGGAGAGGCTTCTCGCCCGCTCGATAAATCCAAACACGTTATATAGGTTCCGTGCACCATCTATTAAGTTATCTTTCTAGTATTGCCTTAGGATCAGTTTCATAGCATAATGAAAAGCCTAACTCGTGTGGCAGTGCGTCATGCGATATAAGAGTAACACAATGAGACTTACCAACTTACCATCCATCATTCCATGTCCAAGGTAAACCAAGTTAAACCAAGCACGAGTATATACATAATAAAATCTAAGAAAAATGCATAAGCAAACACAAGTGTCACAAGCGGGGTTCTGACTCAGGTACATGAGTTACACGGATAATCCAGAAGTATTGCAGGAGATGTTCAAGTGTTCAATTATGTACAAGTGTCTTATACTCATATTCGTTTAAGTGTTTTAGATTACTAGGCATGATGCAATGACTCGCACGCGGATTACCGCTAAGCGATGATGACTTATCAATATGAACATGTCACTAGTACGACGCCATAGAGGACGGTGTAGTCACAGGGCAGAATGGTATGCAAGCAGGAACAGGGGGCATTGCACACATCCCGCCCGATGCAGAAGACTACAATCAGGAGGTTCCGACCGGTCGGATCGGCCCCGGTGCCCCGGAGACCGTCCGCGGAACGAGATTTGATAATCTCCCTTGTGTAGGACTGTGTATGGCAACTCTAGAGGGGGTGAATAGAGTTTATGTATGCAGCGGAATAAAATCACCTGTTAAAATATAATTCTATGGCATGCAATAGTGATCAACTACTAGCAGTTAGAATATATCTCATGTGTAAGAATACTACTAGCAGTGTTATGAATATATGTAATAAAATAAGAGAGAAAGCAAACGCAATCACCAAGATGTATACTGGTTTACCTCTGAGAGGACTAGTCCAGTCCCGAGAACCCAAGATCGGAGTTTCTCCACTATAATCACCAATAGTGAATCACAAGCTTTGATCCGAAGGCTTGCCACTTTTTTACACCACGAGTTTTGATCCGAAGTCTCGCAACTTTATATCTTGATAGAGAGAGTAACTGTTGGAACAAAGCTCTTTACAACACAGAAGACTTCTAGACCAAGATCACACTTGGAACTAGGAAGGCTAGGGAGTTGCTCTTTGAGATGGAAAAGTTAAGGCTTAAAGGTTTGCCCACAATAGGATAGAAGACTTAAGAATAGTTGAGTTGTTAAGAATGAGAATTCCAATCCTATTTATAGGTTGTAGGCAAACAGAATTCGGCCAGAATTTGGATGGGGTTTAATTCAAATTTCTAACTGTTGGGCCAGAAATCAGGATCTTATGAACTGGTTGATTTCATACCAAAAGGGTAATCGAGTTTGGTCCGAGTTCAGCCCGAGTTCGGTCTCTTAGTATGGTAGACTTTGTAAATGAATGTGGCCTAATTTGGTGGATAGGTTCTTTGGTTCATTTGAGTGGACTAAGTATCTGGGTATAGGTACTTTGGGATTTGCCAATGTGACTCAGCTTACATCAGTCCTAGACTCAAATAAATAAAAGATTATATTTGAATAAGAAACCAATAGATGTTGCAGAGTCTGACTTTGGTACTGACAGAGTTGATATGCTTTGCATCGAGTATCTGTTTCATCTGTGTTCTGGATCTGATTCATCTGATGTTTGACGATTATCAGAATCAGGTTGACTGTGACCACTTTGTGTCAACACCTTGTGCACCAAATTTTCTGTGACCATGCAAGTCTCTAATCTTTCGAGCCTCTTGTCAGGTACAAGTACAGGAACAAGTCAGGATATATCATGTACAAGTTCGAGTCAGGATATATCAGGTACAAGTTCGAGTCAGGATCTTGTCTGGTACAGGTTCAAGTTCAAGGCAGGATTGTTCACAAATATATATCGACTTCCCGAGCCATTTAATTCAGTACAGGACAAGTATTGCTCCACGAGCTATAATTCTTGCTTTATTGACATGATGCAAATCCCCTGGTTCGGGAACTACCTTGGCGACCTAACGATCCCGTATACTTTCAGGTTCATACTTGCACGGAACGACTATTCGATAGTCTTCCGAAAAACTTAGATGAATGCAAGACAAGATAGTGTTACCGGGCTCGTGGCATGAATTATGTGACAAGTATTGAAATGAGACAACGAGTACAAGTCACAATGTAAGCAGGCAAGCATGCATTTATATGAAACATAAGTATTTACGTTAGCATAGTTCTAAGGGATAATGCGAGGAGTGAAGCCGTACAGGGGCATATCGAGCGACATAATCCATAAGGCGAGCAGTGTAAACAAATGAAGCAGTACACTACGAAGAGTATATAATGATCTACTCGAGGCATAACAAAATCTGTTTACACGAAGCTAAGATAGCATGTGAGGGTCCAACTATAAGCCAAGTTTTATTTTCATATTCTAACACAAGCAATGCAAGATGGCATTATTCCCTTAGCTAGGTGCGTTGTATTCTTTATTAGCATGCAAGTGGTGATTCACCTAGAGAGTAGCATGTATCATCCATATTTTAAGTGTGCAGGATAAGCAAAGACAGGTTCATCGTAGCCACCCACATTAGCGATGATTCGTCTCGGTCGAGCGATACTCCGAGCGAGCCTTTGAAAGTCTAAGTCTGAACTCCTGAAGGGCCAAGTCTGGAATTATTTTCCTCAAACGAGTCTTCTCGCTGAGCAAAGCGGGTCAGATCGTTGCACTTGTGCCATTTGAATCGGTTGTCTGCTTGAGCGGAATGGGTTGTTACATTATACATCACTCAGAAAAAGTCTCGTCCTAGAGACTTCCTGAGTGCAAACCGTTCTATCTCAACTAACAAATCTATCTCAAGCATAGCAATCGGTACCACTAGATCCATTCGAACACAATTTCCTACTCGTTCCTTATACCGTGCCACGTGTATGCTGGGTCTATCTCATTAAATGACTTTATCATTCAATCTAAGCTCTGACTCGGTCTCTACTGCGCCATAACGCGAAATATATATCGCTTAACGCGGGGTACGGTATGATCCATCTTGAGTGATGATCTAGGGCTGAGGAAAACTTATCCAAGTCATTATACTCGTCCATGCGAATCTAACATATTCACTTGCACTAGCATTCGAGATCAGCATATCGCGAGTCTGGATTGTGCACATATTCAAAGCGTCCCTCAAACATATGCATGTCAACCAACTTAGCGATAGCGAAGTCTTTGCACTCGAGTTCAATATATCACTGAGTCTTAGATTGTGCACACGTTCAAGACGTCCCTCAAATATATGCATTCAACCAAACTCATCGATAGCAAGTCGGACAAGCTACTTGTGAAAATCTCAAGGGTTCTCGTCTTACAAATCACGATGATACCTCCAACAGGGTCAATAAAATCCAAGTCATTCCAATCTCACTCAAATCAAGCATTGCACTACCGTCAAGCACGATATATTCATCTACTGACTAGCGTCCATGTCCTGTCGTCCATATTGTTCGTGTCAAACATAGTACACATTTACCGTTCCAAGTCTAACTCTAAATCTTGCTGCCCCAGTTATATGGCTTACTCAAGCAATGCTCAAAAGCCGGTTACACAAGTTCTTTCACTCGACACAAGGTCATCTGCCTAATTACTAGGTTAGCTCACAAGGTCATAGGTACAGTTCATGCTCACGATTTATTTGTAAATTTGTCGCACGATGCTCGCCCTAATTCCTAAGGTCAAACCATTGTTCATTTGCATGGGGTATTCTACCCAAGCTCGTTTTACTCATATTTCTAAATATCGAGCACAGATCATCCTACTCATATTAACACGTTCATTTTTACATGTTCCGAGTCCGTTCAGTAAGATCCATAATATATCCAAGTCGTATGACAAGACTAGCGATTTGTATAATCTATTTCCTCAAATATGTTTTGATAGAACACATATATCCATTCTATGTCTAGACCACCAAGTCACGATTCAATTCTAAATCTTTGATCTCAATCATAACTCTAAGTCGTCCAACAAGATTCATGTATCCGTTCACGAAACCATTAAGCGTGTCTTACTCCAGGTTCTAGACTAACTCATCCATGAAACACTTCCGATTCACTTGTATTCTCAAACTCATCTTATCATGTCGAACCACAAGTCAACATGATCCATTAATTGTCACGCTTCGGTCTCCCACAAGTTCGATCATCCTCGTTGGACGTGAGATCACCACGCCAACGCTCCCGCTGGATAATCATCCTAATCCGGACGTGACGCATGTACGAGCCTGGAGTTAAGCTCGCACAAGATAAGAACGTCGAACGTTATGGTTATCATCGAAATGATCGAGACACCTTATCATTACACTTTGCTCCATCCAAGTTATATATATTAATCCACAAAGTCATGTCCATTCATGTCGTGATCATAATTCATCTAGCAAAATTGTCCAACGTCAATGTTACCGTTTGATAATTCCATAGTCTACTTCTGGCATTCCTCAAACAACTAAGTTTAAGTATTCAAGCCAAAGTCTATTCACTTTTGATACGTTCTATTTCATCGAGTTCGTTTGGAATAATCACCGAACATATTTCCGTGAGTTCGATCATCCCCGCCGGACATGAAATCACCACTCCAGCGCTCCCGCAGGATAATCGTTCTCGGCCGGGACTGGTTTTGAAGGATATCTTTTCGAACTAGATTCAAGATCGTTCTTCCAAACTCCAGGTCAAATTCTTTATCGCTTACCTCTTTCATCGAACCACAATATACATACTCAAGTTTCAATCCATTTGATTCAATTCGAAATCGCTCGTACGATCCACCAAGTTTCCTTGGCCAAGATATCAATTTTATTATCTTGAATCCCAATTCGATATAAGCCTTATTACTTGTTCAAGACATTCTCAATCGTTCAAACCAACTATCGCACGAAATCTCTGAATTCGTTTGAATATTTCCAAAATAATCCATACACCACTCGGGAATCAAGTCACCAAATTAAATCCTCAATCGTGTTCGCATCACTCGCTAGCATATTTATCAACTCGTTCCTTAGAACTCATGTGAGATACCTAAGCGTCGCCTGATAAATCTTAGCCTCGTATATATTTCTGTTGATAATCATCTAAGTAAACCATATTTGATTTGTATCTACCGACACAAAATATCGTCCGAGCTATTTTCCAAAATTCAAGCACGATTCTCTATATTCGCCTTAGCGATAAACTGATAATGTTTCTATAGGTTGCCATTCTAAGTCTGACTTATCCTTATCTGAATGATAACCCAATCTCGCTCACAAACTAGCTCGCACCAAAGGGTCTTGGCACGCGATATTTAACACAACTTAGTCGAAAGGCTGTATGCATAGATAACCGTCCGAATGATATTATATCTCGCACACTAACCAGCTGGGTAATCACGTATAGGTATTCGGGTTCACATATAACTTGCTGATTCTAACACGAGTCTATTCCCATAAAGTTTAACACAAGTCGGAACAAGGGTCTTTGTATTCCAGTTCAAGCAATCATATCAATCACATGCACTTTTTGAAATTATTTAGACTCATTGTATTGAACATTCTAATGGTCAACGAGAGAGAGTGTATGCACATAACCCACGAACGAGTTTTCGAAACTGAGAAAATTGATAAGGAGTCCAAAGACGTAAAGCCGATGCTCTGATACTAATATGTCATTCCCCGATCTCCCGCAAGAATCGGCCATCACCGCTAGGTGTGAATCACCGCGCCGGCGCTCCCACAGGACGATCGTTCCCATATGGACGTGATGCCGCACGAGCACAAGCTGCGTCCATACAAGGCCATGATCCGAACAGGCGGTAAAATATCTAAGCCACAGAGTAGTACAGATAGTCCGAATGCAGCATAATAAGATCGTACAGGCGATTTGGTAATAAGTTCACAGAGTTGTCAATAGTGGAAGCAGTGAATAACACAAGTATAAAAGTAAATCAAGCACTTTATTGATATTGCACAAGTATTACAAGCGGCGCTAAGCCCAGATTACAAGTCGCTCAAGTCCCTCTCTCGAAACAATAAAAGCGTGCCAAGTGGCTATATTTGTGAAAAGATACATAAGTGATCTTCCAACATTATGTCTTGTATATACGCTTCAGCTCCAGACGCAACGCTCCAAGGCTCCAGAGCGAACTCTATGCCTTAGCTCGCACGAAGGAGATTTTTGTACCGAACGAGGTTCTCCCGCACCCTGCAAGCAATCTGGTGGGTTATCAGTACATGAATGTACTGGTGGGGAGGCTTCTCGCCCGCTCGACAAATCCAAAAATATTATATAGGTTCCGTGCACCATCTATTAAGTTATCTTTCTAGTATTGCCTTATGATCAGTTTTATGGCATAATAGAAAGCCTAACTCGTGTGATAGTGCACCGTGCGATATAAGAGTAACACGGCGAGACTTACCAACTTACCATCCATCATTTCATATACAAGGTAAACCAAGTTAAACCAAGCACGAGTATATACATAATAAAATCCAAGGAAAATGCATAAGCAAACACAAGTGTCACGAGCGGGGTTCTGACTCAGGTGCACGAGTTACACGGATAATCCATAAGTGTTGCAGAAGATGTTCAAGTGTTCAATTATGTACAAGTGTCTTATACTCATATCCGTTTAAGTGTTTCAGATTACTAGGCATGATGCAATAACTCGCACGCGGATTGCCGCTAAGCGAGGATGACTTATCTATATGAACATGAGGTCACTGGCACGACGCCATAGAGGACGGTGTAGTCTCAGGGTGGAATGGTGTGCAAGCAGGAATATGGGGCATTGTACACATCCTGCCCGACGCATGCGACTACAATCAGGAGGTTCCGACCGGTCGAATCGGCCCAGTGTCCCAGAGATCGTCCGCGGAACGAGATTTGATAATCTCCCTTGTGCACCAAGTTATTCGTAACCATACAAGTCTCTAATCTTTCGGGCCTCTTGTCAGGTGCAGGTACAGGAACAAGTCAGGATATATCATATACAAGTTTGAGTCAGGATCTTGTCAGGTACAGGTTCAAGTTTAAGGCAGAATTGTTCACAAATATATATCGACTCCCCGAGCCATTTAATTCAGTACAGGACGATTATTACTCCACGAGCTATAATTCTTGCTTTATTGACATGATGCAAATCCCCTGGTTCAGGAACTGCCTTAGCGATCTAACGGTCCCGTATACTTTCAGGTTCATACTTGCACAGAACGACTATTCGATAGTCTTCTGGGGAACTTACATGAATGCAAGACAAGATAGTGTTACCGGGGTTGTGGCATGAATTATGTGACAAGCATTGAAACGAGGCAACGAGTACAAGTCACAATATAAGCAGGCAAGTATGAATTTATATGAAACATAAGCATTTACGTTAGCACAGGTCTAAGGGGTAATGTGAGGAGTGAATCTGTACAGGGGCATATCGAGCGACATAATACATAAGGAGAGTAGTGTAAACAAGTAAAGCAGTGCACTACGAAGAGTATATAAAGATCTACTCGAGGCATAGCGGAATCTATTTGCACGAAGCTAAGGTAGCATGCAAGGTTCCAACTATAAGCCAAGTTTTATTTCCATATTCTAACACAAGCAATACAAGATAGCATTATTTCCTTAGCTAGGTGCGTTGTATTCTTTATTAGCATGCCAGGGGTGATTTACCTAGCGACTAGCATGTATCGTCCATATTTTAAGTGTGCAGGCTAAACAAAGACAGGTTCATCGTAGCCACCCACCTTAGCGATGATTTGCCTCAGTCGAGCGATACTCCGAGCGAGCCTTTGAAAGTCTATGTCTGAACTCCTGAAGGGCCAAGTCTGGAATCCTTTGCCTCAAACGAGTCTTCTCGCTGAGCAAAGCGGGTCGGGTCATTGCACTTTCGCCGTTTGAATCGATTATCCACTTGAGCGGAACGAGTCGTTACAGGCAGGGTTATGATAATTGTTCTAACATGAAAGAACAATACAAAGGTGTAAGCAGTAGGGTACTAAAAGAGTATCCTAGGACATTTTATACTCCATGTGGCTGTCATTCTCTTAACCTTTCTCTCTTTGTGATATGGACAAAAGTTTTGTTCAAGCTAAATCAATTTTTGGAGTGATACAACGAATTTATAAATTATTCTATGGTTCAACAAAGCGGTGGAAGATTCTCAAAAATTATGCCAAGGGTCGCAATGGAAAAGGGCTTACACTAAAACCATAGTAGGATATACATTAGAAAAGTTATGTTGCTAGTGTAAAAGCGGTATGATTTCAAGCTCCTCAAATAAGAGATGCATTGCTTCATCTTGTAGAACATATGTTGATGTGACTACAACGAGTGAGACTGGGTCTTTAGCAATTTTTGAACTTTGAAAGTTTGATTTTCTCATTGGCATGGTGATTTGGTTCAAAATTTTGCAGAAAGTGAATAAAGTTTGCACGATTTTTCAAGGAAAAGAAATGAATTGTATAAATCTCTTGCAAGGTCTCATTCTCTTTTTAAGAGTACAGGAATACCGAATTTGAAATTGCGAAAAATGAAGCTGAAAAGATTGCTTTGGAAATGGATATTGAACTCACTTTTCGTGAAACTCGTCTTCGTCACAAAAAGTTCTTTGATGAAAATGCTATGGATGATCCAATACAAGTGGCTGAAGAATATTTTCAGGTTAATTCTTTTATAACAATAATTGATAATGAATAATTGATAATGCTCTTTCTTCACTCGAGACAAGATTTGAGCAGTTTAAAAAATATGAAGATATTTTGGATTTTTATTTAACTTGAGTAAGTTGAAAACTGTAGAAGATGAGAGTTTGAAACGTTCATGTGTTACACTTGAGAATTTTTTTTGAAACATGGAGATGATTCTGATATTGATGCACTTGAATTAATTTTAGAATCAAGTTATTAAGAAAAATATTACCGGAGTGGTTAACCAAACCAATTGAAGTTTTGGAGTATATAAAAAATTTACGTCTTGGGTTTCCTAATGCTTGGATAGCTTATAGAATAATATTGACTATACCAGTTACAGTAGCTATTGCCGAAAGAAGTTTCTCCAAGTTAAAGTTATAAAAAAAACTACCTCCGATCAACTATGTCACAATATAGATTGAACAGTTTGGCCATGTTGTTTATTGAGAGAAAAAATGGCAGCTAAACTTGATCACAACGATTTATTTGGAATTTTTGCACATAAAAATGTGAGAAGAGTATAAACTTTTTCTTCTTAGATTTAATTTAGTGTTATTTGGTTTCATTTTGTAATAAATTTGGAGTTTGGAATTACTTAATTTATTGAATCTTGGTGAAAATTTATGTGTATTCAAGGACTAATTATATTGTAGTTTTGATTTGTTGAATTTGCTGAATTTATAAAAAAATTATATAGAGAGATGAGTGCCTCATTTGTGGAACTTGTCTAGGGTCTCCAAAATGCTGAAGTCGGCTCTGCCTGCTCATGATCCTGCTGAGATCCCTGTTGCTGTTGTCTTTGTCCCTGACCATACTATTGTGGCCTCTGCTGGTGAAACATGTAAAACTGGGTCGACAACAGATACTGAGGCAATGGTCGCACAACCAATGCAGGTCCTCTTTTCGACGCTGCCCTTGGAACTGGTATGCCTAGACAGGTTGTTTAACCAAGACCTGTAAAGTATAAGTTCCTGCTTGTGTGGAGTCTCGTTATTGGGCCCAGGATCTGACAAAGTCTCAGTTGGCTGCAAAGAATCTGATCAACTTCGAGATCTGGATTAAAATTTGGCATAGATGGCGTCTAGCTGTTGTTGTGATGCGACCAAGCAAGGCTCAGATGGCCGAGGGTAAACATTCATATCCTAAGCTGAATATTCAGTAATTCATAAAAAATATAGTGTAAGATAATTTAATGTTGGAGTGGGTGGGATTTCCAATCTATGTGGAAAATACCCCGGAGTATGATTGAGTATTTCTTCGTATAATAGGAATACCTCAATTTATTTGGATTGGATATTCCTAAATATAATAGAAATATCTCAATGGATTTGGATTGGATATTCCTACATATAATAGAAATATATCAATGGATTTGGATTTGGATTTGGATTGATATTTCTATCTATAATAGAAATGCTAGTTGTGGGTTTGAGGCTATATATAGGATTCCGAGCAGACACAGAGATTTTTGACGAGGATCAGACCATGACCAATACTCAAGATTCCGAGCAGACACAGAGATTTTTGATGTGAAAATCCTTGCGAAAAAAACTACGGGACGATCGTAGTCCAACCCTGAAAAGCCTCCACTAATGGAATAAGAAATACACCGACTCCTTACAAACTTCTGATCCAAACGGATCACCACAACTCTTTTGGAACAGAAAATAGATTATAACCACGAAGAAGAAAGACAATGAGAAATACCCGAAATTGATCTCCTTCTTCGAAACAGCCTCCAATTCTTCGTTCTACTCTCCAATGTTGTAATGGCACTCTTGTCTCCTTTTCTCTCCTTATTGCTATATTTTTTTTTAGAGAGAGATATATTTTAGGGCCAGGAGACACCTATATATATCCTTAAACCCACAACTAGCATTCCTATTATAGGTAGGAATATCCAATCCAAATCCAAATTTATTGATATATTCCTATTATATCTAGGAATATCCAATCCAAATCCATTGAAATATTCCTATTATATTTAGGAATATCTAATCCAAATAAATTGAGGTATTTCTATTATATGTAGAAATACTCGATCCTACTCTGGGGTATTTTCCACATAGTTTGGGAACCCCACCCACTCCAACAAATCTTTCCCTTCACAACTATGTGGAGAGTGTCGTCATCCCGACGATCCGCCTGCAGTAATCAAACATTTCCCTTGGAAGAACCTTTGTGAACATATCTGCTCCGTTGTCATCTGTATGAACCTTCTCAATTGTCGCTTCCTTCTTATCAACCACATCCCATATCCAATGATACCGGGTATCAATGCGCTTGGATCGGCTATGATATATTTGGTTCTTCACAAGGTGAATAGCACTCTGACTATCGCAAAGCAAAGGATACTGCTCCTGCTTTAGCCTAATTTCCTGCAGCAGCTTCTTCATCCACAGCAACTCCTTGCAAGCCTCCGTTGCCGCAATGTATTTTGCCTCTGTCGTCGACAAGGCAACACACTTATATAAATGCGACTGCCACGATACTGCTCTACCAGCAAACATTATTACATAGCCCGAAGTTGATCGCCTCGTCTCTACATCTCCAGCCATATCAGCGTCGGTATATCCAACCAGCTTTGGCTCATCACCACCAAATGAAAGTCTCCAATCGGCAGTACCCTGAAGATATCGTAGAATCCACTTGACCCCACTCCAATGTACCCTTCCAAGATTGGAAGTGTACCTGCTAACTGTGCCGACTGCGTGAGAAATGTCTGGCCTCGTACATACTATAGCATACATAAGACTCCCCACGGCTGAGGCATATGGAAATCGCTCCATATCTTCCTTCTCGTCCTCGGTAGATGGACACTGCTCCTCAGTGAACTTAAAGTGAGACGCAAGGGGGTTACTCACTTTCTTCGACCCGCCCATCCCGAAACGCTGAAGTATCCGGTGAATGTACTTCTTTTGGGACAAGTGTAGCAGCTTGGACTCTCTTTCTCGGCTGATCTCTATCCCAAGAATAGTCTTCGCTGAGCCCAAATCCTTCATAGAGAAGGTCGTGCCCAATTGGCGCTTCAACTCTGCTATCCTTGTGGCATTCCGATCCACCAACAACATGTCATCAACATAAAGCAACAAAATGATGAAATCATCCTCGGCGAAGTACCTCACAAAAATACAATAATCCGACGTCGTCCGTACATAGCCATGCTCCCCCATAAATGACTCAAACTTCCTGTACCACTGCCTCGGAGCCTGTTTCAGACCATATAAGCTCTTCCTCAACCGGCAGACCAAATGTGACTTGCCCTTCTCACAGAATCCCTCGGGCTGCTCTATGTACAACTCCTCCTCAAGATTACCGTGGAGGAAT
This sequence comes from Iris macrosiphon, assembly GCA_036927795.1. Classification (NCBI taxonomy): domain Eukaryota; kingdom Viridiplantae; phylum Streptophyta; class Magnoliopsida; order Asparagales; family Iridaceae; genus Iris; species Iris macrosiphon. The sequence continues at coordinate 292,151 of JAYESA010000096.1, read as the reverse complement.
GCCGTCTTCACGTCCATTTTCTCGACCTCTAAGTCGAAACTGGCTGCCAATGCTAGCACCACCCGTATAGACGACTGCTTGACGACTGGCGAAAAGATCTCATCATAATCTACGCCTTTCCGCTGACCGTAGCCTTTAACTACCAGCCTCGCTTTGTATCAAGGGCGAGTAGCATCATCTGTCTACTTTACTCTGAACACCCATCGATTCTTCAAAGCCTTCTTGTCTTTTGGCAACCGCACCAGATCATAAGTAGAGTTAGCCTCCAAGGAACTCATCTCCTCCTGCATGGCCTCCATCCACTCCTGCATGTGTTCGTCTTTCATAGCCTCTACAAAACTTTCAGGTTCTCCTTCGTCAGTCAGTAGTACATACTCACCCGTTGAGTATCTCGTAGATGCTCGACGCTCTCTATCGCTCCTCCTCAACGGAACCACTGGTGCTGGCTGTATATCTACAGTCTCCTCCCCTCCAGGAACAGCCTCCTCGGCATGCTCATCCTCCTGAGGGTCACCCTGACCACCATCAGCAGGTTGATGATCAAGGTTGGGAGCAACTCCATGTACTGGCTCTCCCATAACTGGATCCTTTACGATGTCCTCTGAAAACTGCTCGAAGCGAAATGACTCTAACTCAGGCAATTTCTCAAACCAGAGAGTACCTGTGAAAGAATCGAGCAAAATGCACAAACCAAAAATACCAAACACAAATCACAGACACATAGATTTTTGATGTGGAAAATCCTTGCAAAAAAAACTACGGGACGATCGGAGTCCAACCCTGAAAAGCCTCCACTAATGGAATAAGAAATACACCGACTACTTACAAACTTCTCACCGATCCAAACGAATCACCACAACTCTTTTGGAATAGAAAATAGATTATAACCACAAAGAAGAAAGACAACAAGAAATACCTGAAATCGATCACCTTCTTTGAAACGGCCTCCAATCCTTCTTTCTCCTCTCCAATGTTGCAATGACACTCTTGTCTCATTTTCTCTCCTTGTTGCTATATTTTTTTTAGAGAGAGATATATATTTTAGGGCCAGGAGACACCTATATATAGCCTCAAACCCACAACTATAATAGGGCCAGCAGACACCAATGTTGCAATGGGGTTCCCAACCTATGTGGAAAATATCTCAGAGTAGGATTGAGTATTTCTACATAGAATAGAAATACCTCAATTTATTTTAATTGAATATTCATAAATATAATAGGAATATCTCAATGGATTTGGATTGGATATTCCTACATATAATAGGAATATATCAATGGATTTGGATTTGGATTTGGATTGGATATTCCTATCTATAACAGGAATGCTAGTTGTGGGTTTGAGACTATATATAGGTGTCTCCTAGCCCTAAAATATATATCTCTCTCTAAAAAAAATAGCAACAAGGAGAGAAAATGAGACAAGAGTGACATTGCAACATTGGAGAGGAGAAAGAAGGATTGGAGGTCGTTTCGAAGAAGGAGATCAGTTTCGAGTATTTCTCGTTGTCTTTCTTCTTCGTGGTTATAATCTATTTTCTGTTCCAAAAAAGTTGTGGTGATCCGTTTGGATCGGTGAGAAGTTTGTAAGGAGTCGGTGTATTTCTTATTCCATTAGTGGAGGCTTTTCAGGGTTGGACTCCGATCGTCCCGTAATTTTTTTCGCAAGAATTTTTCACGTCAAAAATCTCTGTCTGCTCAGAATCCTGAGTGTTGGTCATGGTCAAATATCTATAATAGGAATGCTAGTTGTGGGTTTGAAGCTATATCCAGGACGTGGTTGACCAGCTATCTGTGACGCCCCGATCTCCCGCAGGCTATTTCGGCCGTCCCCGCTAGGCAGGAATCACCCTCGCCAGCACTCCCGCGGGACGATCGCTTTGACCCATCCGGGCATGATGCCGCACGAGCGTGAGCCACGTCCGTGCAAGGCCGTGGTCCATTGGCTGGCGGTAAGAGTTCTAAGCCACAGAGTCGCACAGATTGTCCGAGTGCAGCGGAGTCATGAACGCATAGGCGATCGGTAACAGGTTCACTGAGTCGACAATATAGCGGAAGCATTGAAACACAAGTTGAAGTAAAGCAACTCTTTTTATTGATATAAACATATGTTACAGGCGGCGTATAGCCGAGATTACAAGTCGCTCAAGCCTCTCTCTCTGAAACATAAAGCGTGCCAAGTGGCTACAATTGTGGAATGATTGTACAGGCGATGATCAGGCGATGTTCACAACATTACGTCATGTATATGTGCTTCTGTTCCGGACGCAGCGATGCTTCGGAGTGATCTCCACGCCTTAGCACGCACGAGGAAGCATCCGCACCGAACGAGATTTTCCCGCACCCTGCATACAAACTGGTGGATTATAAGTACATTGAATGCACTGGTGGGGAAGCCACTCGCCCGCTCGACAAATCCAAACACGTAATACAGGTTCCGTGCACCAACTATTAAGTTGTCTTTCTAGTTGCCTTAGGATCAGTTTCATGCAAGAATTGAATGGCCTAACTCGTGTGGCAGTGCACCGTGCAACATGAGAGGAAACACGGCGAGACTTACCATCTGGCCTTCCCTGTCCAAGGCAAACATTATAAATTCATGCACGGTCAAGTATAAACATTCAGGGGCATAACATATGCAACACGAGAGTCATTGAACGGGACAATGTTTGGTGTGCTCAGTTGTTCTTTGATGCGATGCATGACTCGCACACGGATAGCCGCTAAGCGATGATGACTTATCTATATGAACATGAGTCGCTGGAAAAGCCATAAAGGACTAATCCCAGACGAGAATGGAACGCAACGAGAGCACACGATGCGCTACGAACCATTTCGCCCGAACACGAGGGATTGCACACGAAGTAGTCCAAGGCCAAGATGGAATGCAACCAAGTACACGATGCGCTACAAACCATCTCGCCAGCACATGATGGACTACCCAGGATGTGGTCCTAGGCCAAGTGGAATGCAACGAAAGCACGTGAGGCGCTGCAAACCACTCGCCTGCACACGATGGACCACACACGAAGTTCCATCCGGATCGGAGCGGCCTCAGTGCCCCGGAAACCGTCCGTGGAACTATGCCTCGTTTCCGAGTTGTCCGCGACATGCAAGTCAGGGTCAAACCAATTTCAGGCAACACGAGTACATGATTTATTTGGCCAATTTCAGGCAACACGAGTACACGATATGCACGAAAACATGTGAACACGGATACACGAGATGCTTGCACCTTGATTCGTTATTCAGTGAGTGACTTTGCCTTGATGCATTCCCCTGGTTCGGGGCTGCCTTGGGTGACCTAACGGTACCGGATACTTGCAGGTTTATTCAGGCACGGAACGACTACGTAGTAGTCTCCCGGGGTTTGTATGAAAACAAGGCAACATTCAAGCAGACAAGCATGCGTTTCTAAGGAACATAAGTAAACACGTTTGCTCGGACCCGAAGGTAAGCCGAGAGATGAAGCCGTTAGGGACTTAGCATGCAAGGGTCTGAATATAAGCAGTATTTCAATTTTCATGTTCTAGCATAAGCAATATCAAGTTGGGATTATTCCCTTAGCTAGGTGCGTTAGATTTATTAGCATGCAGGGGGTGATTCACCTAGCGACTAGCATGAAAATTTCATATTTTATGTGTGCTGGCTAAGCAAAGACAAGTTCACCGTAGCCACCCACCTTAGCGAATATTCGCCTCGGTAGAGCGATACGTCAAGCGAGCCTCTGAAAGCCTAAGTTGCAATCCTGCAGGGACAAGTCGGGATATCCTTTGCTTCTCCTTTGAGACAAAGCGGGTCGGGACAGTTGCACTTTTGCCGTTTGAGTCGGCAGTCCGCTAGAACGGAACAGGGTGTTACATCCTACCCAACTTAGAAAAAGTCTCATCCTCGAGACTTACTAAGGACAAGCAGTACGTTTCAATCAATTTTGATTTAACGGCACGGGGCTGAGGCAAACCTATACAAGTCGTTGTACTTGTTCATTTGGATATTCACTTGCACAAGCATCGAAATCGGCATATCGCTTAGTCTAGATCGTGCGCACTTTCGAAGCGCGCTTCTAGCGTGAGCACGTCAACCAGCTTAGTGATAGCGAAGTCTTAGCACTCGAGTTTCACATCTTCCTGAGTCTTGGATGGTGCACTAGTTCAAGGCGTCCCTCGAATAGATACATTCAACCAAACTTAGAGTTAGTGAAATCGGACAAGCTACTAGCGATACTCTCAAGGGTTCGCACAGGTTGGCACAAAGGCCACTCGCAGCACAACAGCATACAAGCAAGCATATCATTCAAAACGTATTTTGAAAGTATTTAGACTTATTATTGGAACATCCCATCGAGGCATTGAGAGAGAGCGCGTGCACATAACCCACGAACGAGCTTTCGAAACAGAGATATTCGAATCGAAGTCCAAAGGCGTAGAAGCCAGGCTCTGATACCAACATGTCACGCCCCGATCTCCCGCAGGCTATTTCGGCCGTCCCCGCTAAGCAGGAATCACCCTCGCCAGCGCTCCCGCGGGACGATCGCTTTGACCCATCCGGGCGTGATGCCGCACGAGCGTGAGCCACGCCCGTGCAAGGTCGTGGTCCATTGGCTGGCGGTAAGAGTTCTAAGCCACAGAGTCGCACAGATTGTCCGAGTGCAGCGGAGTCATGAACGCATAGGCGATCGGTAACAGGTTCACTGAGTCGACAATATAGCGGAAGCATTGAAACACAAGTTGAAGTAAAGCAACTCTTTTTATTGATATAAATATATGTTACAGGCGGCGTATAGCCGAGATTACAAGTCGCTCAAGCCTCTCTCTGAAACATAAAGCGTGCCAAGTGACTACAATTGTGGAATAATTGTACAGGCGATGATCAGGCGATGTTCACAACATTACGTCTTGTATATGTGCTTCTGTTCCGGACGCAGCGATGCTTCGGAGTGATCTCCACGCCATAGCACGCACGAGGAAGCATCCGCACCGAACGAGGTTTTCCCGCACCCTGCATACAAACTGGTGGATTATCAGTACATTGAATGCACTGGTGGGGAAGCCACTCGCCCGCTCGACAAATCCAAACACGTAATACAGGTTCCGTGCACCAACTATTAAGTTGTCTTTCTAGTTGCCTTAGGATCAGTTTCATGCAAGAATTGAATGGCCTAACTCGTGTGGCAGTACACCGTGCAACATGAGAGGAAACACGGCAAGACTTACCATCTGGCCTTCCCTGTCCAAGGCAAACATTATAAATTCATGCACGGGCAAGTATAAACATTCAGGGGCATAGCATATGCAACACGAGAGTCATTGAACGGGACAATGTTTGGTGTGCTCAGTTGTTCTTTGATGCGATGCATGACTCGCACACGGATAGCCGCTAAGCGAGGATGACCTATCTATATGAACATGAGTCGCTGGCAAAGCCATAAAGGACTAATCCCAGACGAGAATGGAACGCAACGAGAGCACACGATGCGCTACGAACCATTTTGCCCGAACACGAGGGATTGCACACGAAGTAGTCCAACGCCAAGATGGAATGCAACCAAGTACACGATGCGCTACAAACCATCTCGCCAGCACACGATGGACTACCCAGGATGTGGTCCTAGGCCAAGTGGAATGCAACGAAAGCACGTGAGGCGCTGCAAACCACTCGCCTGCACACGATGGACCACACACGAAGTTCCATCCAGATCGGAGCGGCCCCAGTGCCCCGGAAACCGTCCGTGGAACTATGCCTCGTTTCCGAGTTGTCCGCGACATGCAAGTCAGGGTCAAACCAATTTCAGGCAACACGAGTACATGATTTATTTGGCCAATTTCAGGCAACACGAGTACACGATATGCACGAAAACATGTGAACACGGATACACGAGATGCTTGCACCTTAATTCGTTATTCAGTGAGTGACTTTGCCTTGATGCATTCCCCTGGTTCGGGGCTGCCTTGGGTGACCTAACGGTCCCGGATACTTGCAGGTTTATTCAGGCACGGAACGACTACGTAGTAGTCTCCCGGGGTTTGTATGAAAACAAGGCAACATTCAAGCAGACAAGCATGCGTTTCTAAGGAACATAAGTAAACACGTTTGCTCGGACCCGAAGGTAAGCCGAGAGATGAAGCCGTTAGGGACTTAGCATGCAAGGGTCTGAATATAAGCAGTATTTCAATTTACATGTTCTAGCATAAGCAATATCAAGTTGGGATTATTCCCTTAGCTAGGTGCGTTAGATTTATTAGCATGCAGGGGATGATTCACCTAGCGACTAGCATAAAAATTTCACATTTTATGTGTGCTGGCTAAGCAAGACAAGTTCACCGTAGCCACCCACCTTAGCGAATATTCGCCTCGGTAGAACGATACATCAAGCGAGCCTCTGAAAGCCTAAGTTGCAATCCTGCAGGGACAAGTCGGGATATCCTTTGCTTCTCCTTTAAGACAAAGCGGGTCGGGACAGTTGCACTTTTGCCGTTTGAGTCGGCAGTCCGCTAGAACGGAACGGGGTGTTACACTATCCTCGATGGGAGTCAAGTTCGATGACGAAGGTTTCTTCAGTCTCTTTGGGAACAATCAGTGGAAGCTTTTCAGAGGTTCGATGGTGATTGCCAGAGGAAGCAAGAGGTCCGAACTCTACTATATGGAAGGGAGCGCACATGGGGCACAGAAGGTTAATGCAGCTACTGATGCGTCTACTGAGTTGTGGCACAGGCGGCTCAGCCATACCAGCGAGAAGGGGATGAGCTACTTGGTGAACAGGAAGGTGATTCCAGAGCTAAAGTCTACAAAGTTGGAGAAGTGCACGCACTGTTTGGCAGAGAAGCAAAATAGGGTTGTCTTTCCAAAGTCACCCAAGTTCAAGGAAGCCGGCGTTGCTCGAATTGATTCACTCGGATGTCTGCGGTCCTATGAAGGTAAAATCCATTAGTGGTGCTTCTTATTTTGTAACATTTATTGATGATTGTTCCAAGAAGGTTTGGGTCTGTACCTTAAAGATCAAGGATCAGGTGCTGCCAACTTTCAAGGAGTTTCAGGCCTCTGTTGAAAGGAAGACGGACAAGAAACTTCTTTGTGTTCGGTCGGACAATGGCGACGAGTATATCGGTCCCTTTGATGCTTATTGCAGAGAGCAAGGGATACGACACCAGAAGACTCCACCAAAGACAACGGTGTAGCGGAGCGGATGAACATGACGCTAATGGAGATGGTGCAATATTTGTGTCAGAAGCAAACTTGTCAGACAGCTATTGGGGTGATGCACTTTACACAGCTGCTTATGTTTTAAGTATTTGATAGACAAAAGCATTCCACTGTGAAAGAGAGGAGAATTATTTGGCAAGACAAGGAGCATCTCTTTGCAGCTGGCTATATGTCCCCAGGACCCCAGCTAGCTGCTAAATCGACTAAGGTGTTTTGTTGTATGAACAAATATTATTGCTTGTTATGTTATGTATGATGGCATTGATGATGCAGACTGACGACAAAATAGATGGGCTCCCCACGAGGTCTTCTTCTGCGGCTTCAAATGTCCAGGCATCACGAGGACAATAACTGATCAAAAGCGTCTCAACAAACCATCAGCAGTAGTGCCATTCTTCCGCATCTCCAAGCTGTGTTCAATGTTACAAACTTAAGAAGCCAATTAAGTTTTCGATACAACAATTCCATGTCGACAAACTAAAGATACGAGTCATATATATATATATATAACCTGGATTCATTCTTCAGTACCATCTGGTTTTTCTTTTCAAGAAACATAGAAACATGTAGGCATCATAGGCGCCAACAAGTAACAAGAGTTGACGAAACGATAATATATAGAACAAAAATGTAGTCACATAATGTGCTCTGATAGATACACATGCCATTTATTCTATACATCTACCATTCTTTCTTTTGGTTCCATATATTTCTCTCTTCATTTCTCCATCATCCCATAGTAATACCAAACCAGAAGAAAGCTAAACTCCAAACCTATTAATACAACGTTCCAACAACTTCGATACATCGAGACCATCATTGTCTACTTCCTTTTTCATATTGGATGACAAGCACATTCTACCTAAAAGAAGAAATACTTTGTCAAATAAAATTAAATAAATAAATATTTCATTCAATGAATTCATGATAGCGGAGTAATATAATGGACCAGAATCTTTATTCTTTAGTAGTAGTAGTAGTATATATAGATGAGCTGAAGTAAATAAAACATTTATGCAATGATTTATTGCAAATTTTCAATGTAGACCATGAACCCATAAACCAACAAAACAAAATGAAACAAAACATTGCTATAGAGCGAGCAGTACATCAATTGTTCGGTGTCTAAGTAAATTTCCTAATATAAACAAAACAAACATTGGTTTGCCCCTTTCGTTCAAGTAAAGAATATATAATCAATCGTGGGCATCACCTTTCTCTTGGTATCTTCTTTTCTTTCTTCTCCGACTCTCTAATGGCAAGTGGTGAATTTAGTTCGCTGGCCGAAGCTTCCGAGCATCTGGCACGCCACCTCCAATAATTTCCCTGCAGGAGTTAATTAACCAAGGCATTAAATTAAGAGACTTTGTGCCACCAATCAAACTTCTGTACAACACATTTTAGTGATCAAAAGTTGAAAATACATTTTTCTTTTTCTTTTTTTGAATTTTATAGATAACGTTCGGAACTTTGTGCACACTGCATTACATGTCTTTGGATTCATTGTCCTCCAACTTCCACCATTTATAAATAAAAGGAATAATACGTCCCCGTGGTCCGATCCACTGACCTTCTGTTATCCAGCCAGGGTCTTATACATCTTCTCAGTAAAAATGGTTCTCTCCATCCAACAAAGACCATAATTCCGTGAACCAAACGTGGTCTTCAAGGGATCGTTTGGATCAAGATTTTGTATTTCTAGGAATTCATTTTCTATTCCTTTCCTATGGAAAATGAATTCAACATTCCCATACTCATGTTTGGTTAGGTTAGGTTCGAAATATGGAAAATGAATATTAATTTATTAAGTTTTCCATAAATATTCTTTCATCTTTTATTATCTAAATTTATATGTTTGGGATATAAGTTAAAAAATTTAAATAAAATAAAAGTGTTATTGTCCAAACAAAATATTCAAACAACATTTATAAAAAAACAAAACTATTAAAATGGGGGAAATTAATTTCCCACACCAATGGAAAAAATAAAACCCCTCATATTTTCTCCTAAATCTCAATCCTAGATAAGCCAAACAAGGAAAAGGAATCTAAAACTCATTCTCAATCCTCCAAAACTTGAACCAAACGCCACCTAAGAGCATCTCCAACCTTGTTGTGAGTTTGAAAAATATGGTTATTAAATAGGAATCACAACTTCTTATTTCAAATTCTTTCTCCAATGCAAATGTGAAATAAATTGTGAAGTTGACATAGCAATGACATGTCAAAGACAATGTGAAGTTGGTTGTCTAGATCTACACAATGGATTTCACAATGCTTTAATTCCACATCATCAATTATGAATAAAAATATTTATAAAAAAAGAAAAAGGTGGAAAAGTTGTCTTAAAAGTTGAAAAAAAGTAGTTTTTATTATCTTCTCAGTACTTTTGCATTGGAGAACACTTTTCTATCTCATGATCTTGTGTGAATATAATCTTGCCACATAGGAAAGACATTGTCTTGTATCTCATGCCACATAGGAATCACAACACAAAACAAGACAATAGGGTTGGAGATGCTCCAAGTATTTACTTCCATTTCCAAAAGTCAAAAAGGAAAGAGCAAGGAATTAATTTCTTTACTTTCTGCGAACCAAACGAGACCTTAAGAAATGGAAGGATAGTAGTATTAAATTTAATATTGGGGAAACAAAGTTAGGGATTAGTAATGATGATAAATACAAATAACTCTTAGAAAAACAATATGTACCGGAGCTTAATGAAGACTAAGGGAGATGCTCTGAAGCATACAATAGTCCTTTTTAATTTTTCTTTTATATATATAATTACCTAAATATCCATATTAAGTTAATTAACAATTCTAACCAGTAAACATAGATAAAAAAATTTGGAAAAAAAAACTTCCAAGGTGAATTCTAACCTTTTAGTATAGATTATTGTTGTAACATAAGAAATAATCAAACTACAGAACCTATTAGGAGGTCATTTAGATAGATTTCAATGTTGAAGGCTTTGAACAGTGAGAAGTAAAAAAACCAAAAATTTACTGTAGCAAAATTATTTTATAATAAATTAGTGCAAACGAAACAAATTTACCAAAATTTAAAATAACGAAACAGTCCGCCAACGCAGTTGGCGGAAAACAGACAGACGCGTACACGTGTACAACTGCGGGGCCCACAGACAGATTTTCTGCCAACTGAGTAGGCGAAAAATACGTCTGTGGGACCCTCGGGTTGGAGGCCGGATGGGTTGGGGTGTAGGTTGGTTTGTTTTGGTTCGGTTGAATTTTTTTTTTAGTTTTTTTTTGGATTTTGGATTCTTTATTTAGTTTTTTTTTGGATTTTGGTTTCAAAAAATTTACTTTAACGAAATAATTTTGAAAATTTTATTGTGAGCACATAACAGCAATTCGAGCAGCCTTCATTTTCTCTCCTTTGTAAGTGGACACAGCAGTCCTTGTGAGCACACACAATCCTTATTATTGTTGAATGTCTCTATTCTATTCTCCTTCATTTATACTCTCATTTGTATATGCAATAATTTTATATTAGTTTTTTGTTTTTTAAATGTTAGGATATTAGTGTTTATTTAGTGAATTATAAAAGTTAGGAGTAATGTTTTTAAATGGCTTTTCTAGTGGAAGACGGAGTTGGTGAGCTGCAGACTTTGGAGGAGAATAGAATCCTAACATAACTTAAATTCATTAAATAAACACTAGTATCCTAACATTTAAAAAATAAGAAACTAACATAAAATTATTGCATATACAAATGAGAGTATAAATGAAGAAGAATAGAATAGAGACCTTCAACAATAAGTATTGTGTGTGCTCACAAGGACTGCTATGTCCACTTGCAAAGGAGAGAAAATGAAGGGTACTCGAATTGCTGCTATGTGCTCATAAGGACTGATGTATCTTACTTCTTAGTGCACTATGTTGTTCTTCTTCGTCCTCTTCTTATAACTCACTCCTCCCACCAACTTCTCATCTTTATTTCATTACTTCTCTTCTTTTCCTCCCTCCTCTTCAATACTTCTCTACTTTACGCTACATGTCTCTGACTCCTTATATTTAGTCTCTCATATCTCTTCTTCTTTTTCTTGTCTAAGTCTTTTTTTTTTCTTATCAAGTCTCTTCTTGTCTCTCATTATTTTCGTTGTGTATTCTTTCTTGTCTCTTCTCCTTTATACTTTATTAAGTAACTTTATTAAGTAACATTAGCTACTTTATTAAGTTAATATATATCCTAAAATAAATCTTCTTGTTTAAAATTTAAAATAATTTCGCTAAAATAAAATTTTCAAAATTATTTCGTTACAATTAATTTATTTAAAATTTATTTCGTTAAATTAAATTTTCTGAAAAAAAACCCAAAAAAAAAAAAACCAAAATCCAAAAATAAACTAAAAAAAAAAAACTCAACCGAACCAAAATAAACCAACCCACACCCCAACCGGCCCCCGACCCGCGGGTCACAGTGACATATTTTCCGCCAACATCTGTCTGTGGGTCCAGCGGTTTTACTTGTGTAAGCGTATGTCTGTTTTTTTGCCAACTGCATTATTTTAAATTTTGATAAACTTATTTCGTTTGCACTAATTTATTATAAAATAATTTCGATACAACAAATTTTCTGTAAAAAAAAACTACCCGCCGTTCTCCAATCAATTTATAAATTGGACAGCTAGCTAGCTGATTCCAGCTCGAGAACAGCGATATATCAATTGAATGAACCCCCCCAACCCACCCACCCACTCCCGCGGAGGGACTGACTGACTAGTAAAGACTATTAGTTAGTTAGGGCAAGCAAAGAGACAAAGCTTCATGCTAATCACGTGCATTATCGGAATCTACGGCTAATTAGCAAAACTCCGGCGAACTTAATCACATACCTCTCCTCGGCGCGATGGCGGCCGGGGCCTTCTTGCTCGCGGAAGCGACGTCGACGGTGCTGGCCGGCGGGGCTTTCTTCTCCTCGAGCGGGAACATGACGGAGTCGATCCCCTGCACCGATATCCTCCCGTCGGTGTATATGTCCGGGTCGAACAGGTACGCGGACCCCTCCCCGAGCCCGAACTTGACGGAGCCGTCGGCCTCGCGCGCCACCACCTTGTGCGGGACCCGCAGCGTGTCGTACTTCACCTTCCCGAACCTCCTCACCGCGTTGTACATGCTCTCCTCCGTCTGGTACTCCGGGATCAGGTGGTAGTACACAATCTGCTCCGCCGCCCCCGGCTCGGCCAGCTGGTCCGCCGTGAGCCTCCCCATGGCCTCGTCGTTGGGCGCGAGGACGGTCAGCACGTAGCCCTCGGAGACGAGGCGGCCCATCTCGGTGGCGAGGGAGGTGAGGTTGACGAGAATGTCGGCGAGCTCGTTGTAGCCTCCGTAGAGGATTAGGGTTTGGATGAAGTCTTTGACCTGGGATTCGCCGTCGAAGTGGCGCTTGCCGGCGCCGGGGCCCGGGGCAGGGGCGGGGGCGATGGAGGGGCCCGGGGCGAGGGCGTCGAAGACCGGGAGGGCGGGAGGGGAGCCGGCGGGGGCGGGAGGGGCGGGCTTCTTGAGGCGGTGGGTGCGGGGGTCGACCTCGGGGGCGCCGGTGGGGAGCACGGCGGAGATGGCGGCGAGGCTGCGGCGGCGGTTGAAGGCGTCCTGGACGGAGTTTGGGACGAGGAGCTTGGAGATGCCGTGGATGACGCCGTCGGGGCGGACTACGGCGTCGGGGTGGACGACGACGCGGCGGTCGGAGAGGCGGACTGGGTCGCCGGAGAGCGCGCGGAAGAACGGAGCGTCGTCGTTGGCCATGGCGGAGGAGTGGAGGCGGGAGGGGAGGACGTGGAAGAGGAGGAGGGTCTGGAGGGACTTGAGGTTGCCGGGCTCGAGGAGGAAGCGCTTGAACTCGGGGTCGAGGTCGCGCTCGAGGGCCTCGTTCCTCGGGGCGAAGATGGTGAGGTTGGTGGAGCCCACGGCCTGCTCGAGGGTCTGGAGGAGGAGGGCCTTCTCCACGAGCTCGGCGAGCTCGGTGTAGTGGGAGTCGAGAAGGGCTACGAGAACGGAGTTCGAGTTGATCATCCCCGTACTCGACGTAGAATTAGACTCATCAGCTTGTACGGTGGAGGAGGATGGCAATGCTGCTGCTGTGAGGAGGATGGCGAGGAATACGCCGCCATAGATCGGATAATCCATGGCGCCGGAGCCTGGTGGGGAGAGGTCAGTGGAGAGAGAAATAGTTTTGATTAAATTTCTTCTTTCTGAGAAAGAAATATAAACGGAGGAATGCAAGTGGAAGAAAGGGACACGTGGCGAATTGTTGATGCTACCCATTTATTTATCTCACATTGACATTTTTACTTGAAGGATGGTTTGTGACGATTCTAGCCTTGCTCTGTGGGCTGGGTTGTCGGTTTGTTGAAAATGGTGAGGGTGGGTTGGTCATTTGAGTGGATGCATGTGCACTGTCAGGATCGGTGGGGGTTGGAGTTCAGGCAAAAAAATTTACTTTGACCGGTTTGAAGTAACTCTTGTGTAAAATACTTGGTTGGCTAGGATAGATATCTAGTTCATGCTTGCCCACCGGAACAGAATGGAGGGCATATCTGACATTTTAATATTGAAAGCATGGGGCGTAGGATGAGCTGTCATTGTTTCTGCTTCCACTGTGTAAATAAGAAGTTTTAATTAGGAAAATAAATTAGGTCATATCTCTTTCCTTGATCCGTTATTTGTTTTATAATTTTTTTTTTTTTTAAACAATATTTTTTTTCAGCTTTTTTATAAATAACTAATAAATACACCTGCGTTATAAGTAAAAAAAAAATTATAATATTATTATAAAATATTTTAAAAACTAGCAGTCTAAGTCATACGTATATACTCACGTATTTAAAAATTAAATAAATTTTAACTAATTTTTTAACTACATAATACTATATTATATAATTAAATTTTTTTTCTAACTTATGTGGTTAAGGTGGAAGACGTTTTTCTTGGTTGGTCAAGTTAAGTTCAATTTTTCATGATATTATTTATAATAAATTTATATTTTTTCAGAATAGAGATAAATATGTTTGATATATCTTATTATTTGTTTATAAAAACAAAAAATAAAAACAGGTTTGATAAAAAAAAATTACTTTTAGAAAAATAGTTTCCAAAAAAAAAAAAAAAATTACTGTACCGATAATAAATTTATATTAATTAAATATAGTGATAGAAGTTTGGTAAATTTTGAAATAACAATAGATATCACCAGTTGGGTTGGCAAAAAATTGGAGAACTTGAGTTGGCGAAAATCCGACCAAGAATCCGACGTGTCACAAAAAAAAAAAAAAAAAAAACCAAAAAGCTATATTTTTGCCAACTCAGTTGGCAAAAATAGGATTTTTGTTTTTTTTTTTATTTTTTTTTTGGTTTTTTTATGGGTTATTTGGTTTGTTTTGTTTTTTGGTTTTGTTTTTTTGGTTTTTTTTCTATAAATTCTTTATGCTATTCATTTCTCACTCAATTTAACATCGGATTTTTTCGTTTTAAGTAATAATTTATTATATAATTATATAAAACGGGATAAGTTTTGGGAATTTGCGGGGGGGGGACCACTCGCCAACTCAGTTGGCGAGTTGCTGAGTTGGCGAGGGGCTCGCCAACTGAGTTGGCGGGGGGTGCACCGTTGGCATTCTTCCCGTTGCCCAACGGCTATATTCACTCCTATAAAAAAAAAAAACCCCAAACACTCCTCACACCCCATTCTCCTCCTACCCCAAACACTCCTCACACACATCACATTCTCCTCCTATTTCCACAACTTCATGGCAATGGCTACCCACAACGACGGTCGTATTCCGGGCGGACCGACAACCGAGCTTATTATTAAGCAACGTGAAGACCACATTTCTAGCCAGATATTTACTGGCGAGGTAATTTATGAAATTACAAGTTGCCAACTTTATTAATGTATATATTTTTTATAATGCCTATGTTTAGTTTATTAATGCATATATTTTTTATAGTTATACGACCATGATCAGGCTTTACGAACCCGGATCCACGTACATTGGCGGGCCGAAAGGAATTATCGTACGTGGGAGCTAAATTCGGTTCAAAAAGCTTTGGTGGAATCCTTTGGATTCCACTATATAGATCGTGTTAGATATTTAATTCACGATCTCCATTTAGTTGTAAGCCTTGCGGAGCGTTGGTGGCCAGAACGCAACACTTTCCAACTCCCATTCGGCGAGATGACGATCACCCTTTTTGATGTGGCGAATATACTAGGGTTACCTATTAAAGGTAACGCTATATATTTTGATCCGCACTTAAAGGGATCTGATCTGATCCGGAGTTATCTTGGTGTTAGCCCTCCTTCAGGTCTAAAAGACGGCAATTATGTGAAATTTTCATGGCTCCGTGGCAACTTTATAGACCTACATCAAACTATTGATGGGGTGGTTGATGTAGATGAAAATCGGGTATGTATTTTTATTAGTAAAATTGTTTATTACTTAATTTAGTGGTGCAATTTAATAAATTTGTTTAACACTTAATAAATCCAGGTCATTCGTTGCACTAGAGCGTATCTGCTCTGTTTATGTGATGCAATTCTATTTTCCGATGCATCGGGAAATATGGTAAATGTGCAGCTTTTACCATTCTTGGATGATCTGACCAAACATACTGAGCATGCGTGGGGAGCTGCTACTCTTGCATTTTTGTACGCCAATCTGACAGAATTTGTCAAATCCAATCGCAAGAGTATTTGCGGATGTATTTCACTGATACATGTATGAATGAAAGACCTTAAAAAGTTAGAGTAATTTTATACGCAAATTATGTTTGTACTAATGTCATATTTATGTTTTATAGTTCTGGTCCTACGAGCACTTTTATATTGGTAGGCCTGTTACCAGCATTCTCAGTGATGTTGGGGTATTTCCAGTTGCTATGCGCTGGCCTACAGACGTAGTGGATTATCAACACTACCAATACAGGACTGTATCACTATATCGTAGCCAATTTGATACACTGCGGTATAATGAGGTAATTTTTAAATATGCAATAAATATCTTTAAATTATTTAAGTTTTGATCGTAGATAAATATCACATCTAATCTCTTAAAATATCTTTAAATAGGTAACATGGTTACCGTACATATGTGAACCTGATGCTCCAGAAATCAAGAGGACATCCTATGCATTTAGTTTATACAGATGTCATATTATATATGATCGGTTCACCATGTACCATCCGGCAGACCGTGTTCTTCGGCAATTCGGAATGGCCCCAATAATTCCCGATGATCCACCGACAGTCGGTTATCAGACATCAAATGCATTACAACGAATCATTGGTCTCGTTGCTGACTGGAATAATCTGTTCGAGAATTATAGTGTGAGGGGCATGTCTCCTAGACTAAATACTGCTGAGGAATGGAAGTAGATTGAGTGTGAGATGAATGGGTTGAGATAGGTAATTTATAGAGGGAGATTGTAATAGCCGTTGTGAAACGGATCCTTACTCGCCAACTCAGTTGGCGAGCAAACGAGCGTTGTGCAACGGGTCTAAGCCAACTCAGCATGCGGCCCGCCAACTGAGTTGGCGAGCGGGCCCTCGAGGAGTGCGCCCCGCCAACTCAGTTGGCGAGCCCCTCGCCAACTCAGCAACTCGCCAACTGAGTTGGCGAGTGGTCCCCCCCCCCGCAAATTCCCAAAACTTATCCCGTTTTATATAATTATATAATAAATTATTACTTAAAACGAAAAAAATCTGATTTAACATCCAGAATAGAATATGTTATCATTGAACAAAGAAAAAAATATACCGTAAGAATATTACGTCGAGCATACTTCGAACGGCCATAACTATTTGTTTGAAATCGTTTTTCATCAAACAATAGGTCGATTTGTATGTTTTCGACGAGAGCAACACAATTCGTGTAGAGAGAATTTTCATCCGAAGTAAAACGCACATGTTACAGACAAAAATATAAATTTTAAAACTTAAAAGTATCATAATTTTTGCTTGAGAGATCGAAACAAGGTCCAATTTGTGCCAAAATGACCGTATCGAAAAGTACTTCAGGATAAACCGTTTCACCGTTTGACGGACTTCCCAAATTTTTAGAATCGCAAAAAAATGATATTCGACCTCCAAATTTTGCTTTCAGTAATTTTATTTTCTAATTTTTTTATTATCTATACTAATTTGTTATTATCTATACTAATACGAATGATAATTAGTTTGTTATTTGTTTTAGTTATCTATACTAATTTTTGGAGGTCAGAAATTTAAAAAAATTAAATTAGTATTGTCAAAAATTTAAAAAAATCAACAAAAAAAACCCTAAAAAACAAACAAAAAAAAATCGGCATTAGAGATGATTTGATTTAAATCCCTAAAAAACCAACATAAAAAAACCAACAAAAAATTTCGCCATCGTGATTTAAATTTTTTGAATTTTTTTTTCGTTTTAGTTAATTTGTTTAAAAATATTTTCTGTACAGCAAATTTTTTGAAAAATAAACAAAAACAAACAAAAACAAACAAAAAAATTTATTATCGGTACAGTAGATTTTCTGAAAGAAGGAAAAAAGAACCGTTGTCAAAATATGAATGTTACAATATTAACGTACAATATGAACATACCCAGAAAATAAACAAAAAAAAATAACAAAAAAAAAAAAATTAAGCCATTGTAAATATGAACGTTACTATATCATAGGTTTAAATTTTGTTTTTGTTCAATGATAACATATTTTTTTCAGAAAAATTACTATGCCGATAATAAATTTATATTAATTAAATATAGCGATATATTTAATTAATAAAAATTTATTATCGGTACAGTAAATTTTTTTTATTTTTTTGTTCAATATTAACATATTTTATATCAAAAAAAAATTATACGGTAGACGTAATATTCTTACGATATTTCTTTCCTTCTTTGTTCAATAATAACATATTTTATTTTTGATGTTAAATTGAGTGAGAAATGAATAGCAGAAAGAATTTATAGAAATAAAAAAAAACCACAAATAAAACAACACAAATAAAACCCAAAAAAAACAAACCAAATAAACCCATAAAAAAATCAAATAAAAAAACCAAAAACCCTATTTTCGCCAACCGAGAGGGCGCCAAACCGAGTTGGTTCTCCAACTCGGTTGACGAAAATATGTTTTTTTTTTTTTTGTGGCACGTCGGATTCTTGGTCGAATTTTTGCCAAAATCAAGTTCTCCAATTTTTTGTCAATCCAACTGGCGATATCTATCGTTATTTTAAAATTTACCAAACTTCTATTGCTATATTTAATTAATATAATTTATTATCGGTACAGTAAAATTTTTGAAAAAGAAACATAAATACATTTATGTAAACAAAAAATATATTTTTAAAATAATAAACAAAAAATAAATTTGATAACAAAAGCGACCTTGAAAAGGAGCAGAAGAGAGACCCGCCACTGACTGACTGAACGGGACATGCGAGCGGGCGATGGGTCCTCCGTTGCTGGCGGTCAAGACCAAGAGATCAGCAGGTTACAGCAATTAGCATATTAACTGTGTCGGCGTGGGACCCATCTGACAATTTTTAGGTGTCACTATTTTATGATTTTTTTATTGAGGGGTTGAGGGAGTGGTGAGAGCGCATCAAAATTGTCCTTTTTGGCAGTGTTGGCTGTTGGATTGATTTGATTTGATTTGATTTGACGGTGCTAGTCGAGAGATACTGCAGCTGTGTCGGTTAGGACGACATTATTCGATTTTAGATCAAAAATTGAATAAATCGGATCTTCGGCCTTAAAAAAAGAATCGTCTGATTTCGTATTTAAAAATAATAAATTTTTTTATTTGATTTCTGTTTCAATTTTTTATTTTAATTTCGATCCAAAATTAAAAATCGAATAAATTATATATATATATATATATATATATATATATATATATATATATATATATATACAAAAAAAATTAAATAAACCGAAAATCGAATCTATTTGATTCGGTTCGGTTATGGACCATTTCGATTCGATTTTGTTTTTGCTTATTCGATTTTCGGCTGAATTCGATTTTCGATTATTCAGCTCACTTGGAACAAAATTAACTGAATGCTCGTTCCTAGCATCGATGGTTCTTCATCTATTTTGTCAATGTCATGTGGCTCTCTGCTTATTTTGCTGCGTGTGTGTATTTTTTTTTTCGGCTATGGAATAATGGAATGTGTGTACTTGTAATTTTGCAACGTAATAGCACTGTAGTAGTATGTGCTTTATAGTCAATATGGATAACCAGAATTCCTGATTATACATCCATACTTCTCTAGTTGAGAAACACACGCATTATTTGAAGATGCTTCATTATCTAAGTGACAATGGACACAATAATAACACCTATTTTGTGTCTCCTACTTAGTTCAACTAACGGACACTTTAAAAATACGATTGGTTTCGGATTGAACTTCGTTGGAGTAGATAAGTTAGAAGAAAGCTCAATTATTAGTCTAGTCATTTTAGCTTCAAATCCAAGTACAAAGGACATCAAACTCATTTTTAATACACCGGTAAATATTTTTAGTAAGTCATCATAATCAATATTTTAAATTTTATTTCGAATTTTAATTGTTCTCTCAAGTTCAAGGTGCAAGATGGGCAGGACGGCTGAAACTCGATTCGAGTCCGGGCCGGTCAAAGTCGGTATGGGCCGGTCCGAACCCGGTCAACGATCCCGACCGGATCGGCCCACCCCCTCAGCGAGTCCAGACTGGGTCGGTAAATCCTAGCCGAAAGTCCGTCTCGGCTCGGCTAATCAGCGGTGCAGGTCCGATTAAAACTGTTGAAACCCGGTCAGATCGGCCCGGTCGTCGACCCAGTCCAGACCCGAATTTTTTTTTTTTGACCGTTGGGAAAGGGAAATGACTGAATTATCCCCATTTTTAGGACTATTTTTCGTCCGTTTTAGAAGTAATTTGGTCATTTTGCTGAAAATGACAAAAAAAAAATTCTTATAACAACTATATTTCAAAGATATAAGAGGTCAATTTGCACCAAATTATTTTTATAAATAGTTCAAAATTCATAAAAATTAAATACAAACATTTATTCCCTCTTACAAAATATACAAGCTAAAGAATTTCTGAATATTGAAGTAACAATTTTCTGGGTTTTGAAGTGCAACTTTCTGGAGGTCAAACTGCAGTGTTCTTGAGGCTTCAACTTGTGCAAAATTTCTTGGAGGCTTCAAGTTGACATTTCAAGTGATTTTAATTTACAGAATAGTTTTTTTTCTTTCTGATTTTGAAATTTTTCTCTCTCTCCCTCTCTCTCTCTTATTGGTAGATAAATAAATTCTTAATTCTCTTATTTTTTAAATTAATTTTAAAAATATGGATGCTACTGGTTCTAATCATGGTCCGAATTTTTTTAATTATAATGCTCAAATATTTGAAAAAAATTATATTTCTGATTCTGTGCCACCGACACAAATGTCACCTCATGAAGTTAGAAGTATGCATGCTAATGTTAAAAATGGGACAGAAAAAATTAGTTTTTTGGAATTATTATGAAAAAAGTATATGTCACTGATAGTGATGGCGCACCGATTTTAGATCCAAAAGATCAAAAATCAATAACTAAAGGTGCGTAATACAAGAAATGTAAGCAAACTTACAAATGAAAAAAGAATTAAGGCACGGACACTTTAAGAAGACACTACGAAAGTTGTTATGATAAGGACACACTGCAGGTCAGACAAACACAGCTAAGTAGCGGTCCTCAAGGATCTTATATAGGTAACTTTACTTATTCTTATGCTTGTAACAAAACTGAGTTAACAAAATATGTTTTTTGTGATAAATAACATTTATATTTGATAAAAGTGTTTGATATTATGATTATGCAAGTAGTACCCTTAATTCTTTTTTTACTAAACTTTCTAGATCTAGTACTAGAGCAGAGGCTAACAAAAACTTTCAAAAGGAAAATGCTTCTTTGAAAGAAAATTTTGTAAATGTTAGTAAATTTGCTCTAACTTCTGATATATGGACTACTAAATAAAATTATGCTTATATTTGTATTATGGCTTAGATCCAAAATAGATTTTACAAAAACATATTATTTGTCTACGGCCTTTAGAATTTTCACATACTGGCGCTGTAATCGGCGGCGCTATTATGCAATTTTTACTTGAATATGATATTCACAATAATTTTTTTTCAATTTCTTTTGATAATGATAGTAATAGCACTTCTTCCATTAATATTTTAAAATCACAATTTTTGCCTATACTAGATGGTAGACTTTTTCTTGTTAGATGTGCTTGACATATTTTTAATTTAATTGTATAAGAATACCTTGAATTCTTTCAAATAAATTTAGAAAATGTTAGATTATGTTTACAAAGTTTGAACACTTCTGTAAGTAGACAACAAGCTTTTAAAACTTTATGTATACAATATGACATTACTTTTTGGAGATTTGTTAAGGATGTACCACATAGATTGAATCTTACTTATTTAATGTTGAAATATTTTATTAAATTTAAAGATGTTATTACACATTATTGTAATGTTAATCCTAGTTTTGATTATCAAGTAACTGAAAATGATTGGTTAATTTCTAGTTCAATTTTTGAATTTTTAGAATTATTTTACAATGCTACATGTATTTTATCTTGAATTTATTATCCAACTTTTTCTTTAGCTTTAACAGAAATTATTAAAATTTCTTATTTATTTTTTAAATATAGAACTGTTCCTGATTTTGATTATGTTGTGTCCAAAATGGAAGCAAAATTTCTAAAATATTGGGATGATATACCTCTTCTATATTGTTTTGCTTTGATTTTTGATCATAAGATTAAATTAGATGGTGTATTTATTTTATAACATGATTTTAAAGACAATATGAATGTTGACGTAGGTAGCTTAAAAGTAGAAATTAAAGAAGTTTTGGATAGTTTAATTG
This sequence comes from Iris macrosiphon, assembly GCA_036927795.1. Classification (NCBI taxonomy): domain Eukaryota; kingdom Viridiplantae; phylum Streptophyta; class Magnoliopsida; order Asparagales; family Iridaceae; genus Iris; species Iris macrosiphon. The sequence goes on along the minus strand of JAYESA010000096.1, from coordinate 270,035 downwards.
TATTATATAAAGAAAGAGTTGTATCTAGCCGACCTGGTACAACCGTTCAAGGTAGTAGTAGCTTCGATTTTATGTCTAAATTATCACATGCTAAAAGTGTACTGCAAACGAAGAAACAAAAATAATCTTCCCTACCCACTCAAGAATTGTCCTTATATTTAAATTCTTATGAAGAATCTTCATCTTATTTTTCAATTTTAGAATGGTAGAAGCGACACGAAAAAAAGTATCATATACTTTCTTCTATAGCACGCGATATTCTAATGTCCTGGTGTCCACGGTAGCATCAAAATTATATTTTAGTGCAGGTTCAAGGATACTAAGCAAGAAGAGGAGCATGCTGCTGCCAAATATTTTGGAAGCCTGCTTCTGCATTCAAGATTGGGTCAGTGCTGGAAAAAGAACTCAAAACTTAAGAGACGAAAGTGCGGACATTAGTGAGCTAAACTTTCAGTTTCTTACTTTTGATGATGCTACTGAAGGAGGAGCTGAGCAATAAACTCGGAAGAAAGACGGACGACGGACGCCGAGAAAGAAAAAAAAACTTGTACATTTTCTTACAAAGTTTATGAAAATAAAATATCATTTGCTAGTTTCAATTTCTTAACTAGATAAAGTTATAACATATTTAAAATTTATTGGCATTAATAAATAAATTTTAATATTTTTTTCTCAAAATTTTGTCTCAATTATGTGTTCTTGGCTGTAAAACCCCTAATTCTGGAAACCGTATTAATTATTTATAGTAGTTATGAGCTAAATAGAGGGAATAGATTTTTATTTATTAAATTTGAGGTGTTTTGTACATTTAGGGGATTTATGGAGCCCTTATAAATTTTTCCTAATTTATTCTATATAGGAGACCCTTTGGACAGTTGCTAGTTTAATGGTATGCACCAATATAATTTTTAGAATTTTCTATATATATATATATATATATATATATATATATATATATATATATATAATTAATTAGAAAAAAAAATTCTATTGGATCTCTACCCGAAACCCAAACCCTCTATCCTAAACCCACTACCCGTTTAGCCCCTACCCGGACCCGTTAGGAGAGCAAAATATCAACAACAGCAGTAGCAAAAAAAACCAACTTTTCCTTCCCTTCTCCGCCCGTGTAAGCCGACTCATTCCATCGCCTCTTTAACTCTATTATTACTAAACTCTCCTCAACCGAAACCCAAAAACAAAGAAAGAAGGAAACAGCAGCAGCAGTAATTTTTGAGACCACTAAATTACCCCACCGCCTCTTTATCTCTATATATATCCCAAACTCTAACCCCACTCCTTCCACAAAACTTAAACACCATTTTGGACGCTTGCACTATACAGATCTCTTGCCCGGCAAGTATACCTTGCCATCGTACTTTTATTTATATTCCACATGATGCCTGCATAATTTATTTCTGCTTATTTAGTTCATTTATTGTTATATAAATTGTGCGTCCAAGGAAACCTGGGTACAACGACGATGTCGTCGTATCATATTTTATTTATGTATATTTTTGGACCTACTTTATGAGACCACCCCATCATTATGGAGCATCATTAGGTTCATTGGCCGTGACACAGTTGTTACACGAGTTGTGAGTCTCATATAGATCACGGACTGCGTGACAGGTCTGGCCTCCTGTACGTATTGGCCGTGCGTTAGGGATGACTGCTGATAGAAACTTTGTATGCTAGTAGACCTGGCAGTTATGTAGAGGTTTTATCGTGTCATGGATGTGGCATGCTTAGAGCATGGGATGGGGAGAACAACAAGTTAGACATTTGGGCTCCTTTGCACTTTCCTTTTTATGTAACCCGTACGCTCCACCGGAGATACGCGGTCGTGATGACCCCTATACTACTTGGCGGCCTCTGCCGTTCAAAAGACGACATGCTTTGTAGGCCCCTGATTCTCCGAGAGAATCATGCCAATCCCACTATATGGCCAGATAGCCCACTGGGTGGAAAGTTGTTCTCAAACTGCATTCACTTAGACGGTTAGGCGACCCATTGGATGTTTACTTTTCAGTACTTATTGGCATGTTATTATGTATCTTGTTACGTCCCTCTGAGGACCTGGTCCCTTTCCAGATATGGACGAGCAGGAGTATCCGCAGGAGTACGGTCATGGACCTGACGCTACTTACCAGACTGAGGAGGTCTTACCTTCGGAGTATCTGTGATTTATTACCACTGTTTAGAGATCCTTGTTGCTACTTCAGTATAGTCATTTTGTAGTGGATTTGTTTTCATCCGACTATCAGACTTGATACTCATCTTGATATTCAGATATTATTCAGCTCTTTATTCATACTTATTATTTGTGCTGTGGATGAGATATAGATTGTGTGTGACTTGTTGTGACAGTATATTACCACTGGTGGATTGAATATTCATGTACAGCGTACGTGTGTATATGGTTTCCATATATTGGAGTTCGTATACATACGGTTGGGCGTGTTACGTATTCCTAGTCCTACGTATTTTTGGACTGGGGCGTGACATGTTTTTGGTGGTGGCCCATGCAGGTCCAGAATATATTGTCTCGGTTACGTAACTGTACCGAACAAGCTTGCGTATAGGAATAGAGTATAAGGATCTCATCCACACTTGACTAAAACCTCATTCTTCCTTTCAACCATCCTATGTTTGGATAAACAAAGTTTTACGCCAAAAACCCTTTATCCTGTGACCAGACCCTTTACCCTTGTTGGCGTAAAAGCCAAATGATTGTTGTTGGCGTAAAAGCCAAATGACTGTTGTTGGCGTAAAAGCCAAATGACTGCCTGGTTGGCATAAAAGCCAAATAACTGACTTATTGGCGTAAAAAGCCAAGCTATGAAGAAGATTGCCTCCTTTACGCTGCGGTTATGACAACTTCTACCCACGTTCAATCTGCGTATGACACGTATCCCTTTATAAGATCATGGCATGCAAGTCACGTAGGTAACTGCCCCTGCGTAAACTTGAGGATTCATGAATAAAAGATAACCAGCGTAAAATAGATTGGCATAAAATGCAAGGATGGTGATGTGAGCGTATTTGGCACAACTTTAGCCTTCCCAGTCAAGAACAAATCTCGTGCATTAAATGCAGAGATATGCCTCGAACTCTGTACAAGAAACAGCTTTTTGACGTGGTGTCTGATTTTGTCTTATCTTGAGCGTAAAAAATCATTTTTGTCAATAAAGAATAGGCAGCATATTCAGAAGACTCCACTTTCTCCCTTTTGGATGCGTAAAAATGACTTGTATCAAATATGTCACTAAACGACAACCTGGGTCTCTGTGCAAAATTATCATCACAACCGTCATCTCGATCATCTTGCAGTACTTTTTGTCAGATGTCAGGATCACTGAATTGTCTGACAAATTCATCCGAGGAATACGAAGAATTCCTCGTACAAACTTTACGCACGCAGACTTTACGCAGGAAATTTTTACGCAGACTTTACGCAGGCAGATTTTACGCGCAGACTTTACGCAGGCAGACTTTTACGCCCAGACTTTACGCAGGCAGATTTACGTGCAGATCTTTTACGCGCAAACCTTTTTACGCAGACTTTACGCAGGCAGATTTTACGAGCAGACCTTTTACACAAATTTTACGCAGACAGATTTTTACGCAGACTTTACGCAGACAGACTTTTACGCGCAGACTTTACGCGGGCAGATTTACGCGCAGATCTTTTACGCGCAAACCTTTTACGCAGACTTTACGCAGAAAGTATAGCACTCTTTTACGCGCAGACTTTTTACGCGGACAACTCTGAAACCCTGCTTTACGCCAAACCACCTTGAATCCATGTTTTACGCCGACAGCCTTGAATCTCTATTTTACGCGGACAGCTCTGAAGCCATGTTTTACGCGGACAATTTCCTAGCATATTTTATGCTTCTACATTCTATTTAATGCGTGCATCCTGTTTGATTCCTGTACTTCGTCTAATCGTTGTGTACATCACCTGTAGAAAGATGGATATGCAGAATGGATGTACTGTCGCCGATGGCGACACAACTCCTGGAGTCAATAGTCAGACTCAAGGAGGAACCTCAACAATTCCTAGACTTCAGGGATCAGATGGACAGATTCATAATCCAGTTCCATCTGATCTTCCCGTTTCACCTAATGGGAACCTTCCCGTCTCATCAATATTGCAAGATGGCCAGACACAACTGTTCCAATTCTTCCAGATGATGATACAGGAACAGAGACAGCAAGCAGCAGAACAGAGACAAGAGTTCCTAGCAGCACTTGAAAGGATGGCTGCAAAGACTACTGTATCAGCTCAAGCACTAGCTCCAGTACCTCGAGCTAGAGTTGGTTCAGTAAAGGACTTTGTACAGATGGGTCCGAGGCCGTACAAATGCATTGAGAGCCTAGAGGAAACTACCAACTGGATCACTCACACTCGAAAGTTATTAGAAGCATCGCAACTACCTGCAGACCTATGGATGACAGGTGTAAGGACGCTTCTAGATGGTAATGCATCACTGGTGGTAATCCATGGAGTGCCAGTTGGGTACATACCAGACTTGGGAGCAGTTCCTGGAATGCTTTGAAAGGAAGTACTTCCCGGACACCGTCAGAGATGCATTGTACAATCAGTTTCTCCACCTGGAGCAGGGGAACAGAACAGTGGACGAGTATGATGCTGAGTTTAGTCGCCTCAATAAATATGGCGCTGCTCTGATACCAGATGACTTGTCCAAGGCTAAGAGGTTTCATCGCGGACTGACTCAGGAGCTCCAACATTACACAAGCTCACAGTCCCGGATCTCTTATGCCGAGTTACTGACAGAAGCCAGATTGCAAGAAACCATCAGCAGAGGAAAAGGAGGCCAGTTGAGGACACAACAAGGACCAGCAAGAACACAACAAGGAGGACCTATCAGACGTCCTTCAGCTCAGTAATAGCAGTACCAGCACAGAGCAGGACCGTACCAGATCCTAAAAAAGCCCCACTGCCATTATTGTAGGAAACGCTGACATATTATGAGGGACTGTCGAACTCGCTTAGGACAATGTATGAGATGTGGTTCCAGACAGCATATGATAAAAGACTGTCCTGTGCAACAAGCATTGACACTTCCACCGCCAGCACAGAGGCTAGCACTTCCAGCACCGAAGTCAACTCAGCAAATGATGAGACCAAGAGCATCTCGACCTCCAGCAGCAGGGGGATTTCAGCGAGGACCACCGCTACCTGCACATGAGGATCAATTCGCGAGAGCCAGACAGGGACAACCACAGAGGAACGGACAAGCTTTTGTAATGGAAGTGGATGACATGAATCTGGAGATCGATGTCATAGCAGGTATCACTCTTGCTTTTACTTTTCCTGCTGTGACATTGTTTGATACGGGAGCCACCCACTCATTCATATCATCTAGTTTTATTGCCAAACACAACATTGCCTCCACACCTTTATCTAGTTATGTTAGAATTCTTATCGGAGGAGGAGTTGTACCTGTTAGTAGAATTTGTAGATCGTGTCCTATAGTGATACGTGGCAGAGAGATGAATGTCCGACTCTTAGTCCTTCCTATGCCAACTTTTGATATTGTGCTTGGAATGGACTGGCTAAGCAAGTACTACGCTTTCTTCGATTATTTTGGAGGAAGCATTCTTTTTAATGTACCAGGCCATCCTGAACTTGAGTTTGCACGAGGATCCACAGAAATCCTTGATGGTATGCAGCTCGCAATAGACAATGTTGTCTATCATCCCATTATTTCAGAATTCTAAGACGTCTTTCCAGAAGAATTACCAGGTCTACCCCCAGACAGAGACGTAGAGTATTCGATTGAATTGACACCGGGAGCAGCACCCATAGCATCACATGTTTATAGACCGACGAAGAAGGAGATGGATGAACTAAAGACATAGTTGAAAGAACTAAAAAAGAAAGGTTTCATCCGACCAAGTGCATCACCCTGGGGAGCACCAGTGTTGTTTGTACCAAAGAAGGATGGGTCAGTGCGTATGTGCATTGACTATAGAGCCTTGAATGCAGTGACAGTGAAGAATAAATATCCACTGCCACACATTGATGACCTATTTGATCAACTTAGTGGAGCCAAGATATTCTCAAAGATAGATTTGAGATCGGGATATCACCAGGTGAAAGTACGGAAGGAGGACATCCCGAAGACCGCATTTCGAACAAGATATGGGCACTACGAGTTCTTGGTCATGCCATTTGGATTGACCAATGCTCCAGCTATCTTTATGGAATTAATGAATCGAGTCTTCCATCAATATTTAGACCTGTTCGTAGTCGTCTTCATAGATGATATACTTGTCTATTCAAAAAGCCACGAGGAGCACGAGAAGCACCTGCGGATTATTCTAGAGACCTTGAGGAGAGAGCAGTTATATGCAAAGCTCAGTAAATATGAGTTCTTCTTGGACAAAGTTTCATTTTTTGGACATGTTGTTACAGGAGATGGTATTTCTGTTGATCCAGAAAAGATCTCGACAGTCGAGACATGGCTTGTTCCTAAATCAGCAGCGGAGGTAAGAAGTTTCATTGGACTTGGGGGATATTACCGACGGTTCGTGGAGAACTTCTCAAGGATAGCAACACTATGACTCGGTTAACTTGCAAAGATCAAGAGTTCATATGGACCAACGAGTGTCAAGCCGCTTTCGAGGAGTTGAAGAAGCGACTGACTTCAGCACCGGTATTGACTATTCCATCAGGATCGGGATGCTATATGATCTACAGTGACGCATCAGGGAAAAGTTTGGGGTGCGTATTGATGCAGCATGGCAAGGTGATTGCATATGCATCTAGACAATTACGAGTACATAAGAAGAATTATCCAACTCATGACTTGGAACTTGCAGCCGTTGTATTTGCTCTGAAGCTATGGAGACATTACTTATATGGGGAACGAGTGGAAATCTATACAGACCACAAAAGCCTCAAGTATGTCTTCACGCAGAAGAAATTAAATATGAGGCAACATCGATGGCTCGAATTGATGAAAGATTTCGAGATAGAGCTACATTATCACCCAGGCAAGGCTAACGTTGTAGCAGACGCGTTAAGCCAGAAACCAGTAGCTTACTTCTTGACAACACAGAGGGAATTATTGAAGGACTTGCAAGGTCTTGGCATTGAAGTGATATTACCTGGAGCAGATGGGACACTAGCCAACTTGCAAGTACAATCATCACTAATAGAGAGAATCAATGCAACATTGCCTAGAGACGCCAGATTCAGAAGATTAAAGGAAATGACAGAGGCCTGAGAGCAGACAGGACTGCGCATTCATGATGACGGAATATTACGATGTGGTGATCGTCTATATGTTCCCAATAGAGAGATTCGACAAGAGCTGATGGCAGAAGCTCATAGTTTGATATATTCTATTCATCCTGGAGGCACCAAGATGTATCGTGATTTACGACAGCACTTTTGGTGGCATGGAATGAAAAGAGAGATAGCTCGCTTTGTAGCTAAATGTTTGGTATGTCAACAAGTAAAGGCGGAGCACCAGAGAACAACAGGGTTATTGCAACCACTCCCAATTCCAGAGTGGAAGTGGGAGCACATCACTATGGACTTCGTCACGGGTTTTCCCAAGAGTCCAAGTGGAAGAGATGTAGTATGGATAATAGTAGATAGACTCACCAAGTCAGCCCATTTCTTGCCTTTTAGAGTTGGCCAAGCTACAGAAGCTTTGGCCGACTTATATATGAGGCATATCGTGAGATTGCACGGCATACCAGTCAGCATTGTATCAGACAGGGATTCACGCTTTACATCGCACTTTTGGAGGAGCATGCAAGAGAGTCTTGGAACTCGTCTGAAGTTCAGTACATCTTATCACCCGCAGACAGATGGGCAGTCAGAACGTACTATTCACACCTTGGAGGATATGTTGAGAGCTTGTATGATAGACTTTAGAGGATCATGGGAGGACCACCTGTATCTTGTGGAATTTTCTTACAACAATAGATATCAGGCGATCATCCAGATGGCTCCGTTTGAAGCATTGTATGGAAGGAAGTGTAGGTCTCCTGTATGTTGGAGTGACGTGGGAGAACGTCAGATTCTGGGACCAGAGTTAGTGATCAACACCGTTGAGACGGTTAAGAAAATACAAGGACACTTGCAAGCAGCGCAAGACAGGCAGAAACAATGGGCAGACCTTCATCGTCGTCCCTTGGAGTTTAAAGAGGGAGATCATGTCTTCTTAAGGATATCACCTACCAGAGGCACCATTCGATTCGGAGGGCACGGCAAGTTAAGTCCAAGGTATATTGGACCATTTGACGTGCTAGAGAGAGTGGGAGAAGTGGCATATCGACTTGTGCTACCACCTTCACTTGAGGGAGTACATGACGTATTTCATGTGTCGCAGCTCAGTCGATATGTGGCAGACAGCAGTCATGTTCTCGACCATTCGGAGATCACCATTGGGCCGAGCTTGTCATATCAAGAGCAACCCGTGGGAATCCTTGATCGTCGAGAAAAAGTATTGAGGAACCAGTCTATTCCCTTGGTCCGCGTGGCATGGAAGCATGACGCGCCAGGAGAATCTACTTGGGAGCGCAAGGATGACATGCGCAAACGTTTTCCGAACCTATTCATTGACCAAGGTATGAATTTACTTTGTAAATTTATATCTTCTACCATCCTTGACTTTCTACCGTGACTTAGTTTTAATTTCGAGGACGAAATTTTTATAAGTTGGGTAGAATATAAAACCCCTAATTCTGGAAAACCGTATTAATTATTTATAGTAGTTATAAGCTAAATAGAGGGAATAGATTTTTATTTATTTAATTTGAGGTGTTTTGTACATTTAGGGGATTTCTGGAGCCATTAAATTTTTTTCCTAATTTATTCCATGTAGGAGACCCTTTGGACAGTTGCTAGCTTAATGGTATGCACCAATATAAGTTTTAGAATTTTCTATGTATAGATATGTAGGACAGTTGCTAGCTTAATGGTATGCACCAATATAAGTTTTAGAATTTTCTATGTATAGATATATATATATATATATATAAAATTAATTAGAAAAGAAATTCCTATTGGATCTCTACCCGAAATCCAAACCCTCTATCCTAAACCCACTACCCGTTTAGCCCCTACCCGGACCCGTTAGGAGAGCAAAATATCAACAACAGCAGTAGCAAAAAACCAACTTTTCCTTCCCTTCTCCGCGCGTGTAAGCCGACTCATTCCACCGCCTCTTTAACTCTATTATTACTAAACTCTCCTCAACCGAAACCCAAAAACAAAGAAAGAAGGAAACAACAGCAGTGGTTTTTGAGACCACTAAATTACCCCACCGCCTCTTTATCTCTATATATATCCCAAACTCTAACCCCACTCCTTCCACAAAACTTAAACACCATTTTGGACGCTTGCACTATACGGATCTCTTGCCCGGCAAGTATACCTTGCCATCGTACTATTATTTATATTCCACATGATGCCTGCATAATTTATTTCTGCTTATTTAGTTCATTTATTGTTATATAAATTGTGCGTCCAAGGAAACCTGGGTGCAACGACGATGTCGTCGTATCATATTTTATTTATGTATATTTTTGGACCTACTTTATGAGACCACCCCATCATTATGGAGCATCATTAGGTTCATTGGCCGTGACACAGTTGTTACACGAGTTGTGTGTCTCATATAGATCACGGACTGCGTGACAGGTCTGGCCTCCTGTACGTATTGGCCGTGCGTTAGGGATGACTACTGATAGAAACTTTGTATGCTAGTAGATCTGGCAGTTATGTAGAGGTTTTATCGTGTCATGGATGTGGCATACTTAGAGCATGGGATGGGGAGAACAAGATGTAAGACATTTGGGCTTATTTGCACTTTTCTTTTTATGTAACCCATACGCTCCACCGGAGATACGCGGTCGTGATGACCCCTATACTACTTGGCGGCCTCTGCTGTTCAAAAGACGACATGCTTTGTAGGCCCCTGATTCTCCGAGAGAATCATGCCAATCCCACTATATGGCCAGATAGCCCACTGGGTGGAAAGTTGTTCTCAAACTGCATTCACTTAGACGGTTAGGCGACCCATTGGATGTTTACTTTTCAGTACTTATTGGCATGTTATTATGTATCTTGTTACGTCCCTCTGAGGACCTGGTCCCTTTCCAGATATGGACGAACAGGAGTATCCGCAGGAGTACGGTCCTGGACCTGACGCTACTTACCAGACTGAGGAGGTCTTACCTTCGGAGTATCTGTGATTTATTACCACTGTTTAGAGATCCTTGTTGCTACTTCAGTATAGTCGTTTTGTAGTGGATTTGTTTCCATCCGACTATCAGACTTGATTCTCATCTTGATATTTAGATATTATTCAGCTCTTTATTCCTACTTATTATTTGTGCTGTGGATGAGATATAGATTGTGTGTGACTTGTTATGACAGTATATTACCACTGGTGGATTGAATATTCATGTACAACATACGTGTGTATATGGTTTCCATATATTGGAGTTCGTATACATACGGCTGGGCGTATTACATATTCCTAGTCCTACGTATTTTGGGACTGGGGCGTGACATTGGCTAGTTAAGTTATATATGTGAATTTAACTTATATAATTTATACTAACATATAACTTATATAAAAAAAGTATACTAACAAATAACTTACAAAGAAGTATATATAAATTATACTAACAAATAACTTATATAAAAAAAATTATACTAAAAAATAACTTAAACTTATATAAAAGCATATATAAATTATACTAACAAAAGTATATATATATTATAAAAAAAACTACACTAACAAATAAATTATAATATTTTATTTAAATTTATTTATATATTATATATATAATTTTACTTACGCTATATATAAATTTATTCACATATTTTATACATTATATAAACAAAATTGGGCCGGGCTGGCCCAAATTGTAAACCTGCCAGGCCCGGTCCGCCGCTAACCCGTCATGGGCCCGTGTCAAACCCGATTCCAAATTTGGTATTTCTTAAATTTCTAGAATTTAATTTTTTCTGATAATGTATTCTTGATGCATTTCTCAGTGTTGGTTCCTGTGTTTTATTTATTGTTATTTTTTTTGGAGAGACTACCCGAGACCAGTAGAATATCCATTGGCATTGCTATAGATCCGGTTTAGGATCTGCATGTAGAATGGACACCTGGTTTGGTTTATTTGACTGAACCCATGACTAAACCATTTTTACTCCCCTCTTGGTATATATATATGAGCTTTTCTCTCTCTTCTCTCTTCTCTCTTTCTTCTTCTTCATTTTCATTTCCTTCTTCTTTCTTGCTCCCTTCTCTCTCACCCCCGTGCACCTCCCCTAGCAGAACCCTAGCACTGGACCTAGCTAGGAAGAGGTCGTTGGACTCTTAGGCAAGTACATCTTGCTCAATGGTGAAGTCATGAATTTTTAGATTTTTCATATATATGTTGTTTTAAAAATATATTTGATGGAAAATGTTCTCCTTGAGTTGATGATCATATTTAGTTCTTGGAGTTTTAAATTTTGATTATAGATTTTTGTAGATCTGAGTTTTAAGTTTAAGATTTTTATGGGTTCTATGAGTTTTTCTTGGTTATGATCTATTAAAACTTAGTGTTTTCGAAAACTAGTTGTTCCTTATGTTAGAGCATTTTATTTCATGCAATTTGGCTTTTGTTTCATTTGTTTAGAGTTAAAATAATATTTTTATGAAGAAAATAATTTTTTTGTTTTTGGAGCTTTCGGCCATGGCTGAACCTGCTGTTGGAGAATACGAAGTCTTCATGCGGCCAGCGACCCATGCGGAAGAGAGTGCTATGCGGCCAGAACTCTTGGCCGTATACTGATAGCATGCATCAATCTTGTTGGATGCATGATTGTTCATTACATAAAGTGTTCTGGAACTCCTTATGTATTCACTCGCCGAACGAATGAAAAATTCGTTAAGTCCAAGAGGGGCATCTATGCGAAAATCTGAGCATGCGGCAAGCGAACTTATGCGGCATTGGCACTATGCACCTCTTCTCTTTTGCCGCATAACTCTGCTTCACCCTTGCACATCTTTTTATGGTTTTATCTTTTCTTTCTGACACACTTTATGGCATGTCACATCAATTATCTTATGTCACTTCACTGCCACTTTATTTTTTGGCCGTCACTTCAACACTTGTCCCAAGGAGTAGACTTTAACCCTAAGCATGAGACCAGTGGGTGCATGCAGAAAGTGAGAGCATGTGACCAATGGGTACATGCGGCCAGTGAGTCCATGCGGCTAGTGGGTGCATACGACAAGTTAGTCCATGCGGCCAGTGGGCGCAAGCGGCCAGGAATTCTTGTGTGTATTTTATGTTCCTTTTAATTATGTTCATTTAGTAATTTTCTCTTAGTGATTATTGTGGTGTGCTTCCTTATGTCGATACAAGTTTACGTTACCAGACTAGGTTATGTACAATTCCATAATCCTCATGACACCGTGGAAATATTTGTGTATGAAAATCTATTGCATTTGGCATCGGACAATCGAGTGTGAGAATTGCCTAATGTATCGTGAGTCACGGATACGATAACTCGTGAAAAGCTCGTACCCGTGATCCGTCATTCTAGGAAAGTTCTCGAGTGTCCATGACTCGAGAACTTAAAATAATTTAGTAATGATTAAACAAGATAATATTTACCTAGATCATTGGGAGGGAAGAATATTTTGCTACCGTCTACCCCGATCTCTAAGGGCCCCATGCAGTAATGACCAACCCTGCTAGGCAAGGACTCCATGACTGACCAAGTTTACGCATGCTGCAGCACTACAAGTTGTTGATTGTGTATTTCAGTATAAGCATTTCAGTACATGCATTTCAGTATATGTTCCAGTTATGTTTCAGTTTCAGTTAGGTTACAAGACAATTTACCGATAAGTTTATGTTTATAAAAATTAGTTTCACTTACAAAAAATCTTTTTATCTTTACAAAAATATTTTTATTTTTTTAAAACCCATTTTTGTTTATAAAACAAATCTCATTTACAAAAATTCACTTATATCTTCAAAGCCAGTTATGCTTACATTATGTTGTGTTATGCTATCAGTTATCTGTTTTAGTTCTTCATCCATCATTGTTTGTGATGTGCATTATAAGTACTAGACAAGCGTACCCTTGGCCATCCGGGTTAACTGCAGTGGCGGTGGTAGTGATATTCTTCAACGCATACATTTGTTAGTAACTAGTTTTGTGATAACCCTAGTTAGTTAATTATAGCAAGTCGTAGGCATGTTTGGCCATGCAAATGTTTGCATATTCGTTAAGCTAGCCCCTTTTAATTTATTCTTTCGGCGCGTGGTTAGGGTGCTAAGTTCTGCTCGGGTGAAGGTCTGCAACCCCGGTCCTTGTTTAGTTTAAGGGTTGTTGTCCCGATCCAAAGTAGTTCCTATGCCCCTTGTCGCTCGTCGCCTTACTTTCCTTTATAGTATTTTTTTTCATCTGTTCTTCCAGTTATATTATTGAGACAAGTACATTGGTACCGTACAAGTCTCTATCCGTATTTATTTTATTATATCCTTTTTCTGCAGTATGTTGTGATATGTTTGGTCTATCACCTTGTGCTCCTTTGTGGTACTTGTTGCTTGGGGTTCTGACCCCACTGTTTTTGTATGATCAGATTACCCTGAGGAGACCCAGGATCCACCGTACTTCCAGCAAGATGGCTCGCACTCGAAGGACTGCGATTGAAGCTCACGAGTGGGTTTTCTTCTTCCACCCCTCGTCTTGATTATTTTATTTTATGGTGTTTAGTAAGGGGCAGAGTTAGTTCCTTATATTTTTGAGACTACAGTCAACGTGATTTATATATTAGACCATGACTGGTATATTTGATCATGTATATTTATACTCCACTAGTGAAATATTTTGTATTCATTAGCTTCATGATCATATGTGGTATGTAATTTAGGACACCTTTTTATTTTCATATATGATATACTCTTGTACTTGTGTTGCTGGATTGAGATAATAGAATTTGTCGGCCTTAGGACTGACGTCAAAGCATGCTAGAGTTCACACATTCGTCTTCTAAACAACCTTAACACATTGCGGCTTACTTCGGTATTCTGCAAGGGGCGGTTGGCCATGTCAGTCCTCGTATTTATCCAGTATTCTGGGAGCGGGGTGTGACAAAGTTTTATTGGTGGCCCATGCAGGTCTATTTTTCAGACTTGTGGGATGATTCATCTTTTTAGAATCTCAATCCTCTACTTATCTTCGATTGAACTCCACTTGTAACTGTACTTCTCGCTCTCCTTGAACTTCAAGCTTGCTTGACATAATTGTTCCATTATCGTCCCTTGTTGATATCCGTGTGTCCTTATCCTTCAGGGACACTCCACCTGCTCCACCTTCTGAGGGTTCCTTCGCTCCAGCAGTTCCAGTAGTAGGCCAAAACCAAATTTCGTTGTCAAGTCATAATCAAGAGCCAGCAACCTCTCATCATCAGTCAACTCCGCCAGTCATACTAGGCCAACCAGTTCCATTAGTTCCCTTAGCACAACCTGAGTAGTTAAGCTCGCAGGCTATGCTAGATATAATCAGGACCATGATGGTGACACAGTAGCAACATGTCATGCCCCAGTCCTAAAATACATAAGACTAGGACACGTAAGCATGCCAGCCGTATGTATATGTCAACTCCAATATATGGATACCATAACACACACGTACACTGGAATATAAAAATACTCATATGTGGTATCTATGTTATCACAAGTCACAGAAATACTAATCTCATCCACACAACAAGTCACAGAAAAAAATATAACGAAACTAGAATAAAGAGCCTGAATAATTCAATAATGATAGTCGGGTGGAGACAAATCCACTACCAGTGACTAGATCAAAACTAAAATAAGAGAGAAGAGTAAAATCACCAATATAAAATAAGGTGATGAAAGTGTCAGCTAAAAGATCCATCGCTAGAGATAATCAATAATGCTCAGTGGGTAAGGTCTCCTCGGCAGAAAGTAAAGTGTCAAGTCCGGGTCCGTACTCCTGCGGGTACTCCTGGTCGTCTATACCTGGAAAGGGACCAGGTCCTCAGAGGGACGTTACAAGATACATAGAAGCAAGCCAATTGAATACAGTAAACATGCATAATGTTTGAAAATATATAAGTACGCAGTACAAGACAATCTATATGAATGCAAATAAGGACAACTTTTTGACGTATGGGCAAGGGTAGGCTACTCGATCTAAATCTCACAACTCACACACACGTCTAGAACACCATAAATCGATATACCGCGGGGGTAGCGACCAGTGAGACTCCATAAATCGACATACCGCGGGGGTAGCGACCAGCGCGACACACTACCGTAGTGCGAGCTAGATACTACGGTTTACTAGAGTGGTTAAAGCCCATATGCCTAATGGTTGTCCTCTCATGATACTAGGTGTCAAGTGTGTGTCAACATATCTAATATATAGTAATGACTGAATGAAACTACACATGCAATGAATATACAGAATATAAATAACATACAAAGTACTGTAAATAATTTGGCAAGGTATACTTGCCTGGCACGAAAGCTGCAAAGTCCCAATATTCTGCTCCGGAAGTCGCATAGAACCAATCCAATATACTCGGGGTCAGCATGCACAGGCACGAGAATCGGGGTGACTGCTACAGGTTGTCTTCGGCAAGGGTGACGGGTCCACAATGACGACGATGACGAGGGTAATGAGGATGATGGTGATAAGGATTAAGGTGATAATGATAATTATGGTTAGGGTGGTGATTAGGTCAATGATGAGGGTGATCATGGTGATAATTATGATGATGACTAAGTGATGATGGTGATGACGAGGATGATGATAGGGGTAATGGTGATAACGAGGATGATGATGGGGATCATGGTGATGATGTGGAGGGTGATTGGGATGATGGTGATGATGTGTATTGGTGATTGAGATGATAATATGAATGATTATGGTGATGATTAGATGATGATGAAGGTGGTGATAATGAGATGATAATGGTGATGGTGTTTATATTAATGGTGGTGATGATGATGATGATGGTAATGATGTTGATGAGATGATGATAATTTATGATGATTGACGATAATGATGATGAGGTGATGATTGTGCTCCGGCCAGGGGGGAGGTTCGGCCAAGGAGGAGGAGGCCGTGGTCGAGGAGGAGGTCAGGGCGGAGCTGGGTTGAGGTCAGGCGGAGAAGGGAAGAAGAAGAGCTACTGGTGGTGGTGGTTTGTGATGTCGGGGTCGACCAGGTGGTGGTGTTAGTCGACTGAGGGAGGAGATGACGGTGGGCTGCTCCGACGAGGGAGGTCGATGGGGAAGGAAGAGGAAGTCGGGTGCTACACAGTCGGGGTCAGGGTTGTGGTCTCGGCCGACGGTGTTCAGGCAAGGAAGTCGAGGGAAGAGCGGGGATGATGGTGGTAATGGTGGTCCGGAGAAGTCCAGGCGGAGGAGGAGGAGACGAAGTCGGTCGTGGGGTGAAGTCCAGGCGGGTGGCTCTGGCGAGTCGAAGTCAGGGTGATGTTGCAGAGGGAGGTCGGGTCGAGGCTCGGCTGCGGTACAGTCGGGGAACTCGGGGACGATGCCGGAGTTGCTCGGGGTCGAGATGGACGGGGAGGAGACGGCGGAAAGTTGGTCGTGGCGGTGGAGAACAGGGAGGAGGATGAGTGGTCAGGCTGAGAGATATTCGGCAAGGTCAGGGTAGCCGGACTTGGCTGCGGGGTAGAGGATGAACAGGGAATAGGGGAGGGGCCAGCTAGGGTTGGTTTGGGTTTGGTGAATGAATGAGAAAAAAGAGAAAAAGTTGTATAAATACATGTGGACTTTGGGTTTGGGTTTGACTTAGGTAGGTGGGCTTGGTCAACATCTTCTTGGGATGGGCTTGGCCTTACATGGGGATGTTTGGAGGGCTATAATTTACATTGTTTAAATACAAGGGCTAGGTTTAAATGAGGGGGCGATGTTGCACATTCTGAAAATTATGGAAAAAATTCATGTGAAGGGAAAATTGGGTTTCTTCATGTATTGTCCAATGGTGTGGACACCTCAATGCACTTTTGCATAAACGCCCAACAATTAGAAATTTGCACAAAGATAGAAATTGGGTTTAAATTAATTAAAATTAATGCACAAGGTATTCTTGAATTAGTTAGAAGTACATGGGGATAAAATTAGGTGGGACACAAGTGCCATGGACGTAGAGGGCTCAGAGTAGAATATTATCATTAATTTGGGTTGCACAAAACAATCAAGATTGTGTCTCCAATTTCGATTGAAACGCACAAGGGTACAAAGTTGGAATTTATTTAGAATTAAATATAAACGTCTGCGATGAATGTCGTACGACTAAAATGTAGCACAAGAGAGCATAATTATAAGTTACACCAAGGTCAGAATAGATGACGGGCATGTCTAGGACAATAGTGTGAAATTTATAGGAAGGCAATGGCTAGTGAGGTGCTCCAATTATCGACACAACGGTAAGGTGCGCTAGGTGATATAAATATTGCAAAATTAAATGAAATAAAATGTTCTGATTCTAATTGGATTCAAACTAGCCCTAGTTTCTCTTTCTAAGCCAAGTAGGCCTAATTTTAGGTGATGGGGTTTATAATCTACCCAACTTAAAATAATTTCGTCCTCGAAATTAAAATAAGGCATGGTTTCTCTATTTAATCTCACTTGATCACAATCTAAAAGAATTCACCTCAAGTTTAACAATACAGTTTCTACCCAACTTAGAACTTACCCATCTATCACCTAAGGCTATACATCTAAGAAAACTATTCCTCAAATTATTTAATCATGTTATTCAATCCTCAGAAGTTTTAACACCTAATATATTACCTATGATATGTCCTTAATCAATTATAAAAGAGAGTTACCAAGTCATATGATTAGCCTATGGGTACATCTAGTACTCTCTATGTATCAACTTATACCAAGTATGAGGTTTCGTCTTTCCGAAATAAGGAAAGACGAAAAACAATGATAAAGAGTTCAAGGGGGGTAATAGAATAGAAGTATGGGGATCAAGGCGTTTAAAGAATTCAAATGGGAATTGTCAAGGTGGTTGTGGATTAAAATTCTATTTGGTAAATTTTTATTCGCAAGCTCATATCAGTACAGTTATGTAACCGATACGATACGCTCAGACATGTCTAAAGGGCAAGTACATTCGTCTAAGAAGCTAAGTCAATTTTTATCTCAATCCACGTAAGTAGTCATGCGAGGGGCGAACCAAGCGCACTATGGTTGATCAGACCATAATACACTGATTCTGAAATATATTAGTGTGTATACCCAATAATATAGATATCATGATCAAGCTCGATAAAAGAGTAAGCTTGCAAAACTAGGCTATAATAGCGGCATAAGTCAAGGTAGTACAAAAAATATAAGTACGCTAGATTTATGATGAGAGAAATTACAAAATAATTCAAGTTAACAAAGAAGATAAGACTCTACAGTCTCTACAGTTGTCATACTAACTCCTTGTCTAAGTTGCTAGTCGACCAAATAGGGGTATGGGTCTCTAAGTTCTACAGTCCGAATAAACACTATCTTTTTATGTAAGTCTATAGTTGGTGTCATTCAATTATACTTCATCAATGGGTTAAGAGGACTATGTGATACTATGTTGTGAGGCATGCTACCCAACTTAGAACAATAACTAATACTGTACTGTCTTAAGGATAAAGTAGAAACTCTTGTTAAGGTATACGAGAAAAAGATATTGGTACTTATTAGGGTATCCTATTATAAAACTCCATAGGTAATAGTCATCCTAGGTCTTAATCATAGTGCTCATAGAACAAAAGGGTTAATATTAAGAATGGAAGGGTTAGGTGGCACGAGTTGAGAGAAAAAAAGAACATAATTAGTCGTCGCACAAATAGCGAGCGCTAAGTTTTCAGAGGAACAAGATTTGAATTTAAATAGAAAGACTCTAGATAATATCATGGTTTTCTAAGGGGAAGGTGGTTTGCTAATCTTTGTGTTCGAGGTATGATCTAGGGAAGTGTTATTTTATTCCTCTTGGCTTCCTAGGATACTGTCTACTAATATCAAGACAAGAATCTAAATGTATAGTTCTATAATACTATCTCACTATAAAAGTTAGGTTTGGTCCTAATATTCAACCTTGGATTTCTAGTGGTCCCTCAATACTAGGGTCAAACAATGTGGTCAAATTTCTAACTAACCCTAGTAGTGTTTATACTACTCTCAAGTCTTCATAAATACATCAAGGGATAATGGTAAACCAATCTACAGATAAGGGATGCTAGGGTTCACTAGATATTCTAAACTTAGTGATGTGTCAATACTCTAGTCGTATTCTTGGTAGGTGTGTTACCCTAATTATTATCCTAATAACATGGATTCCTATGTTCTAGGGGAAGTCTATACTCAAGGAACTATTTGGGAAGCACATGAATCAAGCATGATGCGATTATTTAGATAGAACAGATTGGAAGGAAGATGAGTCATAGTCAATTGTGGATGAGATCCTATACTCTAATCCTAGGTGCAAGCTTGCTTGGTATAGTAACGTAACCAAGACAATATGCTCTCGACCTGCATGGGCCACCACAAAAACATGTCACGCCCCAGTCCGAAAATACGTAGAACTAGGACACATAAGTATGCCAGCCGTATGTATATGGCAACTCCAATATATGGATACCATAACACATACATACGTTGTAATATGAAAAATACTCATATGTGGTATCTATGTTATCACAAGTCATAGAAATACTAATCTTATCCACACAACAAGTCACAGAAAAGAATATAACTAAACTAGAATAAAGAGTATGAATAATTCACCAATGATAGTCGGGTGGAGACAAATCCACTACCAGTGACTAGATCAAAACTAAAATAAGAGAGGAGTAAAATCACCAATATAAAATAAGGTGGTGAAAGTGTCAGCTAAAAGATCCATAGCTAGAGATAATCAATGATGCTCAGTGGATAAGGTCTCCTCGGCAGAAAGTAAAGCGTCAGGTCCGGGTCCGTACTCCCGTGGGTACTCCTGGTCGTCTATACCTGGCAAGGGACCAGGTCCTCAGAGGGACGTAACAAGATACATAGAAGCAAGACAATTGAATACAGTAAACATGCATAATGTTTGAAAATATATAAGTACGCTGTACAAGACAATCTATATGAATGCAAATGAGGACAACTTTTTAACGTATGGGAAAGGGTAGGCTACTCGATCTAAATCTCACAACTCACACACACGTCTAGAACACCAGAAATTGACATACCACGGGGGTAGCGACCAGCGAGACTCTAGAAATCGACATACCGCGGGGGTAGCGACCAGCGCGACACACTACCATAGTGTGAGCTAGATACTACGGTTTACCAGAGTGGTTAAAGCCCATACGCCTAATGGTTGTCCTCTCATGATACTAGGTGTCAAGTGTGTGTCAACATATATAATATATAGTAATGACTGAACGAAACTACACATGCAATGAATATACAGAAATATAAATAACATGCAAAGTACTATAAATAATTTGGCAAGGTATACTTGCCTGGCACGAAAGCTGCAAAGTCCCAATATCCTGCTTCGGAAGTCGCGTAGAACCAATCCAATATACTCGGGGTCAGCGTGCACAGGCACGAGAATCGGGGTGACTGCTATAGGTTATCTTCGGCAAGGGTGACGGGTCCACAATGACGACGATGACGAGGGTAATGAGGATGATGGTGATAAGGATTAAGGTGATAATGATAATTATGGTTAGGGTGGTGATTAGGTCAATGATGAGGGTGATCATGGTGATGATTATGATGATGACTAAGTGATGATGGTGATGACGAGGATGATGATAGGGGTGATAGTGATGACGAGGATGATGATGTTAATGTGGATGGTGATTGGGATGATGGTGATAACGAGGATGATGATGGGGATAATGGTGATGATATGGAGGGTGATTGGGATGATGGTGATAATGTGGATTGGTGATTGGGATGATGATGTGGATGATTATGGTGATGATTAGATGATGATGAAGCTGGTAATAATGAGATGATGATGGTGATGGTGTTTATATTAATGGTGGTGGTGATGATGATGATAATGATGTTGATGAGATGATGATGATTTATGATGATTGACGATAATGATGATGAGGTGATAATTGTGCTCCGGCCAGGGGGGAGGTTCGGCCAAGGAGGAGGAGGCCGTGGTCGAGGAGGAGGTCAGGGCGGAGCTGGGTTGAGGTCAGGCGGAGAAGGAAAGAAGAGGAGCTATTGGTGGTGGTGGTTTATGATGTCGGGGTCGACCAGGTGGTGGTGTTAGTCGACTGAGGGAGGAGATGACGGTGGGCTGCTCCGGCGAGGGAGGTCGATGGGGAAGGAAGAGGAAGTCGGGTGCTGCACAGTCGGGGTCGTGGTCTCAGCTGGCGGTGTTCAAGCAAGGAAGTCGAGGGAAGAGCGGGGATGCTGGTAGTAATGGTGGTCCGGAGAAGTCCAGGCTGAGGAGGAGGAGACGAAGTCGGTCGTGGGGTGAAGTCCAGGCGGGTGGCTCCGGCGAGTCGAAGTCGGGGTGATGTTGCAGAGGGAGGTCGGGTCGAGTCTCGACTGCGGTGCAGTCGGGGAACTCGGGGACGATGCCGGAGTTGCTCGGGGTCGAGATGGACGGGGAGGAGACGACGGAAAGTCGGTCGTGGCGGTGGAGAACAGGGAGAAGGACGAGTGGTCAGGCCGAGAGATGTCCGGCGAGGTCAGGGTGGCCGTACTTGGCTGCGTGGGAGAGGATGAACAGGGAATAGGGGAGGGGTCGGCTAGGGTTGGTTTGGGTTTGGTGAATGAATGAGAAAAAAAGAGAAAAAGTTGTATAAATACATGTGGACTTTGGGTTTGGGTTTGACCTAGGTAGGTGGGCTTGGTCAACATCTTCTTGGGATGGGCTTGGCCTTACATGGGGATGTTTGGAGGGCTATAATTTATATTGTTTAAATACAAGGGCTAGGTTTAAATGAGGGGACGATGCTGCGCGTTGCACATTCCGAAAATTATGGGAAAAATTCATGTGAAGGGAAAATTGGGTTTCTTCATGTATTGTCCAATGGTGTGGACACCTCAATGCACTTTTGTATAAACGCCCAATAATTGGAAAATTGCACAAAGATGGAAATTAGGTTTAAATTAATTAAAATTAATGCGCAAGGTGTTCTTGAATTAATTAGAAGTACATGGGGATAAAATTAGGTGGGACACAAGTGTCATGGACGTAGAGGGCCCAGAGTAGAATATTATCATTAATTTGGGTTGCACAAAATGGTCAAGATTGTGTCTCCAATTTCGATTGGAACGCACAAGGGTACAAAGTTAGAATTTAGTTAGAATTTAATATAAACGTCTGCGACGAATGTCGTACGACTAAAATATAGCACAAGAAAGCATAATTATAAGTTACACCAAGATCAGAATAGAAGACGGGCATGTCTACGACAATGGTATGAAATTTGTAGGACGGCAATGGCTAGTAAGGTGCTCCAATTATCGAAGCAACGGTAAGGTGCGCTAGGTGATATAAATATTACAAAATTAAATGAAATAAAATGTTCTGATTCTAATTGGATTCAAACTAGCCCTAGTTTCTCTTTCTAAGCCAAGTAGGCCTAATTTTGGGTGAGGGGGTTTACACAACAACGACAACTTTAGCTCCATCAATAAGTGTCACGCCCCGATCTCCCGCAGGATAATCGGCCGTCCCCGCTAGGCGAGAATCACTGCGCCAGCGCTCCCGCGGGACGATCGCTTTACCCATCTGGATGTGATGCCACACGAGCGTGAGCCATGCTCGTGCAAGGCTGTAGTTCATTAGCTGGCGGTAAGAGGTCTAAGCCACAGAGTCGTACAGATTGTCCGAGTGCAGCGAAATTATAAACACATAGGCGATTGGTAACAAGTTCACAGAGTTGTCACTAGCGGAAGCATTGAATAATACAAGTATAGAAGTAAAGCAAACTCTTTATTGATGTTGAACAAGTGTTACAGGCGGCACATAGCCGAGATTACAAGTCACTCATGCCTCTCTCTCTGAAACGGTAAAAGCGTGCCAAGTAGCTACTATTGTAGAATGATATATAGGCGATGTTCCAACATTATGTCTTGTATATGTGCTTTAGTTCTGGATCACTATTCTCCAAGGATTCAGAGTGAACTTCACGCCTTAGCACGTACGAAGGAGGCATCCGCACCGAATGAGGTTCTCCGCACCCTGCAAATAATCTGGTGGATTATCAGTATATGAATGCACTGGTGGGGAGGCTACTCGCCCGCTCAACAAATCCAAACACGTAATATAGGTTCCGTGCACCAACTATTATGTTGTCTTTCTAGTTGCCTTAGGATCAATTTCATGGCAAAGATTGAATAGCCTAACTCGTGTGGTAGTGCACCGTACGATATGAGAGGAAACACGGGCGAGACTTACCAACTTACCATTTGTCCTTCCCTGTCCAAGGTAAACTAAGTTAATTTAAGCATGAGCAGCATATATAATGAATCAAGGGCAATATCATATAAAAACACAAGTGTGCTATGAGCGATATTATATTTCGGGTGCACGATTTATAAGGATTACTCAGGTATATTGCATAAGATGTTCAAGTGCTCTTTATGCACAAGCATTATTATTATCCCATGATCGTTCAGGTGTTTCGGATTATTCTCGATGCAATATAATGACTCGCACGCGGATAGCCACTAAGCGAGGATGACTTATCTATATAAACAGGAGTCGCTGACATAGCTATAAAGGACGGTGTAGTACATGAAAGAAAATGATGTGTAACTAAAGGATCAGGAGCGACTACTTTAGTCTATGAGCAAGAATGACATGAAGGATAGTTTACAGGCGCTATACGCCATTCTACCCAAAACAGGCAGACTAAACAGGGTTTCGTCCGGATCGGATCAGCCCCAGTGGCCCGGTGGCCGTCTGCAGGAACATAGATCCAAAAATCTTACTTATTAACAAGTTGTCCGCGATATGCAAGTCTTGGGTCAATCTATTTCCATAACCTGACATGATAATCCACGATTCTTGTTCTGAACGAGCATTGCTCCATGAGCTGTGATTCTTGATGTACTTGGCATGATTCTCGTTCAGAAGTAGACTTGATATGATTATCATTCAGACGTAAACTTGACAGGATTTCTGATCAGTGATTCAACTTGCCTTGATGCATTCCCCTAGCTTGGGGACTGCCTTGGCGACCTAACGGTCCCGGATACTTGCATGTTCATATTGCACAGAAGAACTATTTGATAGTCTCCCGGCTAACTAGAATGCATGCACGTTAAAGATAGCGTTCTTGATTGTGGCATAAGTTTTGTTGCGGCAAGTATTGAGTCAAGGTAACATTACAAGTTAACATATAAGCAGGCAAGCATGTATTTGCGTAAACATAAGCATTCACGTTGGCTCGGGCCCGAAGGTAAGCCGAGAAGTGAAACCGTAAAGGGACTTACCGAGCGACATAATCTAGGGTCGTACAGTGTAGCAAGTGAACAGTGCACTACAGAGCATATACTTATATCGTTCTACTCGAGGCATAGCGGAGTCTAGTTGCACAAGGTAAAGGTAGCATGCGAGGGTCTGTATATAAGCAATATTTTATTTTTATGTTCTAACGTAAGCAATACAAGTTGGGATTATTCCCTTAGCTAGGTGCGTTGTATTTTTATTAGCAAGCAGGGGGTGATTCACCTAGCGACTAGCATGTATCATTCCATATTTTAAGTGTGCTGGCTAAGCAAAGACAAGTTCACTGTAACCAGCCACCACAGCAATGATTTGCCTCGGTCGGGGGATACTCCGAGCGAGCCTCTGAAAGCCTAAGCCGAAACTCCTGTAGGAACAAGTCTGGATATCCTTTGTCTCAAACGAGTATTTTCGCTGAAGCAAAGCAGGTCGAGACATTGCACTTTTGTCGTTTGAATCGGCAGTCCGCTTGAGCGGAATGGGGTGTTACATCATACACCACTCCGAAAAAAATCTTGTCCTCGAGCCTTACTGAGCGCAGGCCATTCTATCGTATTGTCGAATCTATTCCATACATAGCAATTGGTACCACTAAATCCAATTGAACATATTCTCCTATTCGATCCTTACGTCATGTCGCGTGTATGTTGAGTCGGGCTCATTTGCGCCTTAGTGCTGGACATTTTGCTTGACGCGGAGTACGTTTCAATCCATCGTGGATGATGATCTAGGACAAAGGCAAACTTATACAAGTCGTTATACTTGTTCAGGCGGATATTCACTTATACTAGCATCGAGATCTGCATATCGCGAGTCTGGATCGTGCGCATATTCGAAGTTCACCTCAAACATAAGCACGCCAACCAACTTGGCGATATAAAAGTCTTAGCACTCGAGTTTCACATTT
This sequence comes from Iris macrosiphon, assembly GCA_036927795.1. Classification (NCBI taxonomy): domain Eukaryota; kingdom Viridiplantae; phylum Streptophyta; class Magnoliopsida; order Asparagales; family Iridaceae; genus Iris; species Iris macrosiphon. The sequence continues at coordinate 244,584 of JAYESA010000096.1, read as the reverse complement.
TATTGAGTCTTGGATCATGCACACGTTCAAGAAGTCCCTCAAACATATGCATTCAACCAAACTTAGAGATAGTGAAAATCGGACAAGCTACTTGCGAAAATCTCAAGGGTCTCGTTTTATTGAATCATCAGGATACTTCCTATAGGGTCAATCAAATTCGATATTATTTTTCTATTCCAACGCAATCAAGTATTTGTACTACCGTTAAGCACGATCTATTCGATCAACCGACTAGCGTTCCTCCATTTAGGGTCAAACATATCATACGTTATCATTCCAAGTCTAACCCTAAGTCTTGTTGTCCCAGTTCTATAGCTTGTTCAAGCCATATGATAAATTTGGTTACACAGGTATTTCACTCAGTACATGGTCGTCTGCCTAATTGCTAGGTCAGCTCACAAGGTCATAGGTACAGGTTCAAGCACACGATACATCGTGCAAATTTGTCGCACGATGCTCGCCCCAATTCCTATGGTCAAACCATTGTTTATTTGCACGGGATAATCTATCCAAGCTCGTTTCACTCAGATTTCTAAACATCGAGCACATATTTTTCTACTCTCAATAACACGTTCGCTTGCACGGGGGACGAGTCCGTTCAGTAAAATCCATAATATATCCAAGTTGCAGGACAAGCCTAGTGATTTGCATAGTCTATATCTCCAAACATGTTTTGATAGAATCCCTATCCATTTCAAGTCTAGACCACCAAGCCAAGATTCAGTTCTAACCCTTTAGATTATAATTTCAAGTCGTCCAACCTGATTCACGTATCCGTTCATGAAACCATCAAGCATGATTTATTTCAGGTTCTAGGCTAACTTATCCATCGAAATATTTCGATCACTTGCATTCCAAAATTTTCTTATCGTGTCGAACCAAAAGTTAAGACAATCCATAAGTTGTCACACTCTAGTCTCCCGCAAGTTCGATCACCCTCGTTGGGCGTGAGATCACCATGCCAACGCTCCTGCTGGATAATCGTCATAATCCGGGCGTGATGCATGTACGGGCATAGAGTTACGCTCGCACAAGACAAGAACGTTTGAATGTTATGGTTATATTCGGCACGATCGAGACACCTTTTATTTTCCTTTGCTCTATCCAAGTTATATCCGTTTATGCAGTAATTTTAAATCGTCTAGCATGAATCATCCAATTTCAATATTATCGTTCGGTAATTCCATAGTCTAACTATAGTATTCCTCAAGAAACTAAGTTGCAATTATTCAAGCCCAAGTCTATTCCATTTTTGATACGTTCCATTCATCGAGTTCGTTTGAAATAATCACCGAACATCTTCTCGTGAGTTCGATCATCCCTGCCGTACGTGAAATCACAACACCGACGCTCCCACAGGATAACCGTTCTCGTTGGGACTGATTTTGAGAGTTATCGTGTCGAACTTGATTTCAAGATCGTTCTTCCGAACTCTAAGCCAAATCCATTATCGTTCATCTCTTTCCTCGAACCAAGATATTAATTTTCTGGCTAACTTCTATTCGAATGATATTGTATTCAAGTTTATTTCGTTTGTTTCAATACAAAATCGCTCGCACAATCCTCAAGTTTCCAACAAGTTTTTCCTTAACCAAGATATTGATTTCCATTTCCACAAATCTCGATTCGATATAAGCCTTATATTCTTTCAAGACATTCTGAAATCATTCGATCCGTCTATCGCACGAGACCTATGAATCCGTTTGGATATTTCTAAATGATCCATACACCACTCAGAATTGAGTCATTCAATTAAATCCTTAATCAATTTGCATCTTCCGACACGAAATACCGTTCGAGCTGTTTCCAAAATCCAAGCACGATTCCCTATGTTCACCTAAGTGATACATTCAAGAATGTTTCTATCGGTTGAAATTCTAAGTCTGACTTGTCTCATTCCTGAACGATATCCCAATTCGTTTGCAACTAGCTTGCACCAAAGGATCTTGGCACGCGATATTTAACACAACTTAGCCGAAAGGCTGTGTGCATAGCTAACCGTTCGGGCAATATTTGATTTTGCACTGACCAGTTGGGCAAACATGTATAGGTATTTCGATTTGCACATAAGTCACAATTCTAGCACAAGTCAAATCCTGAAGGGTCTAGCACAGGTTGGCACAAAAGCCTTAGCATCACGACTTCGTACAAGCAATCACATAATTCAAATACACTTTTTGAAAGTATTTAGACTCATTGTTGGAATATTCTGTTTGGGATATTGAGAGAGAGTATGCACATAACCCACGAACGAGCTTTCAAAACTGAGAAAATTAAAACAAAGTCCAAAGGCGTATAGCCAAGCTCTAATACCAATCTTTCACGCCCCGATCTCCCACAGGATAATCGGCCGTCCCCGCTAGGCAAGAATCACTGTGCCAGAGCTCCCGCGGGACGATCGCTTGACCCATCTGGACGTGATGCTACACGAGCGTGAGCCACGCCCGTGCAAGGCCATTGTTCATTGGCTGGCGGTAAGAGGTCTAAGCCACAGAGTCGCACAGATTGTCCGAGTACAGCAGAATTATAAATGCATAGGTGATTGGTAACAAATTCACAGAGCCGTCACTAGCGGAAGCATTGAATAACACAAGTATAGAAGTAAAGCAAACTCTTTATTGATGTTGAACAAGTGTTACAAGCGGCGCATAACTGAGATTACAAGTCACTCAAGCCTCTCTCTCAAACAGTAAAAGCGTGCCAAGTGGCTACAATTATTGAATGATGTATAGGCGATATTCCAATATTATATCTTGTATATATGCTTCAGTTCCGGATCGCAATGCTCCAAGGATTCATAGTGAACTCCATGCCTTAGCACCCACGAAGGAGGCATCCGCACAGAATGAGGTTCTCCGTACCCTACAAATAATTTGGTGGATTATCAGTACATGAATGCACTGGTGGAGAGGCTACTCGCCCACTCAACAAATCCAAACACGTAATATAGGTTTCGTGCACCAACTATTATGTTGTCTTTCTAGTTGCCTTAGGATCAGTTTCATGGCAAAGATTGAATAGCCTAACTCGTGTGACAGTACGTCGTGCGATATAAGAGGAAATACGGCGAGACTTACCAACTTACCATTTGTCCTTCCCTGTCCAAGGCAAACCAAGTTAATTTAAGCACGAGCAACATATATAATGAATCAAGGGCAATATCATATGCAAACACAAGTGTGCTGTGAGCGAGATTACGTTTCGGGTGCACGAGTTATAAGGATTACTCAGGTATGTTGAATAAGATGTTCAAGTGCTCTTTATGCACAAGTGTTATTATTATCCCATGATCGTTCAGGTGTTTCAGATTATTCTCGATGCGATGCAATAACTCGCACGCGGATAGCCGCTAAGCGAGGATGACTTATCTATATAAACAGGAGTCGCTGGCATAGCCATAAAGGACGGGTATAGTACATGAAAGAAAATGACGTGCAACTCAAGGATCAGGAGCGCTACTGGTCATTCCTTCCAAAACAGGCGACTACTTTAGTCTACGAGCAAGAATGGCATGAAGGATAGTTCACAGGCGCTACACGCCATTCTGCCCGAAACAGGCAGACTAAACAGGGTTCCGTCCGGATCGGATCAGCCCCAGTGCCCCGGTGGCCGTCCGCAGGAATAGAGTCCAAAAATCTCACTTGTTAATAAGTTGTCCGCGATATGCAAGTCATGGGTCAATCCTTTTCCATAACCTGACATGATAATCCATGATTCTTATTCTGAACGAGCATTATTCCACGAGCTGTGATTCTTGAAGTACTTGGCAGGATTCTCGTTCAGAGGAAGACTTGATATTATTATCATTCAGATGTAAACTTGACAGGATTTCTGATCAGTGATTTAACTTGCCTTGATGTATTTCCCTAGCTCGGAGACTGCCTTAGTGACCTAACGGTCCCGGATACTTGCAGGTTCAAATTGCACAGGAGAACTATTTGATAGTCTCCCGACTAACTAGAATGCATGCATGTTAAAGATAACATTCTTGATTGTGGCATAAGCTTTGTTGCTGTAAGTATTGAGTCAAGGCAACATTACTAGTTAACATATAAGCAAACAAGCATGTATTTGCGTAAACATAAGCATTCAAGTTGGCTCGGGCCCAAAGGTAAGCCGAGAAGTAAAACCATAAAGAGACTTACCGAGCGACATGATCTAGGGTCGTGCAGTGTAGCAAGTGAACAGTGCACTACAGAGCATATACTTATATTGTTCTACTTGAGGCATAGCGGAGTCTAGTTGCACAAGGCAAATGTAGCATGCGAGGGTCTGTATATAAGCAATATTTCATTTTCATGTTCTAACATAAGCAATATAAGTTGGGATTATTCCATTAGCTAAGTGGGTTATATTCTTATTAGCATACATAGGGTGATTCACCTAGAGACTAGCATGTATCGTTCCATATTTTAAGTGTGCTGGCTAAGCAAAGACAAGTTCACCGTAACCACCCACCTCAATGATGATTCACCTCGGTCGAGGGATACTCCGAGCGAGCCTCTGAAAGCCTAAGCCGGAACTCCTGTAGGGACAAGTCTGGATATCCTTTGCCTCAAACGAGTATTCTCGCTAAAGCAAAGTGGGTCAAGACATTGTACTTTTTCCATTTGGATCGACAGTCCGCTTGAGCGGAACGGGGTATTACAATAAGTGTTCCAGCTTTACCAGGAGTACCAGCTAGAGCAAAATTGCACCATCCAACAGAGTCTTAAGATGTTGCTAGAACTCAACATGCATGGTTTGTCAAGAAAATTCCAAACAAAAGACTTGCTCTTGGATTGAGTAGGGATTGAAGAAGGACAGTACCAGCCGTTTAGTAAGTCGGCATATCCAGCCTATTCTACCGTAGAAGCATCGCCAGGACATGAGTATATAGTCAGGGGGACCATATCAACAACTAAGGGACATAAGAGGAATCGTGCACCCCGTTAGACTCTTTATTTCAGCATCCCTCACCAGTATCAGCTTTCAGTCCTTCGTATTAGTGCCTGGAGGCTCTAGTCGTATGTTCCTTCTGCGAAAAGGCTGGACACACCAGTATAACATGTCAGAGGGCTAATCACCTATGTCTTCTATATGGAGCACCCAATCATATGATTACTTCCTACCTACGACTATCACCTGGACGATGAGCAGTACCCCAGACCTCGATACTAGAATATCACCCGCAACAACACCCGACAGAACCTGAAGGATGTACCTACTATAGGAAGATGGGGCATTTTAGATCAGATTGTTGGAAGAAAAGTGGGCGATGTTCTCATTGTTTAATTATAGGTCATACAGTTAAAAATTGTCTGTAATTGTCGCCTCAAGAATGACCAGCTACGCCCGACATGCCATCTCAGATATTTCAGTCACCTCAATTTTTAAAATCTGTAGTGGTAGACCAAGATGAGCCAATACTAAAAGTACAGTTGTTGGCGCAGCAACCTCTACCATCTCGATCTCAGAGGGTCAGGCAGCGCAGAGCGCAATTGTATGCACAGTTTTAGGAGAAGTTTCAGTATCCTATCCAGCATGAGGGTAGTACCTCATGGGTTGCAGGTAGCATCTTCATGATTTTATCTTAGATGTATTTTTTTAGCCATCCAGGTGTTGGTATTATATCTTGGGTTCCTGTCGACGACCTTTTATTCCACTATGTCTGGAGTGCAACAGTTAGCTCGACTTATTCTGCTAGTGGAGGCAATTTTCTCGTCCAACTCTTTTGCCTGCATATTTCGTGAAACGTAATATCTATCATGTGTCCCAACTGCGATGGTATGTCCGGGATTAGAGACATGTCCTCGGTATAGTCGTTGGTACCGACTTACCTCAAGGCTTGGCTCTTGTCCATTTGTGTCAGTCAATATAGGCAAGCGATGACGAGTTCCTATTCGACTGACTCAGGAGTATATATATCCATATGCCTCCATTTTTTCTGTGTGTTACTTTTGTGCATTTATTCATTAGTTACTTCTACAGCTATCTTTTCTATTTTAGTTATTTGCTTAGTATGACCCTTTGATTAGTGACTTCCTGAGCTTTCTCGTGTGTTCCAGCTCGACTAGCCTTGGTAAAATTTTAAGGACGAAATTTTTCTAAGAAGGGTAGAGATGTCACACCCGATTCCAGATTTAGTATTTCTTGAATTTTTAGAATTTAATTTTTCCTGATAATGTATTCTTGCAGTGTTGGTTCCTGTCTTTTATTTATTGTTAATTTTTCTGTTGTTGAGAGAGACTACTCGTGACCAGTAGAATACCCATTGGTATTGCCATAGACTCGGTTTAGGATCTGCATATAGAATGGACACCTGGTTCGGTTTATTTGACTGAACCCATGACTGAACTATTTTTCCTTCCCTCTTGGTATATATATGAGCTTTTCTCTTTCTTCTTCTTCATTTTCATTTCCTTCTTCTTTCTTGCTCCATTCTCTCACACCCTCATGCACCTCTCCTAGCCGAACCCTAGCACTAGACCTAGCTAGGAAGAGGTCGTTGGACTCTTAGGCAAGTACATCTTGCTCAATGGTGAAGTCATAAATTTTTAGATTTTATATATATATGTTGTTTTAAAAATGTGTTTGATGAAAAATGTTCTTCTTGAGTTGTTGATCATATAGTTCTTGGAGTTTTGGATTTTGATATATAAATTTTTGTAGATCTGAGTTTTAAGTTTAGGGTTTTTATGGGTTCCATGAGTTTTCCTTGGTTTTGATCTATTAAAACTTAGTGTTTTCGTAAACTAGTTGTTCCTTATGTTAGAACATTTTATTTCGTGCAATTTGGCTTTTGTCTTGATTTGGAGTTAAAATAAAGTTTTTATGAAGAAAACAAATTTTTGGTTTTTGGAGCTTTAAGCCATGGCTGAACCTGCTGTTGGAGAAGACAAAGTCTTCATGCGGCCAGCGACCCATGCGGCAGAGAGCGCTATGCGGCCCGAGAGGGTTATGCGTCCTGAACTCCTTTTCGCATAATGATATCACGCATCAATCTTTTTGGATGAATGACAGTTAATTACACAAAGTGTTCTGGAACTCCTTGTGTATTCACTCGCTGAACGAATAAAAAATTTGCTAAGTCCAAGAGGGGCATCTATGCGACAATCTGTGCATGCGGCAAGCGAACTTATGCGGCATTGGCACTATGCGTCTCTTCTCTTTTGCCGCATAACTCTGCTTCACCCTTGCACATCTTTTTATGGTTTTGTCTTTTCTTCCTGACATACTTTATGGCATGTCACATCAATCACCTTATGTCACTTCACCGACACTTTATTTTTTGGCCGTTACTTCGACACTTGCCCCAAGGAGTTGACTTTAACCCTGACCATGTGGCCAGTGGGTGCAGGCATCCAGTGAGAGCATGCGGCCAGTGAGTCCATCCGACCAGTGGGTGCATGCGACAAGTTAGTCCATGCGGCCAGTGGGCGCAAGTGGCCAGGAATTCTTGTGTGCATTTTATGTTCCTTTTAATTATGTTCATTTAGTAATTTTCTCTTAGTGATTATTGTGGTGTGCTTCCTTATGTCGATACAAGTTTACGTTACCAGACTAGTTTATGTACTATTCCATAATTCTCACGACACCGTGGAAATATTTGTGTATGAAAAATCTATTATATTTGGCATCGGACAATCGAGCGTGAGTATTGCCCAATGTATCGCGAGTCGCGGATACGATAACTAGTGAAAAGCTCGTACCCGTGATCCGTCATTCTAGGGAAGTTCTCGAGTGTCCACGACTCGATAACTTAAAATAATTTAGTAGTAATTAAATAAGATAATATTTACCTAGATCATTGGGAGGAAAGAATATTGTGCTACCGGCTACCCCGATATCTAAGGGCCCCATGCAGCATGGACCAACCCTGCTAGGCAAGGGCTTCATGATTGACCAAGTTTACGCGTGCTGCGGCACTACAGGGTGTTGATTATGTATTTCAGTATATGTTCCAGTTATGTTTCAATTTTAGTTAGGTTACATGACCATTTATCGATACGTTTATGTTTACAAAAATCAGTTTCACTTACAAAAAATCTCTTTATGTTTACAAAAACAGTTTCATTTTTAAAAACCCTTTTTTTTATAAAACCAAATCTCATTTATAAAAAATTACTTATATCTTCAAAGCCACTTATGTTTATATTATGTCGTGTTATGATACTAGTTATCTGCTTTAGTTCTTCATCTATCAATGTTTGTGTGTGCATTATAAGTACTAGACAAGCGTACCCCTGGCCATCCGATTTAACTGCAGTGCCGGTGGTAGAGATATTCTTTAACGCATGCATTTGTTAGTAAATAGGTTTGTGATAACCCTAGTTAGTTAATTATAGCAAGCCGTAGGCATGTTTGGCCGTACAAATATTTTCCTATTCGCTAAGCTCTCCCCTTTTTATTTATTCTTTCGACGCGTGGTTAGGGTGCTAAGTTCTGCTCGGGTGAATGTGTGCAACCCCGGTCCTTATTTGGTTTAAGGGTTGTGGCCCCGATCCAGAGTAGTTCCTATGATCTCTTGTCGCTCGTCGCCTTACTTTCCTTTATAGCATTTTTTGTCATCTGTTCTTCCAGTTATATTATTGAGACAAGTACATTGGTGTAAACACCCTATTTTTTAGAATAATTTTAATATGATTTTTTTCTAATTTTTCGGTATTTTTTTGGATGAAGAACCAAGGTAATTGTGATCAAAGGATTTTTAACTGCAGTTAATTGATGTTAAAATATTATGGAAATAATATTTTATGGTGTAAGATGGAAAACCGGACATAGGGTATTTTTCTGTGACTTTATTGGACTTCGGAGACGCGTTTAAAGCCCTAAAAACTATTGGATATATAAACCAAACCAAACCTGACTGAACCGAACCAAACCTGACTGAACCGAACCAAACCTGACCGAACCAAACCGTTGACTGAACCGAACCCAGCATAACGGGTCGGGTCGGGTCGGATCCGAGTCAAACCCGACCCGGACCCAAAACCCAAACTGAAACCCTAGCTTACCGGATTCACTGTAGCCCCTATTTAACCCCCGCCTCGACATCCGTGCCTAGCCCCCGCCGTCATCTCCTTCGACCAGCTCCCTCATTTCTGCCGCACCCAGCGACCTCGCTCCGACCTACCTCGCCTGAACACCCGGCCGACCTTGTCGACTCTTTCCTCGCCCCCGAACTCCCCGTCCAGAACCCCTCGACGACTCCTTCCTCGTCATCGCCGCCAGGCCGCCACCGCCAGGCCGCCCCCGACCCATCACCCATCGATCTTCCCTCTCCGGTCTGCTGCCCACAACAGCTCCACCCCGCGGCTGAACCGCTTCGGCCAGCTGCGCAGAGCCGCCGCCCTAGCCGGCCTCGCCGACCCCGAGCCCGACTACCTCCGGCCGCCAGCAACCTCCCCACTCCGGCATCGTGCCCTAAACCTAACCCTAGGACGAGCAACAGTACCGGACACGGACGCAGGACACGAGCAGGACACGAGAACTCAGATTCACGGAGCCCCGTTCAGGTAACGTTTCCTCTCACCTCGTAACTCCATTTTCAATTCCGTCTGTTGCAACGCGTAGACAGTATAACCCTCTCGGTGCCCGTGCAACCCGCTTGGTGCATCGCGTCCTGTGGTGATCGCAAACCGCGATCCAAAAACAGGAAAAATAATACCCCGTTTTACCCCGGAACTGAGTACGCCCCGCCAAACGGGACGACTTGGTCGCATGCGGTCTTTATCGAAACGTGCGCGTCGTCGATACGGACGTGTGGGATTTTGCAGAAGTTGATTCGGATGTGCGTGCACACCGAAATAAACGCGTATCCGCCGACAACGCCCCATATCCGTCCTTTCTGGAACACGCTGTAACTTTGTGTACACACGTCGGATCGAGATGAAACTTGCGCCATCGGACTCGTAGCAATACGCTGGTCCTGTGACCCAAGTTTGGTTCGATTCTGAGAACGTTGACAAAATCGTGTATCGTGGGCCCCATAGGCTCCACTTGACGGGCAATTTTGTGATCGGCTCATCGGAATCCAATTCTGGAAGTTCCGTTGGGTTCGTATCATCGTTCCTGACTTCTTGACACTGAGTTTGAGGAATTTGGAGACCTTTGACCCTGACACGCCTTTCGGTGCAAAGTGGCCCACATGTGGACCCCGCTTTGGCCCGGAAATGTCATTTTTGCCCCTGTGTCCAAATTGGACTTAAGGACAGGCGTTTCTAGCTATTTGATATCTTCTGAGACTGTTGGTGATGTTTATTACAGCTTTTGGAGGAGTACCTACAGGATCCACTAATACAGGGACGACTGTTGGTATTCAAACCCTAGGCAAGTGTACCTTGCCAAACTTTGCAGTATTGTTACATATTTTCCTTGCTTCATTTTATTGCTGTGCATGCTTAACCTAGGACCGTGTGACGTACTTAGCGTCCGATTATTAGTCGGGTGCCAACACCGTACGCGGTGTTGTGTATCGTCATCTAGAGATGGACATTCGTGACACTTTACATTCTCGTACTTGTCTTATCAAGTACATCATAACCTAGGACACTTGACACTATTCATGAGACAGAATCTTCCTGAGATATTCATGGTGATTCTGGGTAGGATACAGGATTGACATAGACATTATATTCTTAGATCTTATTATGACTTGCTGTATTAGTTTTGATCTTGCATGTCATGGACATGAGACGTGTGATTTCATTGGGTGGGGAGAGACACACAGGCTACAGGCTGTTCTATATATATCTTCTATTATTGCGAGGTTGTAGACTCTCGGAGCAGAGCTAGACCCACTACCGGTTATTACCGCTACCGGTGTAAACCCCCTCACCAAAAATAGATATTTTGTGTATATTTTATATTATTATATTTATTATATTTATTAAATTTCTTTAGAGTATTCTCTTAGTTAATTAGAAAATAAATTTCTTGATATATTTACTTATGTAAATATTTATTTAGAATCATTTTTAGGTTATTTTAGTTTTTTGAAGATTTTTCTAGAATTGTTTGGTAATTAAAACATAGGGAACATAAATTTCTAAAACTTCTATGAATTACTATACGACCATACTTGCATGTCGTTCCTACCAAATATTTATTTTAGTTTAAAATATTTAATTATATTTTTTTGTAATTTATTTAGAATTTTAAGAAATTTATTTAGATTTTAAAATTATTTAGGATTTATTTGGATATATATAGTCTTAATATGAGATAGATGCTAATTTAGTGTTAATAGATATTAATAAGATTTTATAAATTATTTGTATTATCTTTAATTATATTTAAGATTATAAATTATTGAGATAAATTCAAACTCTATTTTAAATTAATTCAAATCCTGAACCTACTAGGAAAGCAACTTCATGTATATCCTATCCTTATTTAAATTCATCATAATCCTATCCAAAATAACCAATCCTAGTCATATTTAATTAAGTAGTGTCCACCATTATAAATACCTCACCCTTCATATTTTTATTTCCCAAATTCACCTCTTTTTCGTCCAAAAAGAGTCAAAATTCGTCATAAATTCAGCCTCATTTTCTAGTATGTTATGACGACTTAAAAAGGCGATATCTCCTAACTCCGGACTCCAAACGAGGCCTAGTTTCTTGCGTTAGAAAGATATTGAGGTTAGCTTTCTGATTATATAATTTATTTTATGAAATTATGAGTATTAAATTCTGGAAAATTCGTAGAGCACAGCATGTCCGAAAATAGACGTGTTTCAATATTTTCGCGATTTCGGGAGAACCAGGAATCAGAATCATGAACCGTTTAAAGTTTCGGAAAGCTAATGTCGAGATCATTGACATATGTTTTTCCCAGAATTTAATTCGAAGTATTTATATACTGTTAATTCTGTAGAACTTCTAGGTTAGAATTTAACCATCGGTACACAATACAAAATTTGTATGTGCCATAATTCCCAAACGAATTTGAATTCTAGTATGTTTTTGATGCTGAAATCTACAGGAAATCATGCATGAAAGTCGAGTTTGTGTCGGTTGACTTTTTGGTCAACAGATCGCCTCGATTTGCGTGCCATGAGTCTCGAGTTGATAAAATTCAGTTTCTTTGGACAAAATTTAGGAATTAACATAAAAATCAGAATAATAAGATTAAAATAGGATTTTAGAGTAATTATTCCAGAATTAAATAAATTAAAATAAATTATCTTTTGACGTGATAAATTTGTAATACATAGGCTATTTGGACTGTGACTTGGACTCTGATTCATACCAGCAACAGGACCCCAGGCAAGATACCTTGCCAAATTGTTTACATTATTTTGCATGCTTAGTATATTTCTGTATATTTATTACATTTTTGTTTATTTATTGCATGTGTAGTTCTTTCAGTCATTACTATATATTAGATATGTTGACACACACATGGCACTTAGTATCATCGAGGACAATCATTAGGCGTATGGGCTTTTAACCACTCTGGTAAACTGTAGTATATAGCTCGCACTACGGGCGTGTGTCGCGCTGGTCGCTACCCCCGCGGTATGTCGATTTCTGGAGTCTCGCTGGTCGCTACCCCCGCGGTATGTCGATTTCTGATGTCCATTGACGGGTGTGTGAGTTGTGAGGTAGATCGAGTAGCCTACCCTTGCCCATACGTCGAAAAGTTGTCCTCATTTGTATTCATATAGATTGTCTTGTACAGCGTACTTATTTATTTTCAAATATGATGCATGTTTACTGTATTCAAATTGGCTCGTATTTTCTGTATCTTGTTACGTCCCTCTGAGGACCTGGTCCGCTGCCAGGTGTATCTTTTCTTGAGTATTTGCAGGAGCGCAGATTTGGATGGTTACATGTGATCCGAGGATGTCTTCTCTTCGAGCTGTGATGGATAGCTGGTATTCTTATATTGTGTTGTGGTGTTGTACTCATATTGTATTTGCTCTTATATTCGAGTTGGTAGTGGATTTGTTTCCATCCAACTATCATCCTTAGATACTTCTTATTGAGATCTAGTTTTATAGATACTGGTTATTTATTTCTATATGATTTTGGTGGATAAGATTTAGATTATACCCTGTGACTTGTGATACATTTTATACCACTTGTGGATTGATATTCATATTACAGCGTACGTATAGATTTTGGTTTCCATATATTGGAGTTGCCATATCCATGCGGCTGGCATGCTTACGTGTTCCTAGTCCTATGTACTTTTGGGACTGGGGCGTGACATGTTTTTGTGGTGGCCCATGCAGGTCGAGAGCATATTGTCTTGGTTACGTTACTGTACCGAGCAAGCCTGCACATAGGATTAGAATATAGGATCTCATCCACTTATTTATCACCTCCCATGATTTCATTTCGCACTCTCATTTGATAGCTTCATTGCATCTTGTTTGATTCCTTCACAACGTCAATCTTATCTTTTCTTTCGTGCTTAATAGGGGTTAGGAAGGTGCCTTGTACCAGGTATATACACTATATTGTTTAATAATACTATTAGTTAAATTATTGTAAGTTGGATAGTATGCCTCATAACCTAGTAACACATAGTCATGTTGACTCATTAATGAAGTATAATTGAATGATACCAACTATAGGCTTGCATAAGGAGATAGTGTTTATCTAGACTATAGAACTTTAGTGTTTATCTAGACTGTAGAACTTAGAGGCTCATATACCCATTTGGTTGACTTTAGACTTAGACAAGAAATTAGTATGGCAACTGTAGGGGCACAACACCGATCTTCTTGGTGAACTTAGATTATTCTGTACCTTCCTCCATCATAATCAAGCGTACTTATATTTTTACTACCTCGACTTATGCTGCTATTATAGCCTAGTTTTGCAAACTTATTCTTTTATTGAGCTTGTTCATGACATATGTATTATTGGGGGCCCACACTAATACATTGTCTAAATCAGAATCGGTGTATTATGGTCTGATCAACCGTAGTGCACTTGGTTCGCTCTTTGTATCACTACTTTATGTGGATTGAGATATAGTTGACTCAACTTGTTAGACAAATATACTTGCCCTCTAGACTGGTCAGAGCATATCATGTCAGGTACATAACTGTTCTGATATGAACATGATAATAGGAATTTACCAAAATAAGGTTTCAATCCACAACTGCCTTGGCAACTCCTTTTCGAATTCTCTAATCCCTTCGAATCCCGTACTTGTATTATATCACCTCCTCTTTGAACTCTTTATTGTTGTTTTTCGTCTTCCCCTATTTCGGAAAGACGAACGTTCGTGCTTAGTATAAGTTTGATACACGAATAGTACTAGATATACCCCATAGGCCAAGCACTCATGATGACAAATAAGAAGCGCGGGCACAAGAAGTCATAGATACAGGTACGACCTTAGTTATATGTGTCATTGCATACTCATGACCCCCTTTATGACACGGGATCTTAAGTGTATAAATAGCCGTAGAATTATATATAAGGTAGTTTAGCAGTTATGAGGATATGTTGATATTCTAACTAGATGGCATATCCATGAAGCTAATGGATGACACGCGTAGCAATAGTAGTATTCTCTTCCTATCACCATATCGCCCTTTTGGGTGGCTCATCTTCTCTCCTATATCCATTCCTTATCTCGTGCTTAACTCTTCCTATCATAGTTGTACCTTTTCGTGTCATTATGAATTGTTTGATTTATATCAACCTCACCCTTATTTTGTTAGTTAAAACGTAAATGGTTTAGTAGATGATTAATAACTAAAGGATGAGTTCTTAATAATAACCCTTATGTATATGACCTATAGCAATATCTGTATCCTCTTATTATTTTAAAAACCATGTATAGCATCCCTTAGGCTAATAGGAATTTGTTAGACTGTTTGAACTAGTTTATACTTTTAATAGTTTTATAAGTTAGTCAAGACTTTAACTATTGCCCAAAAAACTTAGACTATGCCTAGGAAAGAATTGAAGGCACTTGTTACGAACTGACAACTATGACAAATCGCTGGCAAAGTAGCGACAGCTGCAGCTAGACCGTTGTAGTAAAGTAGTCGAAGTATTTGCAAACATATTGGTCAGGTGGCATGGCAGTATTAGACTACGATACTTGACGGTTACAAAGAAAAATCATGGTTGTGAGATTCAAGACAAGTACCCCAAGATTCTCGACCCAATAAATATATTCGTCTTACAACCTAGATAATAGCCTCAAGAGACTGTGACTACTAGTAGAACTTTTGTAAGTTGGGTAGTGTAGACGAGTTAGAGGATAATAGGATAGTGTATGGACAATAAATGAGAAGTGTTAGAATGACAGACCATGACTTTAGGAAGCACTACTAGATAGCTATGTAGTGTAATAGCTATAGTGATTATTATGAATATGGGTTAGTGTCAATTTCGAGGACGAAATTTTTGTAAGTTGGGTAGATTGTAAACCCCCTCACCAAAAATAGATATTTTGTGTATATTTTATATTATTATATTTATTATATTTATTAAATTTCTTTAGAGTATTCTCTTAGTTAATTAGAAAATAAATTTCTTGATATATTTACTTATGTAAATATTTATTTAGAATCATTTTTAGGTTATTTTAGTTTTTTGAAGATTTTTCTAGAATTGTTTGGTAATTAAAACATAGGGAACATAAATTTCTAAAACTTCTATGAATTACTATACGACCATACTTGCATGTCGTTCCTACCAAATATTTATTTTAGTTTAAAATATTTAATTATATTTTTTTGTAATTTATTTAGAATTTTAAGAAATTTATTTAGATTTTAAAATTATTTAGGATTTATTTGGATATATATAGTCTTAATATGAGATAGATGCTAATTTAGTGTTAATAGATATTAATAAGATTTTATAAATTATTTGTATTATCTTTAATTATATTTAAGATTATAAATTATTGAGATAAATTCAAACTCTATTTTAAATTAATTCAAATCCTGAACCTACTAGGAAAGCAACTTCATGTATATCCTATCCTTATTTAAATTCATCATAATCCTATCCAAAATAACCAATCCTAGTCATATTTAATTAAGTAGTGTCCACCATTATAAATACCTCACCCTTCATATTTTTATTTCCCAAATTCACCTCTTTTTCGTCCAAAAAGAGTCAAAATTCGTCATAAATTCAGCCTCATTTTCTAGTATGTTATGACGACTTAAAAAGGCGATATCTCCTAACTCCGGACTCCAAACGAGGCCTAGTTTCTTGCGTTAGAAAGATATTGAGGTTAGCTTTCTGATTATATAATTTATTTTACGAAATTATGAGTATTAAATTCTGGAAAATTCGTAGAGCACAGCATGTCCGAAAATAGACGTGTTTTAATATTTTCGCGATTTCGGGAGAACCAGGAATCAGAATCATGAACCGTTTAAAGTTTCGGAAAGCTAATGTCGAGATCATTGACATATGTTTTTCCCAGAATTTAATTCGAAGTATTTATATACTGTTAATTCTGTAGAACTTCTAGGTTAGAATTTAACCATCGGTACACAATACAAAATTTGTATGTGCCATAATTCCCAAACGAATTTGAATTCTAGTATGTTTTTGATGCTGAAATCTACAGGAAATCATGCATGAAAGTCGAGTTTGTGTCGGTTGACTTTTTGGTCAACAGATCGCCTCGATTTGCGTGCCATGAGTCTCGAGTTGATAAAATTCAGTTTCTTTGGACAAAATTTAGGAATTAACATAAAAATCAGAATAATAAGATTAAAATAGGATTTTAGAGTAATTATTCCAGAATTAAATAAATTAAAATAAATTATCTTTTGACGTGATAAATTTGTAATACATAGGCTATTTGGACTGTGACTTGGACTCTGATTCATACCAGCAACAGGACCCCAGGCAAGATACCTTGCCAAATTGTTTACATTATTTTGCATGCTTAGTATATTTCTGTATATTTATTACATTTTTGTTTATTTATTGCATGTGTAGTTCTTTCAGTCATTACTATATATTAGATATGTTGACACACACATGGCACTTAGTATCATCGAGGACAATCATTAGGCGTATGGGCTTTTAACCACTCTGGTAAACTGTAGTATATAGCTCGCACTACGGGCGTGTGTCGCGCTGGTCGCTACCCCCGCGGTATGTCGATTTCTGGAGTCTCGCTGGTCGCTACCCCCGCGGTATGTCGATTTCTGATGTCCATTGACGGGTGTGTGAGTTGTGAGGTAGATCGAGTAGCCTACCCTTGCCCATACGTCGAAAAGTTGTCCTCATTTGCATTCATATAGATTGTCTTGTACAGCGTACTTATTTATTTTCAAATATGATGCATGTTTACTGTATTCAAATTGGCTCGTATTTTCTGTATCTTGTTACGTCCCTCTGAGGACCTGGTCCGCTGCCAGGTGTATCTTTTCTTGAGTATTTGCAGGAGCGCAGATTTGGATGGTTACATGTGATCCGAGGATGTCTTCTCTTCGAGCTGTGATGGATAGCTGGTATTCTTATATTGTGTTGTGGTGTTGTACTCATATTGTATTTGCTCTTATATTCGAGTTGGTAGTGGATTTGTTTCCATCCAACTATCATCCTTAGATACTTCTTATTGAGATCTAGTTTCATAGATACTGGTTATTTATTTCTATATGATTTTGGTGGATGAGATTTAGATTATACCCTGTGACTTGTGATACATTTTATACCACTTGTGGATTGATATTCATATTACAGCGTACGTATAGATTTTGGTTTCCATATATTGGAGTTGCCATATCCATGCGGCTGGCATGCTTACGTGTTCCTAGTCCTATGTACTTTTGGGACTGGGGCGTGACAACCGGCTCCCCGACACAGAGCTTGTAGTGGCTCAGCCTGAGTACTAGTGATGCTCTCACTTGCATTTCACGTAGATGGTTACATACTTACCCTGTTTATTTCATTTACTATTTGCACTGCATTTATTTTGGCTTGTATTACCTTGTACCTTGCTATGTCCCCTGAGGACCTGGATCCGGATTATATCCCCAGGATTTGCAGACGAGATTTATCCCGAGGTATACGGGACCGCAGCAGGAGCTGATCCAGGAGCTGTACCGACACCCGAGGACGAGGTGTTAGCTGAGGACTTTTCCTGAGCATCTATGTTTCATGCTCAGCATTTACTTTATTCGTTCATTTATATTTTGGTCTGTTGAACCATTATATCAGATATTTATCGGGTTATTCCCCGAAGCACTTTGTTGAGACTGGTTGATGATTTACATTCCTTATATTCCGTGGATCATATTTTATATCTTGTGTGGATGAGATTAGTTGTGCCATGTTGTCGTAGACTTGATTTTACAGCTTAAGTACGCCCTGATGGATCCATTAAATTGGGTTGGTCCATCAGTGTGTGCTGCTGGCCATTGCCACGTGTCTAGTCCCTCGGTATTTTGGGACTGGGGCGTGACATGGTTTTTGTGGTGGCCCATACAGGTCTACGACTAAATCGTTCGGTTTCAACTTAGGGACCGAACAAGCCTTCCCTAAGGATAGGATAAGTTATATGATCTCATCCATTATTTGAACCATTTTTGAACTCTATATCGAACTCGAATTAATTAATTGATCTGCATCCTGTGTTGATTCCTCTGAGCGTTCTTATAAGTTTATCTTTTGGTTGCAGAGTGATGGATCCAAGAGACGGAGATGAGATTCCCTTGGATACGCCACACGATGCTGTGGTTACTTATGTAGACGGAGTGACCCCAGGGAATGGAGGACAAACATCACCGAGCAATCAAACCGGCCAGCCTAATCCAAGGTTCCGGCGTGATGACATCCCACCTCCACCACAGTTCACTCCACAGATGCCAGTTTTCCCGCCAGGACAAGCCATGGACGGGCAACAGATGTTTCAGATGATGTATGCCATGATGCAAGCCCAGCAGCAGATTCAACAAGAGGCACATCGTCAGGAGGCAGAGTATTTGAGAACCAGCCTGGTATCCGCATTGGAGCAGGCAAATCCACCAGCGAGGCGATCAGCGACGGGATCTATCACTGATTTCCGTCATCTCAAGCCTCGTACATTCTCTGGTAAAGAGGGGCCAACAGAAGTTCACGAATGGCTCACGAACATACAACACCAGTTGGAAGCAGCTGAACTTCCGAGAGAGAAATGGATGACTGCAGTAAGGATGCAGTTGACTGAAAATGCACACCATTGGTGGTTAGCAGAAGAGAGGAGGCTCGGACAGGACCGAGTCACTTGGGAAGAGTTCTCCAGACTCTTCCAAGAGTTCTCCAAACTCTTCCAAGAGATGTATATTCCAGCAGTTGCACGGTCAGAGCTCAGAGACAAGTTTAACTGCCTTATCCAAGGCAACATGACAGTGGAAGAATACAACGCAGAATTTATTCGTCTAAGTCGCTTCGCCCCAACCTTGATTTCGACAGAGGAAGAGAAAGCTTAGAAGTTCTTTGACGGACTGAAGTTCGAGCTCCAGCGATTGATTGGATCGATCGCACCTACATCATATACCAACGTCCTTGCAGCAGCACGACGCATGGAGCGCATCACTAGAAGGGAGTCAAATCTGAAGAGTCCAATCATATCAGCACCATCCAGGACATCACAGGGGGATTCTGCAAAACGATCCCAGAGGAGTATGCCAGAGAGAGCAGCACATAGGGACAGACCTCTTCCTACTTGTCACCACTGCGGCAAGGTAGGACACATTGAGAGAGAGTGTAGGCGTAAGTTGGGACTATGTCTGAGCTGCGGATCCAACCAGCATCTATCCAGGGACTGTTTGGAACGCAGAGACGGAGCACCGAGACTAGCTTTACCTGCACCACGAACAGCTTATCCAGCAGTAGGAGCACCGCAGACAGGAGTTGGAGGAGTCAGACCCCCAGCCCCAGGAGGAAATCAGCAGAGACCACCACTGGCACCACAGGCAGCTTTATTTCAGCAGGCTCAGCAGCAGAGGGGTTCAGCTCAGGGACGAGGACAGGCATTCACTTTGCCATGTTGCATCAAAACACATCCTAGTCCACTACCTGATGCATCACTATAAACAACAAAGCCTCATGACCCGGAAGGAAGGGTCAAGACAGGTGCTGTTGACAACAATATCTCGATCTTTAAGTTCTAATCATGATACTCTCTTCACATCTGCTAACCACTTTTGGTATAGTTGCTTAGGTCATATTTCAGAGTCCCGTCTAAAGAATTATTCTATTGTGGAGATCTTGGATATGCTTCTTTCTCTTCTCTATCTACATGTATTGGTTGTAAGTTAGCAAAATATTTAACCTTACACTTTCCTAAAAGTTTATCTCTATCCAGTAGTGTTTTCGATTGTAAACACCCAAAATTTTTCAGAATTTTAAAAATAAATTTTCGGGATTTTCTGAGATTTTTAACTAATTAAAATAAACGTTTTCTGAAATTAAACAAAATTTAAGTATTTTATTAAATATTAAAATATTATAAAAATAATATTTTTGGGTGTAAAATAATTAATTAGACCTACTGTAATTTTTCTGGAATTTATTGGACCCCAGAACTATTTTTAAAGACCTAAAAACTTAGTTTTTAACTAAACCCAAATTAAACCAAATTAAACCCAAAATAAACCAACCTGAACCCATCCTGAACCGAACCGAACCCATAAAATAAACTGACCGGACCCAATCCTATTGGATCGGGTCGGATCTGAACCCGACCCGACCCACTACCCGACCCGACCCGGTTGCTACAGTACCTAACCTAACCCGTTCCCCTCCCCGGCCGCGACTGTCCGCCTCCCCGGCCGTTTCTCCGCCCGCCGCCTTGACTCCCCGCGCCGCTCCACCTCCAGCAACCGCCGGCCGCCTCTTCCCCTTCACCTTCCTGCAGACCGGCCGACCATCCACCTACCCGCAACCCTATATAAATCGACCCATCACCATTTTCACCACCGCCATCGCCGTCTCCATAGCCGACGTCGCCTCCGCCATCCCCGAGCCTCTCCGGTCACCCGACTCCGGCACCCAGCAACCCCGAGCCGCCATCAGCCTCCGCCACTTCCACCACTCCGGCAACCCCGAGCCGAATCCCCCACCGCTGTCACCGTCGACCCCGATTCCGTCGAACCCGAGCCCCCGACGGCAACCCGGCCGACCTCGACCAAGGCGACCCTCGTCGTGACCCCGATGACCCGCTGGCAACCTCCGCCGTGACCCTGACTCTAGCGACGTCGACCAGCAACCACCAGCAGCCGCTGCAGCGCCGCCACCCGCCGCCGACGTGCGCCGCGCCACCTCGCGTACGCGTCGAACAGTTGTTACCGACGTCCTGTTCAGGTAAAAATTTCTCTCTCCTTGTCGCATCATTTTTCAAGCCGTTTGCTGTGACGCGTAGACTGCATGACCCCCTCGAAACCCGTGCACTTAGTTCGGGGTATCGCATCTTGTGTCGGTCGCAAACCGCGACGCAAAATCAGGAAAATAAATCCCTATTTCTAAAAATTCAGAAAATGTCTCAAACTCCCCAGTTCACGACCATTTTATGCACAACCTGTTAATTAATTCTAAAAATCACTTGAACAGTAATTTAGACCGTATAACCTAGTTTTAAAACCCTTTATTAGTTCAATTTATCGTGCTGTAATTTATAATTTATTCGAGGGTGAAATTGACCAAAAACTTGGTCTTTTTAAAATCCTAATTTTTCCCGGAACTGGGTGCGTCCTGCTAAACGAGGCGACTTGGTCATGTGCGAACTTCACCGAAAGGTGCGCGCCGTCAATACGGACGTATGGAATTTCGTGGAAGTTGGTTTGGATGTGCGTGCGTACCGGAATCAACGCGTATCCGTCGACAATACCCCGTATCGGTCCTATTCTGAAACTCGTTGTAACTTCGTGTGTGCTCGTCGTTTCGAAACGAAACTTGCGCCATCGGACTCGTAGTAATACGCTGGTCCTGTGACCCAAGTTTGGTTCGATTCTGAGAACGTTGACAAAATCCCGTATCGTGGAACGCACGACTCCACTTGAGGGGCGATTTTGTGATCGGCTCATCGGAATCCAGTTCTGGACATTCCGTTGGGTTCGTATCGTCGTTCTGGACTTGTAGACACTAAGTTTGACGAATTTGGAGAACTTTGTCTCTGGCACATTTCTCGGTGCGAAGTAGGCCACAAGTGGACCATACTTTGACCAGAAACTGACTTTTGCCCCTGTGTCCAAATTGGACTTATAGACATGCAATTCTAGCTATTTGATATCTTCTGAGCATGATGGTAGTGTTTATTTCAGCAATCGGAGGAGTACTTGAAGATCCCGCCGATATTGGAGCAACAGTTGGAAACCAAATCCTAAGCAAATGTACCTTGCCATACTTGCAGTAATTTGTTTCATATTATTCTCTTGATCTATTTCTGTGATATATATGTTCAACCTAGGACCGTGTGACATTACTTAACGTCCGAATAATATTCGGGTGTCAACGCCGTACGCGGAGTTGTGTAACGTCACCTAGAGATGGATATCGAGACACTATACATTTTCGTGCTTGCATTCTCAAGTACGTCATACCATAGGACACTTGACACTATTCATGAGACAGAATCTTCCTGAGATATTCATGGTGATTCTGTATAGGCTACAGGATTCGTGACATAGACATTGCATGTGTTTAGCTATCATTATGACTCGTTGCATCAGTTAGAGGTTATGATCTTGCGTGACATGGACATGAGACATCGTGGACATGAGATGTGTAATTAATTACATTGGGTGGGGAGAGACACACAGGCTACAGGTTGATTATATTATTACGGTGCCGTAGCCAAGCTGAGCTAGGCTCCGACATGATATCACTGCTACCGGCTCCCCGATACAGAGCTTGTAGTAGTCTCAGCCTGAGTTCTAGTGATGCTCTCATTTTGCATATCACTTAGCTGGTTATATAGTTTGCCCTATTAATTCATTTCATATACTGCACTTATTTGGCTTGAGTTATTCTTGTACCTTGCTATGTCTCCTGAGGACCTGGAATCCGGATTATGTCCCCAGGTTTAGCATAGGAGATCTACCCCGAGGTATACGGGACAGGAGCAGTCATTGGAGCAGTACCAGAACCCGAGGACGAGGTGATCGCTGAGGATTTCTCCTGAGTATCTGTTTTATCTATACTCAGTATTTGCTGTTGTTATACTTTTTATTTCTTGTCTATTGATTGTTGTATCAGACTTATTATCGGGTTGATCCCGAGATATATTTTATTGAGACTTGATATTGAATTATATTTCATGTTGACTGTATTTATTTCTGTGGATGAGATTAGTAGCATAGACCTTTATTGTTATTTTACAGCTTAAGTACACTCTGATAGGTCCATTAAATTGGGTTTGCCCATCGGTGTGTACTGCTGGCCATTGCCACGTGTCTAGTCCCTCGGTATTTTGGGACTGGGACGTGACATGGTTTTTGTGGTGGCCCATGCATGTCTACGACTAAATTATTTCGGTTTTAACTTAGGAACTGAGTAAGCCTGCGACAAGGATAGGATAAGTTATAGGATCTCATCCACTTGATTGAATCGTTCTTGATATCTATATCGGATTCGAATTAATTTCTTGACCTGCATCCTGCCTTGATTCCTCTGTGCGTCTCTTATAGTTTATTTTGGATTCAGAGTAATAGATCTACC
The DNA here is from genome assembly GCA_036927795.1 of Iris macrosiphon. Classification (NCBI taxonomy): domain Eukaryota; kingdom Viridiplantae; phylum Streptophyta; class Magnoliopsida; order Asparagales; family Iridaceae; genus Iris; species Iris macrosiphon. The sequence continues at coordinate 220,954 of JAYESA010000096.1, read as the reverse complement.
AGCAAGCAACGAGACTCCCGTAAGATCACCACAAGATGCTGTAGCCACCTACGAAGGAGATAGAGTGACGCCATTAAGTAGAGATTTCTCCACTCACCAAAGTAGTCAAGCAAATCAGCATGCCTCGAGAATCCAGCAAGATGACATTCCGTCACAGTTTACTCCACCAATGTCCGTATTCCCACAAGGGCAAGCTATGGACGGGCAACAGATATTTTAAATGATTTACGCAATGATGCAAGCCCAACAACAGATTCAACAAGAGGCTCTGCGTCACGAGGCAGAGAACTTGAGGAACAGTCTAGTAATCGCACTGGAGCAGGCGAACCTACCAGCTCGACGGCCATCGACGGGATCTATCACCTATTTTCGCCAGCTGAAGCCCCGTACCTTTTCTGGAAAGGAGTAGCCCACTGAAGTTCATGAGTAGCTCACAAACACTCAATATCAATTAGAAGCAGCTGAGCTTCCAAGGGAGCATTAGATGACTGCCGTCCGGATGCAGTTGACGGACAATGCACATCATTGGTGGCTATCTGAGGAGACACGGCTCGGACCAGACCGAGTCACTTGGGAAGAGTTCTCCAGACTCTTTCAGGAGATGTATATTCCATCTATTGCTCGATCAAAACTTTGGGACAAGTTCAATCGCCTCACTTAAGATAATATGACAGTGGAAGAGTACAATGCGGAGTTCATTCGTCTGAGTCACTTCGCCCCTACCCTGATCCCGACAGAAGAGGAGAAGGCTGAGAAGTTCTTCGACGGACTAAACTTTGAGCTACAGAGACAGATTGGCTCGGTTGCACCTACTTCGTACTCGGACGTCCTTGCTGCAGCCCGACGCATGGAGCGCGTCACCAGGAGAGAGTCCATCCTGAAGTGTCCTTTCACATCAGCACCAGCCAGAGCACCACAGGAAGAAGCTGCAAAGAGATCTCACATTCACCAGCCACCCAGGGCATCTCCGCAGGCACTGCCTATCTGTCAATATTGTGGCAAGCGAGGCCATATTGAGAGCGAGTGTAGACGCAAAATGAGATTATGTTTAGCTTGCGGATCCAGTCAGCATTCAGTAAGGGAATGCCCTGAGCGTCGAGAAAGAGCACCAATGGTAAACCAACAAGCTCTACCAGCACCAGGAGGATATCATCCGAGGCCACCCATGGCACCCCAGGCAGTACTCTTCCAGCAGGCCCAGCAGCAGCAGAGAAATCCACCACAAGGACGCGGACAAGCTTTTGCGATGACTATGGAGGACGCGCAGACTCGTGGAGTAGCAAATGCGCGTAAGATTTAAGTTATTCATTGATGTCTATTCCTAGTAATGCTTTAGCACGTGCTTGTTAGTCCAATCCTTAACCTTAAAACATAGTAATTTTGAACTTGTTAATAATTGATAATCTAGTTTTCCTAAGCTGTAGTTTTCTTTGCTCTAACCAGATTTCCTTCACTCTTGAATTACCTAACTTCCATTGTCTAGGGAAATACTTTATTCCTTCTCTAGGTGTTTTGCTTAACCCTCATCCTTCGATTTTTCTTGATCATGATTCTTTCTTTGTGTCATACTTTCAAACATATTTTGCAACCGTGTCATCTCATCTGACCGGTTATGTTTCGTTATTCTTTGATTGCGAGGACGCAATCCTCTTAAGGGGGGGGGGTAGGTTGTAAACACCCAGAATTTTTCAGAATTTTAAAAATGAATTTTTGGGATTTTCTGAGATTTTTAACTAATTAAAATAAACATTTTCTGGAATTAAACAATTTTTAAGTATTTTATTAAATATTAAAATATTATGAAAATAATATTTTTGGGTGTAAAATAATTAATTAGACCTACTGTAATTTTTCTGGAATTTATTTGACCCCAGAACTATTTTTTAAAGATCTAAAAACTTAGTTTTTAATTAAACCCAAATTAAACCAAATTAAACCCTAAACAAACCAACCTGAACCCATCTTGAACCGAACCGAACCCATAAAATAAATTGAACCAGACCCAATCCTATTGGATCGGGTCAGATCTGAACCCGACCCGACCCGCTTGATACAGTACCTAACCTAACCTGTTCCCCTCCCCGGCCGCGACTGTCCGCCTCACCGGCCGTTTCTCCGCCCGCCGCCTCGCCTCCCCGCGCCGCTCCACCTCCAGCAACTGCCGGCCGCCTCTTCCCCTTCACCTTCCCGCAGACCGGCCGACCATTCACCTCCCCGCAACCCTATATAAATCGACCCATCACCATTTTCGCCATCGCCGTCTCCATAGCCGACGTCGCCTCCGCCATCCCCGAGCCTCTCCGGTCACCCGACTCCAGCACCCAGCAACCTCGAGCCTCCATCAGCCTCCGCCACTTCCACCACTCCGGCAACCCCGAGCCGAATCCCCTACCGCTGTCACCGTCGACCCCGATTCCGTCGAACCCGAGCCCCCGACGGCAACCCGGCTGACCTCGACCAAGGCGACCCTCGCCGTGACCCCGACGACCCACTGACAACCTTCGTCGTGACCCTGACTCCAGCGACGTCGACCAGCAACCACCAGCAGCCGCAGCAGCGCCGCCACCCGCCGCCGACGTGCGCCGCGCCACCTCGCGTACACGTCGAACAGTGGAGACTGCGAAAAGCTCCCAAAGAAATCGGTGGATGTTACCGACGTCCTGTTCAGGTAAAAATTTCTCTCTCCTCGTCGCATCATTTTTTGAGCCGTCTGCTATGACGCGTAGACTGCATGACCCCCTCGAAACCCATGCACTTAGTTCGGGATATCACATCTTGTTTTGGTCGTAAACCGAGACGCAAAATCAGAAAAATAAATCCCCATTTCTGAAAATTCAGAAAATGTCTCAAACTCCCCAGTTCACGACCATTTTACACCAACCTGTTAATTAATTCTAAAAATCACTTGAACAGTAATTTAGACCGTATAACCTAGTTTTAAAACCCTTTATTAGTTTAATTTATCGTTCTGTAATTTGTAATTTATTCGAGGATAAAATTGACCAAAAACTTGGTCTTTTTAAAATCCTAATTTTTTCAGAACTGGGTGCCCCCCGCTAAAATAGGCGACTTGGTCGTGTGCGAACTTCACCGAAAGGTGCGCGTCGTCAATACGGACGTGTGGGATTTTGCGGAAGTTGATTTGGATGTGCGTGCACACCGGAATCAACGCGTATCCGTCGACAACACCCCGTATCGGCCCTGTTCTGAAACTCGTTGTAACTTCGTGTGTGCTCGTCGTTTCGAAACAAAACTTATGCTATCAGACTCGTAGCAATACGCTGGTCCTGTGACCCAAGTTTGGTTCGATTCTGAGAACGTTGACAAAATCCCGTATCGTGGGCCCCACGGCTCCACTTGATGGGCGATTTTGTGATCGGCTCATCGTAATCCAGTTCTGGACATTCCGTTAGGTTCGTATCGTCGTTCTGGACTTGTAGACACTAAGTTTGAAGAATTTGGAGAACTTTGTCTCTGGCACATTTCTCGGTGCGAAGTGGGCCACAAGTGGACCCTACTTTGATTAGAAACTGTCACTTTTGCCCCTGTGTACAAATTGGACTTATAGACAGGCAATTCTAGCTATTTGATATCTTCTGAACATGATGGTAGTATTTATTTCAGCAACTGGAGGAGTACTTGAAGATCCCGCTGATACTGGAGCAACAGTTGGAAACCAAATCCCAAGCAAGTGTACCTTGCCATACTTGCAGTAATTTGTTTCATATTATTCTCTTGATCTATTTCTGTGATATATATGTTCAACCTAGGACCGTGTGACATTACTTAACGTCCGAATAATATTTGGGTGTCAACGCCGTACGCGGAGTTGTGTAACGTCACCTAGAGATGGATATCGAGACACTATACATTTTCGTGCTTGCATTCTCAAGTACGTCATACCATAGGACACTTGACACTATTCATGAGACAAAATCTTCCTGAGATATTCATGGTGATTCTGTATAGGCTACAGGATTCATGACATAGACATTGCATGTGTTTAGCTATCATTATGACTCGTTGCATCTGTTTCGGATAATAAACGGAAGAGATGAAACGAGGTTTATACGAAACCCGCTCTTTGGTTTATAAACAAGAAGTACAATTAATCCTATACGAGGATGTCGAGTACAATTTTTTAATCTGGGTAAATATTGCTATAGGAGTCTGATCTACAGTCGACCACTTTGTCCCTTGGACCACACGATGGTGAAGAAGTGCCGTAGAAAACGGAAAGCAGCTTCGAAGGTTGCAAAAGAGGGTGGATGCTCGACGCCAAGGTCGTCGATCGCTACTCTTTGCCTGAGCTTTGGATTCTTCTCTCTCAAAGACTCTTCGACCCTCTTCTCCCAATTTTTTGACCTTAGATTTCTCCACCTTCAACTCTTCGACCCTGGACCTCTGTCAATAGAGGTCTCTATTTATAGAGTTTTAGTGATAGTGACCACTCAGTTGGCGTAGAAGCCGAGCAGTGGAAAGTACGGCACCTTTTTACGCGTTAGTTACAATAACCGTTGCCCGCATATAAATGATCTCCTGAATGAGCGTGTGACGCGTGTCCCATGAAGGGATAATGCGTATAACTGCTGCAAAGATCACGGCATAGAAGCCAGGTGGGTAGTTATCCTTCGCGTAGAGAAGGTTGGCGTAGAAGCCAATATCTGTCACTATGGCGTAGAAGCCAAAGAGTTATCAAACCGGCATAGAAGCCGAATAGGCATAGAAGCCGAGTAGGCGTAGAAGCCGAGTGGGCGCAGAAGCCGAGTGGTGATGTGGACGTCTTGGCCTTTGGAGATATAATCAAATCTCTTGAATTAAATGCGGAGATCTGCCATCATCCTGCGCATTAAATACAGAGGCGTGTCTTGAAGATCTGCCATCATTCCACGCATTAAATGTGGAGACGTGCCTCGAGCCCTGTACGAAGAGCAGCTTTTGACGTGGCAGCCTGTTTGTCTTCTGTGGAGCGTAAACGGCTCACATCTACCTGTGTAAAACTAGGCAGCGTATTCCTTTGCATGCGTAAAAGCAGTTTACGCCGAGGAGATGTCACTAAACGACAGTCTGGTGACATTTAATCAAATCTTTCGCATTAAATGCAGAGATCTTCCCCCATCCGCGTATTAAATGCAGAGGCGTGTCTCGAAGGTCTGTCACCTTTCTGCGCATTAAATGCAGAGACGTGCCTCGAGCCCTGTACAAAGAGAAGCTTTTGACGTGGCAGCCTGTTTGTCTTCTGTGGAGCGTAAACGGCTCACATCTGCCTGTGTAAAACTAGGCAGCGTATTCCTTTGCATGCGTAAAAGCAGTTTACGTCGAGGAGATGTCACTAAACGACAGTCTGGTGACATTTAATCAAATCTCTCGCATTAAATGCAGAGATCTGCCCCCATCCGCGCATTAAATGCAGAGGCGTGTCTCGAAGGTCTGTCACCTTTCTGCGCATTAAATGTAGAGACGTGCCTCGAGCCCTGTACGAAGAGCATCTTTTGACGTGGCAGCCTATTTGTCTTCTGTGGAGCGTAAACAGCTCACATCTGCCTGTGTATAACTAGGCAGCGTATTCCTTTGTATACGTAAAAGCAGTTTACGCCAAGGATATGCCACTAAACGATAGTCTGGGTTGCTGTGCCGCGCCATCATCATAGCCGTCGTCTGGGTACTCGTGCAGTATTCTTTGTCAGGAGTCAGACGTCAGGTTCACTGCATGATTTGACAGGTTCATTTTGGGGAATACGAAGCGTTCCTCGTACACTTCAATGCTGCATTAAGAGCGGATGAGTTTTACGTCATAAAGGCGATATAGCATTCCTTTTACGCTGAAGCAGCCAGGACATACTGCATTTACGCGGATAGTCCTTGAGCTTATCTTTTACGCTGTACTTAGCGGAAAAGGCTCTGTTGTACGCCGATGGCTCCCGAAGTCAAGTCTTACGCTGTCCAGCACCAACATGCTGCGTATAGGTATCCAGCGTATTTTTCATGCTTCTACAAGACCCCCTTCAAAGCTTTCAAATTCCTCGTAGTTTGAAACGCTTTGAATAAAGCATGAAACGGTCAAGTCTGACACATTCTTCAAGGCTGACTTCTTGGCGGATTCTTAGGGATTTGTTGGGATTCGGTGTGTTCTCTTTTGCCTATATAAAGGCTGAGGAGTTAACATGTTCCTCCCACATTTCCTTCACCACACAGAGATGATCGCCGGAGTTCGTCGGGTCGACTTGAGGAAGAAGAAGACCATGTTCTTCCAGCATGTAAGGAGCCGAAAAAGAAGGCATCTTGGAGCAAATATCCTCTGCAACGATGGATCATGGAAGGATATCATAGCCTCCTTTGCTCGGGATAATCAGCAACTTCATATGGCGATTAGTCCAGGAGAGAGGAAGGGTCCCATTAGACCACACAGCTTGCAAGCTGTATCTTCTCCCGTTATCCGTGGACGAGGGCAGACAAACAAGCCCTGTCTTGCAGTATTGAGTTGGGTTTAATACCTCAACTCAATCTGTCATGGCGTATGGAGGATGGGCACTTGATACAGGCCCAGTTCTGTATCCTTCCGCCATTAATCATTTTTTTGTTCATCGACCGTGGAAGTCGATGAACTGCTGTAGAAGACAGACAATGAGGATGAGAAACCCTTTGTAGACGGGATTTCCCTCACATGTAATCATGAAAATAAAGAAAAACCCTTTGTAGACTGGATTTCCCTCATATGTAATCATGATTAATAAAACTGTCTTCTTTTACGCATCTAATGATTATTCACCATTTTTTGCTGTGATGAAGTATGAAGATGTGTAGCTTCGACACGTCTGGTAACTTTACGCCGACTCTGATAGAAAGAGTACTAGGTCCCGTCCTGTCTTTTACGCACAACTAAGGATGCGCAGAAAGCCGCTTTAGCATTTAAGTCGAGTATTCAAACTGTCTTGCTGTTAGGAATGGGGAGCCGCGTAAAATCCTGAACCGTCACTTCTGATGAGAAGAATTTTTGTTCAGACTATCATCTTCAAGAATAATTTCCCAAAAATCCCTTGGAACAGGGCGAGAAATGGCTGTCAAAAACTGAGTCGCCATCTTGAACCGTAGATAAAATATTCAGACTGGATCCTGGATGAACTTCCAATCGACCCAAGAAGAAGAGTCATTTTCAATGTTGAACTCTGTATGCTTTGAGCACTTGGGATATTTTGGGGCCGAGAAGGAGTATCCTCTGCGTGAATCCTTGCAATTGACCGCCTCGAGAATTGTTCAGATATACGCATACTCTGGCCTGCGTATTTCTCAGATATGCGGAAAGTCATAGATCTGTAAATATGGATGAGCGTGAAATCATAAGTTCGTAGCCTCTCGAGCGTAAAAGCTGCTGAGCATAAAAGCATCCGGGCGTAGAAACTGTAGATTTGTAGCCTCTGAAAAGGAAATCTTCCGAGCGTGAAGTTGTGGATCTGTTGCCTCTGAGCGTAAAAGCCACCGAGCGTGAAATCATAGATTTGTAGCTTCTGAACGTGAAGTCGTAGGTTTGTAGCCTCTCGAGCATAAAAGCTACCGAGCATAAAAGCATCCGGGCGTAAAACCATAGACTTATAGTCTCTGAGCGTAAAACCGTAGATTTGTAGCTGCCGAGCGTAGAAAGCTCCTTGGCGTAGAACCACGAATCTGCTTTGCACGAAAACTTTTCAAATTCGCTGACTGTCCGTCTTCCCTGAGTAATAGGCTGACGTAGTACCCAATCATAACCGAATATTAATTGTCGGATTTGGTTCGGGATTCGAGGAGTCCATCCGAACTCTATATATACCCCAAGGCTCTTAGAGAAAAACTTTTCATCTGTCTTTTGCAAAAGAAAGCCTTCGACTCTTCGAGTTCTCCTTCGTTTCCTCTCCGAGCATTCAGAGTTTTCAGCAATGGCCCCGAAACCGATCTCCTCCTCTAAGGGAAAGAAGGCCGACTCTTATTCTCGCTCTTCTGCCCAAGCGAGAGCGACTTCCGTCGGGCAAGGCGAGCTTCATTCTGAACGAAGCATCCCGGCGATGAGCAGCGCGCCCGGAGTTAGAGGTAAAGCTTTTGGAACGAAAAGAACAACGAAAAATCCTTCGCACACGTTGTACGTGAACGCGCTAGGTCGTCTTCTGTGCTGATAGCCTCTTTGAGGAAGATGATGCACAGAGATGTTTCATCTTTTATGCCCACATTTCTAATGTGTCAGCGTAAAAACTCCATATTTTCGCAGCTGAGCGTAAAAGCTTTGACTGTCGAAAACTTGGCGTATACTATAAAATTTGAGTTTTACGCTTCGGGATGAAAATTCCGGCGTAAAACACAGACTGTATACTGCCAACCTTGAATTTTACGCTTTAGGAAATGGATTCCAGCGTAAATGATCAAGTTTTTACAGTCTTGGCGTAAAGCACAGACTGTTGCCTCTTGGTATATGCTGCAAGATTGTAATGTCTAGTTCAGAAACTGACGTGTTTTCTTGCACTTTGTAGTTAACTTGCATTCATCTCCATTGGCTGAGGTGATGGGTTCTGCTGCCGGGATGCTGCATTCCAACTAATTGGAGGATTTGTCCCACGTGACATTTCCTATCTCTGGACCCCAGTATCCTGAAGGAAGGGGAATCCTGATATCGGCTCAAGGCGAGCGAACGCTGTTGAACATGATCAACGGAGAGCCCCTGACGTACGTAGACGGGGAGCAATATATAAAGTCGGCTTTTCTCTTCGGGGACATGATTGACAAGCAGTCCCAGACGAAGCATAAGAAAGAACTCTGGGTTTTCCCTGCCATGGGCTTGGTCATGTATCTGCCCAAGATGCTGAGAGACTACCCCATCTCGGCATTCTTCCATGCCACACATCCCAGGAGGATGTCGTGGGTGCTGACTCCCAATCTTCATGGCCGACGGGGGAAGATATTTTACCAGAAAGGATCTGGCCAAGGGTCATTTGTCAGCCGTCCTTCCGGCTCTGTGGTGTCGTTCAGGGGATTGTATCCGGGCAGTGTCCCGAGCGAAGACAGTTTACTGCTCCAGCCGGTCCAATTACCGACTTTTGTAATGACTTCATGAGTCATGGAAAAGTATACCCCAAGGTTAATCCTCGGTGCAATGGGTGGATGACCCCAACAAATCTTTGATGGGCTCGCTTAGTTGACTGGGCCCTGAAGCATTTTCAGGCCGAGCTGGAGAGCATTGGTCTGTATGCAGCTGTGAATGCCACCAGTGTTGGGTTGCCTCTCAACTCCAACCTGTTTCTGGCTTTGATGGAGCGATATATCTCGCTCACCGGGACCTTCGCCACTCCACTGGGGGAGTTGGGATTGGCCCTCCATGAAATGGCAGAGATCTCGAGACTGCCAATGGGGGATACTCCTTACGAAGAGTATGTTCCCACAAACCGGGAGCTGGGAGATTCAGACCCTCGGGTAGTGGCAGTATACCAGGAGCTGATGTGTCGCTACCTTTCTTGCACCGCCTTTTATGATGAGCCTTCAGATTTGGCTCACACCAATAAGTGGGCGTCCTACCTCTTCTTTCACCGGGCCAGGGCCGCTAAGTCGGAGAAAGTCTTGGAAGGCAAGGATCAGCCTCTGAGCTTCCTGAGCGTTCTTAGTGGTCAGGTACTCGACGATCTTATGGAAGACGCCAGGGCTCCAGATCAGATTCTCGACGAAGGGATAGGAAAATATCCTGCAGGCACTAAGGCCTACAGCTATTTGAGGCACTGCCGCAGGCCTCTGTCCAAGGAAGCTCAACAGACTGGCTTCCTCTCTATATGGCTGCGCCGACTGGTGGTACCCGGCATTGCATCTGCGGACCGCATTCACTGCAATACCTTATGGCCCGCAGTGCGTCTGGTGTTCGGGGCAAGACTGGGCTTGCTCCCTGCCATGGTGTGCCGCATACAAGCTGGCCTGAGGGCCATGACTGATGGGCTATTTGCTGATGAAACTCGGCGTGATAGCTTTCCCAGGGTAGATTTACCATACCTGTATTTGATGGGATGGTTAATTCTCCATAACCCCAGGGTGATGTCTCCGGGCTCTGGCAGTAGTTCTGGGGGTAGTTTCTTGCTGAATTACAAGAAATCCTCCTGGAACGTGACTACAGTTTTAGACTGTCGACGGGCGCTGAATTTCAGTCACAGCTGGAAGCTCTTCTGCACTGTCCCCTCCGTACACTTCAATCAATCGGGGATTAGGCTTGAGGATTCAGGTAGCGGGAAGACCGTTCTTTCTCCTGAGGCTTTTAATTGGTTGGTCTGCATTAGACCTTCCCATTTACTGTATAGAAGTGAAGACCAATGCTTCTTGGAGCCCTACCTGCCTAGTCGGTTTGCCAGGCAGTTCGGGTATGACCAATTGCATGTGGGCAATGCCGTTACCATCTTCAGGTCCAGGGGTGGACTCATTGATGGAGCGAGAGGATGGCGATACTTCATCATGGGTTGTACTGAAGCGGTTTTTACCGTGCCCGTTATTTCACTTTCCACGGAGCTGCGCATCCTCCACTCGTATGCCCAGTTTTATGTGGCAACTAACACCTTCCATCGCGATTTCGACATGCTTGGAAGTTTTAGGGTGCCCTCCTCCAAGTCCGCGGGGAGAGACGAAGTCCCCTCGGTCTCCTCTGACGAGGGTTAAGATTCCGTCAATCCAGATGAGCCTCTGTTGGCGGTACCGAGGGGTGAAATACCTCCGCCTGCAGGGGCTTTGGTCATCTCTGGTAAGCGAAGGGCTCCTGTTCCGAAGGAGGCTTCCCCTCGCAAGAAGAAGAAGGTGGCTAGTCGTCCTCTCAGGATTCCCGGCCATGAGGCTCCTAGAAGTGAGCCTGCTGCTTCCCCTGTCGGGGACGATTCTTTGATTGGAGAATTCCTGCTTGGAGCTGCTATCGCTGCTACCGCTTCAGGTAGTGGTGCGAGATCGCCTACCAGGCCGAGCCTAATAAGGACATCTTTATCCAGACTGGCAACGGGAGAAACCTCTACCGCGTTTGTAAGTATACCCAGCGAGATTCCACCTGGTGAACCTCGATTGGATCTGGGTGAAGATTCGGAGGAGTACCTGCCGATGTCAGTTAGCGCACCCCCTTCTCCAGGTATGACAGCTCGCTTAGCATCATTAAGAAATGACTTAGCTATACTGGCTGCAGACGCGACATATACACCATCGGCCAGGGGTAAATGTCGTCTTTACGCCTCCTTTAGAAAAATTAACATCATGTCGATATTAACTTTCTTGTCTTCTTTTCAGGGGGAGACATCTTCGGGGAGGGCAGTATTGACGCGCCTTTGGGCTCTGTTTCAGCTCCTGGCGATGACCTGGAGGTGCCCGACTTCGAAGAGGAAACATCCTCGGGTGCCGGCTCGCCTGAAACGGTTCCGATGTCTGAAGAGGAGGATGAGCCTGTCATTGCGACAATGCCTCCTTTGAGTACGCCGGTTACTTTGACCGTTGTTGGTGCTTCTTCTTTTGTCGCGCCATCTGTTGAAGCGACAACTGTGACGACACCCTCTGCAGTCATCCCTGGAAGGGGATTCTCTGATATTGCAACCACCCCCGGCGTCCAATCTGATTTCGCCATGCTGATTGAGCAGTATACTAGTCTTTTCTATACCACCTTGAAAATGCTGATATCAATGGTGCTGGAAAAGAATTTAAGTTTTGAGGCTCTGAGAAGGTCCTTCCAGTTTATGATAGCGTCGATCAGAGATTTCAACGACGCTGGGAGGGCTGATACGCTGGAGCAGATAGTTAATGGTTTGGAGCAACCCATTAACAATTATTTGCAACTATCCCGAGGCAGCATTGACAGTCTCGTTCAAGCTAGGTATGACTCCTTAACTGCAGAGTTTGCTGGGCAATTGGAATCTCTAGACAAATCCGTCCAGGAACATCAGCAGGAGATGGATCAAAGGCGTGCCGCATTGGGCTATGTCATTCCCCAGCTGGCTCAGTGCAAGGCCGAATATGAGGCAGAGGTAGCGAGGGTCCAAAAATTGAAAGATGAACTCGCTAAGGCTGAGGAGAAGGCTCACTCTTTGTCAACTTCTTGCGATGTGTTGAAGGATCGAATGGCGACGTCTCAGCAGAACCTGACGCGTGTGAGTGTCACCCATGCATGTTTTGTACATGCTCGGTCCGAGCTATCTGCTTTGAACAATGAGGCAGCCAGATTGGAGCGGGCTCGCGCTGACGTCTTGAACTCCAGGGATGAGAGAATGGCCTCTCTGGCGCAACAGATCCGTGATTTGGGTGCTGCTCCCCAATGATGTACTTTTTTGCTTTTTAATGTACTTTTGCTCTTTCTTGGAATAATAAAGAGACTCTTATCTGACTTTGTGGACCCATCATTTTGGAATATAAATGACAGGTTTTGGTGAAAGTGATATCAGAGGTAATATGGACGTGATATACTCTCGGTAAGCTTTAGCAGGACATATCTATTCAGAGGTTATATGGACATGATAGAATATGCTTCGACTAAAGTTTGTACACAAAACACTATCAGAGGTAATATGGACGTGATAGGTCTTGAGGTTCCAAATTAGTCGAACATATCTATTCAGAGGTTATATGGATATGATAGAATACGATCCAACTAGGATTATTTTGGAAGTAGTTTTGTCAGAATGAGATCTTCTCCATACTCCATTTGAGCAAAGGAGGTTAAGCGTAGTACCTTTTCAGGAATTTGCCATTGATAGGAGCCATCAACAAGTCTCCATTAGGCTGGGCTAACCTGTAAGCGCCGTTTGAGAACGTCGTCTCGATCACATAAGGGCCTTCCCATTTGGGCTGGAATTTGCCCTTACTCTTGTGAGTAAGAATCATTGGCCTTCTCACAGCTAAAACTAGCTCGCCAACTTTGAACACTCTTTCCTTTACTTTTTGATTAAAAGATCTGGAAATGCGTGCTTGGTAGAACGCGATGCGTTGTTGAGCTTGAAGGCGTTTCTCGTCTAATCCTTCTAGCTCCTGAAGCCTTAACAGGTCATTCTTTTCTTGTGTCAACTCATTAGCCACTGCTATCCTGAGTGACAGAATTTGGAGCTCGATGGGGAGAACTGCTTCGCTCCCGTAAACCAATGAGAATGGGGTGCAACCTGTCGGTGCTCGTACCGTTGTGCGATATCCCAGAGACATTCTCCTAGCTTCTCATTCCAATCTCTTTTGTTTGAAGAGACGAACTTCTTCAAGAGTTTGATAATGGTTTTGTTGAAAGCTTCCGCCAAACCATTAGCAGCAGGATAATATGCCGTAGAGGCCACATTTTGTATCCTATTTTTATCGCAAAATCGATGAAACGCTTGGCTGATGAATTGAGGCCCATTGTCATGAATTATCCTTCGGGGTATCCCGAAGCGATAAATGACATGATGCTTGATGAAGCTGATCACATTAGATGCCTTCACCTCAGCAAGGGGGATCGCCTCTGCCCATTTGGAGAAATAATCCGTGATGGCCAGTATGAACCGGTGACCTCTGGAAGAAGACGGGTGAATAGGACCAATTATATCTATACCCCATGCTTCGAAAGGCCAGGACGCAACCGTAGGATATAGATGTTCAGAAGGCTGATGTATGAAGTCTGTATGAACCTGACAGGCTCTGCATTGTCTTGCATACTTTATTGCATCTGCGATCATAGTAGGCCAGTAATAGCCCATTCTCCTGATACGATCCTGTAGCTTAGGACCGGGTTGATGCGCTCCGCATATACCGTCGTGAGCTTCACGGATAACCCGCTGTGCCTCGTCATCGTAGAGACATCTCAATAGCAGTCCGTCATAAGTCCGTGGCGATATAGACATTGTGAGGAGGCATCAAAGTAGAAGCGTAATGATCGTCTTTTGACGGATACTGCTTCTTTGGGATCTTTCGGTAAGATTTCGTATGCCATAAAATCTATGAAGGGACTTCTCCAGTCTCTCGTGGGAGGATCGGTGTTCACAGCGTAGCTGCGTTCTATGTGAAAGTTGTTTTTCACACAGAATAAATCTCTGTTAAGAAGGACTACCGAATTCTGCCTTCTTATAGGAATAGCTAAATCTGCAGCTAGACTGGCTAGGGCATCAGCTTCCAGATTCTGAGATCGAGGTACATGCTCTAGGAAGAACCCTTTGAATGTCATGGCTATCTCGACCATTGCTCGGTGATAGGGGATGAGGTCTGGATTCCGGACTTCATATATTCCTCTGACTTGATTGACGATCAGCAGAGAATCACCGAAAGCTTCGAGAGATTCGACGCCTAATTCTTTAGCGACTTGGAGCCCAATTAGTAGAGCGTTATACTCTGCCATATTATTGGAACATGGCTCGCTAAGAGAGTAGGCTCGATAGATGACGAGTTTATCAGGAGTGACCAGGACAATTCCTACTCCTGAAACCACGTTTCCCCTGGGACCAGTCCTGGAGGCACCATCGAAGAATAGTTTCCATGCATCACTTTCCATTGTGGAATTACATTCTGCAACTTCGTCGGGAATGTCCTCGTATAGTTTGGAGGCCTCCGGGATCGGATGAGCAGCTAGAAAATCAGCCAATGCTTGGCCTTTGATGGACTTCTGAGGGACGTACACCGTGTCATATGGTGTCAATAACATCGCCCAAGTCGCGAGTCGGGAATTAAGAACACTTGGCTTATTCATCAATACCCGGAGAGGATCGATTCTGGAGATGACGTCTTGAGCTCGACCTTCCTCTAGGCGAGTATGAAGCCATGTTCACTGATGCATGTGTGGGCTCTTCTTCCTGGAAAGACGGAGGGTAGCTCAACCGGTCGAAAACCGACCGTTTTGCTCCAGAACAGCAATAATTAACTATAATCCTATGACTATTACAATAGTGCTCGCTAGGAGGCGTAATAGACATGCTGGAAGATCCCCCATCCTTGCGTTTCTGGATCAGATAATCACGCAGGTCAGGAGGAGTTACAGAAGAAGAAGATGGCTTGTTCCTTCTGATCACCTCAGTGGGCATGCGGATGTTGGGAACCATAGTTTTCCCTGTGCCACCCGTATACAACAGGTTGGCCATCTGGGTAGCGGATAATCCCCGAGGAGTGTCTTTCCGCAAATTGAGCCTTCTTTACGCTGAGGGATTTCATCTGGCGTAATTTGGAGCTCTGTTCGGGCTGTCGTAAAGCCGAGGAGGTCCTCAGTCGGCCATCAGCTCCTTGCGTAACCCGGAGGGTGGGCAGATTCTTCTCTTGCTGGCGTAAAGGCCGAGAAGTTGAGTAGTCCGCCACTTGCTTTCCCTTGCGTAGATTGTAGGGATCACATGCTTCTCCGCGGAGGGCAGATGCATTTTTACGCGCGGAGCGCGTTTGGAGTTTCTGATTTGGCGCTAAGGCATTGTCAGAAATTCTGTCTGCCACGTCATCGACGGGAGACTGGATTTTACGCGCAGAGCGCGGGATAGGCTTCTGGACTAGCACTGAGGCATTGCCAGAAGTTTTGTCTGCCCTGTCAGCGACAGGCGACTGAGTTTTACGCGCAGAGCACGGATGGCACTTCTGGACTAGCACTGAGGCATTGCCAGAAGTTTTGTCTATTCCGCCAGTGGCGGGAGACTGAATTTTACGCGCAAGGCGCGGAGGGAGCGATGCTACAACCTCGTTGGTCGGAGAGATCGGAGAGTCGGCAGGAATGGTAGGGGATGTCTTGGGCATCCAGACCTTACGCAGCTATGTCCCTCGTTTGCCCTATTGATTCATTTAATATACTGCACTTATTTGGCTTGAGTTATTCTTGTACCTTGCTATGTCCCCTGAGGACCTGGAATCCGGATTATGTCCCCAGATTTAGCAGAGGAGATCTACCCCGAGGTGTACGGGACAGGAGCAGTCATTGTAGCAGTACCAGAACCCGAGGACGATGTGATCGCTGAGGATTTCTCCTGAGTATCTGCTTTATCTATACTCAGTATTTGCTGTTGTTATACTTTTTATTTCTTGTCTATTGACTGTTGTATCAGACTTATTATCGGGTTGTTCTCAAGATATGTTTTATTAAGACTTGATATTGAATTATATTTCATATTGACTGTATTTATTTCTGTGGATGAGATTAGTAGCATAGACCTTTATTGTTGTTTTATAGCTTAAGTATACTCTGATGGGTCCATTAAATTGGGTTTGCCCATCGGTGTGTACTGCTGGCCATTGCCACGTATATAGTCCCTCGGTATTTTGGGACTGGGGCATGACATCGAATTAGTCCATTCTAACATATGGGGACTTACTTCTATCCCATGTGACTGGTTTTCTCTACTACGTGAGATTTATTGATGATTACACTCGTCGTACTTAGGTCTTTCTTATGAATCACCGTTCTAAACTTTCTACCATTTATAGGACGTTTACTACTATGATTCATACCCAATTCAATGCTATGATTAAGATTTTTTCACTCTTAATGTACTCGTGAGTATCTCTCTGCTACAATGAGATCTATATTGCAATCCTATGACACACTTTTTCAGCAGTTTTGTCCTTACACTCATAAACAGAATATGACAGCCGAGCGTAAACATCATTAAATTATTGAGACTGCTTGTGCTATCTTGTTATACTCTTTTATTCCACAAAATTTCTGGGCAGAGGTCATTCTTACTTCTTTTAATCTTATCAATATCACTCCTTCTATTTTGTTTGGTCGGACATCTCATGAGAGTTTTTTTTGTGTTCTCCAGATTACAGCTTGCTTCACAATTTTAAGTGCACTTTTTTCTTCTTGTTTCTTTGACCGAGTGCACAAAGTTGATAGCTCTATCATGCAAGTGTGTCTTACTCAGTTTAAGTTCAAAGCAAAAGGGATACCATTATTATGATCCATTGGCATGCCATCTTCGTATATCTCGCCATATCACTTTTCTAGAGTGTCACGCTGCGCATCAAAGATATCAGGTACGGGTTGTGAGCGCGTCCAACCTACACTATTATTAACAATGATAGTCAGCTATCTATACCTCAATACTAGTCAATGTCATATAAAATTTGATATTTTCTCAATCACAAAACTAAAGCACGATAAAGACAAGAAAAAACATCCACACACGTACACGATCACCTAGTCCACTAGTAGTGTTTTAGTACATCATACATGTTAATCTCTATCCGGAGAGAAATTCGGTAATCATCAACACAAATGATACATCCTCAAATAAATCGAAAAGTACATCAATAATACATCTGAATATACAAGCTAACTAAGTCTTCTGGGATCCACTAAAGCCACCATCCATGCTAATCTGTCATCTAGTTGTCAACGATCCAATCAGAAAAGGAGCAAAGTACATCCAAACAAATGTTACACGATACAAAATAAAGCAATAAAAGAAATTCAATAAAACTGAACTAGACATGAGACACTGTATGATGTAATGAGACACAACCTGCAATACGAAAAACTATGAGCAATAGACAATGATCAAGGATAAACACAACTAGACACTATGTGCAATTGAAATGATGTTTCAGTATGTGGTCGGCTAGGATAATCTGACACATCCGAAGATGTCTATTTAACAATAGGATCCAACATAACATACATGAGGTGTATGTGTGCTATTTAACTATATAGCTGTAACCATATACTTGGTATTTCCCCTTCCCCACAGTACGTGAAACAATATCAATACGAAACGATAAACGATATACAATATATGAGTCATAATCAATATACACAAACGATCATTTGTCAGAACCGTGTCATAATATACAGAGAAGAGGCACACTTACTTAGGTGAGCGGTACTACCAAGGGACTTCGGGTCCAGGGTTCCCTCTAAACCCAAGAAAGTTTTAGGAAAACTTATTTACATTTTCATAAGCCTACTTCCCGTGACTCACCCCCATTATTCACATATATGTTCCTTGAGTTCATTCTTTCATTTTGGAGAAGCCCAATACTCTTATCATATCAACCTCATATATTTACTCATTCTTCCAAAACCGAAATAAAAAGAGAGAGAATTCATATAACAAAGAAGAAGAAAGGAAAGTGGGACAAGGAGAGGAGACTCACCCACCGGAGGGGCTCGACGGGGAAATGAGGTGATAGACTAGCCTCGAGAAGCTTTGAAAGGAGGCGGTCAAGATTTGCTCTCCTCTGGCCACGGGATCTCAGGCGGTGACTGGATTGAGTCAATCTCCAATTGGTCTATGTCGGAAGAAGATCAGCTGCGGTCACAACAAGGCAGCAGACATGGGGACGCGGCTTGAGAAGTTTGAGTCAGCTCCCAACGAGTGGCAGACAGAAGGTTAGACATCGAGGAGACGTCGACAGATATGGACTTCTCGCTGGAGGTCAAGCGATGGAGATGCGACCGATCGATCACGCGGTGAACCGGATCAGACAAAAAATGGTGGCGACTGCGGTGGAGATCAAGTGGCCGGAAGGAGCTCGGTCGGAACCACCGGAGGAGGATTAGGGCTAGGGTTGAGTCGGTTGTACCGTATCCTTGAGGTTGGACCTGGGGACATGGGGGTTTGAATATTCTGTGTGTTCTGTTATCATTTAAAAGAAGTCCTTGTGTCAGATACGACGATGTATCTATGGATACTTTATTGTGTTAAAGGAAAACTAAAGAAGACTTACAGTGGACACCCGGGGTCAGAGCCGAGGCTCGACACGAGCTGGATATGTATCTTGAATATGGACACGAATAGGACACAGACACGAGTATTGTTTATAGATTTAGATCCAAGTTTTATCTACTGTAGCTCAGTAGAGGAAATGGGAATAAAAAGTCTTTAAAAATCATGATGGCCCATAGAATTTAAACCAGGATTAAACCTTCCTTAAATAGTTACGATAGTTTTTAAACACAGAGAGGTGACACATTCTGAACTTAAGCCCAATAAGAAGCATCTATAACTACCACTTTTTTGGAGAGGAGTATTTTTGTCTTTTCCTATTTAGTATTATTGTTAATAATTATATTTTATATTAATTATATTAATTATATTTCTTATTTCACAATATTTGGAATTGTTACATATATTTATATATTTAATATAGTTGATGGTTAGTTATTAGCCATTAGTTAGACTAGTTGTTAGTAAACCTAAATGAACCCAACTAGATTTTTTATGACTCACTTAGTGCAACCAATTAGTTAGTCATGATTGACCACTTTTAATTAGGAAGAATGATTAGTAAACCCTTCCTTTAATTATTAGAACCTATGATTAATTAAATTATTTTATTACTTAATCTTCAAGACTAATTAGGAGGGGCTATTTGGATATTTTGTATTTTATTAGGGCAATAATCGGGGCCGACCATAGAGAGGGGAGATTTTTAAGTTCTCATTAATTCATTAGAGCCTCCATTCAACCATAATTAGCTCCCCTCCACTTTCCCCCAATTTGAGAAGAAGTTCCAACCTTTCATTCCTAAAATAATCCCCAACACTCTCAAATTCTAATCCCAAGGAGAATATGAGCTTGGAATAGCAAGGAGGAGGCATTGAAAGGAAGCTAGTTTGAGGAAGGTGTCCATTCCTTGGAATTATGTCCTCTTGGTGTGTAACATTGGGAATCCATCTCCCAATAGGTAAAATTTCTATTCTCCTTGTCATTTTGATTCTAAATGATGTATTTGACCATTAGGAATCTACCCATGGCTAAGGGCTACCCATAGAAAGAAGAATTAGGTTCATAGGAGGCCTATGGTGGAAGTTACATTAGTTTTGGTGTCCAATTTGGGAGAAATCCAAGATTGGAGCACCAAGTAATTGTCATTAGGTCAATTAGGTTTAATTAGGCTTGTTTTGGTTGTGTGAGTCTAGTTACGTATCCACAATTGGATACGAGTAGGCCGTATCACGATACTTTGTGAAACGGGATAATTTTGGAATTTTTTTTCTTCGACACTTGTGATACACGTGTCATATTTTGCCACAACACTTAATATAGCAATTTATTTTATTAATTTGACTATAATACCATATTTGATATGTTTATATGATTTGGTTAGAGTTTGGTGTGGTTTGAGAGGAGTATCTTAGCGTATCATGAGTGTGAGCATAAGGTGTTTTATATTATGACTACCTCTAATGTACGTGTGATCGATGATAGTGAAGGGGAGTGTAATAGTTGAGGGTGTGTGTACATGTGTGCTTGTCTCAGATTTAGAGTTGTATATGGGTGTTTGTGTTCTTAGTTAATGGGCAAGAGTTGGATACATGTATCAACATGGTTGGCACACAGGTTCAAGTATCAGTTAGTAGGAGTGTGTATATTCGTATGGAGGAGGTAATATTGGACTGTGTTCTTGTGTCAGTGGTTGTGTGGCTTGGGTTTCACTGTGACAATTGTTGATGGGTCTGTTGATGTAGGGAGTGGCAAGTAGTACACAAAGGTTAGATGTTCAGTCATGAACTGAACTCAAAGGGGGTTGTCTTAGGACTAGCAGCAGCAACATTAGTTGCCCGGGAAGAGTATCAGTGCACAAAGTGCACTGATTTACAGATGCAGTATGTAGGCTCGGGTTTCCTATGTGTGTGTGTTTGTGCAACAGGACAGAGCAACAACAACAGTATCTAAGGAAGCTGATGTATTAGGCAAAAGCTATAAAATCCCCTAATTTTAAATATTATAATTGTTTAATTAATTATTTAATTTAATTGCATTATTTCTTAGTTAATTAGAAAATAGAATTTAATTGAATTAATTACCTAGGTAACTACTCATCTAGATTTATGGAGCAAAACTATTAATATTTTATTTTATTTTATTTTAGGAAACTTTGTAGAAGGATAATAGATTATTTTTATTTACTAATATATATTTTCTGGAATTTTATTACCATATATATATATAAAGAGTAAGAGAAAAGAAAAGAAAAGAAAAGAAAACATTAAAATAAAACCTTAATTCAAATCCTTTAACTAAAACCCTAACTTAAGCCCTAAGCCTAATTCCCTGTGTAAAACTCTAACCCACATCAGCCTTTCCTAAGCCTTAAACCTAAATTTAATTTCCCAAGCCTAACTAACCAGCAACCTAGACTAACCCGCGAGCCAGCAGCTTCCCCCCCGCGGCCCAGAAGCAGCGCCCTCACCCGCGAGCTATCCCCCTCACCCCGCCGATATATATACATCTATTCTATCCTAACCCTAACCCTAGCCGCTGACTTCCCCACCCAACGCGACGCCGACCTCGAACCACCCACCGCGCAGCCGCCCGAAACCCAGCGCCGTCGCCCGCGTCCGCGCGATCGCGAGCAGTCTGCGGCAGATTCGAGCAGCGACGTGCCCTACTTCAAGAGCAGTTTCCCGACTCGTCGCTCGACCATTTTTGGATCCATCTTCACTGGTATGATCATGATCTATCCCCCTCTCAACTCTGTTAATTAGTTTCCATCGATCAGCGTTTAACACTAGGTAGAAATCGAGGCCAAATTGAAGAAAAACCACATGTTTAAACTGTTATAAACTGTTTCGATGACCTATGTTTAGAGGTTGTTATCTTCCACCATAGACCTCCGAAATTAAATCTACTTTTTGCTATGTGAAGTCCATATAACCAGGATCATTCTCTGTTAATTAGATTATTTTATTTTATTTTAAATACAGAGATAAATTGGGTTGAAAATCATAAAAAAATTATTTTAAAATATTAGGAATTACGATACGGAGCGCGCCCTGCCAAACGGGATCGCCTCGTCGAGTACCAATTACACCGAAAGACACGTATGGTATGTCCTGTCGTGTGGACTTTTGTGGAAACTGATTTGGACGTGTGTGCGCGTCGGAATCAACCCGTAACTGTAAAAAGTCCCCGTATCTTGACTTTTGCAAAATACCACACCATTTTGTGTACGCTCGTCGGAATGCGACGAAACTTATTCCATTGGATTCGTGGTATCACGCTGGTCCTGTGATCCAAGTTTCACGTAATTCCGAGATAGTTGACCAAGTCGTCTATTCGCGGGCCCCACGGTTGACTTTAAGGGCGAATTTGTGATCGGCTCACCGGAATTCAAAATTGGATATACTGTTGGTTTCATATTGACGTTTAGAATTTGTTTGACCTATAATTTGTCCTATTTAGAGACCTTTACCTTTGGCATGCATTTCGGTGGCCACATATGGACCCCGCTTTGACTCGAAATTACCGTTTTGCCCATGTGTCCAAATTGGACGAAAGGGTAGTATTTTATAGATATCTCGCTGATTCTGGGAACGTTGGTGATATTTATTTCAGCATCCGGGGATGTTTATTCGGAGGCCTTAGTTTCTGATCCTGTGTACTTGACGCCTGGACACTTACACTATACAGATTGCTTGCCAGGCAAGTATACCTTGACATTGTACTATGATTTATATTCTATATGGTGCATGCATTTTATTTCTGTCATTTAGTTCATATATTTTAACTGCTATATAAACTGCGTGTCTAAGAATAACGGGTGCAACGACGGTGGTGTCGTATTCTGTTTTTATTTATATGTATGCATGTTGACCTAGTTTATGAGACCACCCCATTATCATGAGGCATTCTTATGTTTTATTGGCCATGACACTGTTATTACACGAGTGTGAGTCTCATGTAGGACACAGATTTGCATACTCGGCTGGCCACTGGTAAGTATAGGACGAACGACGGATAGGGATAACTGCCGATAGAAATTGCATGCTAGAAGACCTGGCAGTTATTTAGAGGTATCATCGTGTGTCATGCCCCAGTTCCAAAGATAAGGAACTGAGTCACGTGGCAATGGCCAGCAGCACACTTCGACGGACATCCCAATCTAATGGGCCTGTCGGAGTGCACCTAAGCTGTAAAGTACAATGAATAACCTAACACATAAATAGTGAATCTAAATCTCATCCATAGGGAACATATATAAGAGCACATAGAGGTAATCATAACGACTAATATGCAGAAAGGAAATGTCACGAGATAATGTATCATAGTACAAATACTAAAGTAGTCACACGGGAACAAACCCGCTAGTACAAAATACTGGAATGAAAGTAAGCAATGAGATAACTTGGAATGTCATCAGATAGCTAGATAGTAATACCGTCCCAAGGATAAAGTCACTACCAGAGATCAGGCGAAGTCCTCGGGGATGACCTCATCCTCGGCAATGGATCCTGCTGCTGGATACGTACCCGGACCGTATTCCTCTGGGTAACCTCCTCGCCTAAACCTATAAGGGAACCAGGTCCTCAGAGGGACGTAACAAGGTACAAAAATACAGCATACCAAGTATAACAAAAAGTACAAGTGCAATGACGGGGTAATCTAGCATAACCAACTAAGTAAGACATAGTTTGAAGACAATGTTCGACGCGTGGGCTGTCCAAAATAAAACCGTAGCTCCGAACACAGAGACACACGGGGCGTACCGTAGCTCCGAGCACAGAGTCACACGGGTGATACTACTACTCCAAATACAGGAACACTACATCAAGAGGACATACATATATAAAGCGCGTGCAGAGGAGCCCAAACGTCTAGTAGCTGTCTTCCCCTTCCCTAGCGGTCAATGATTGTGCGCTGAACCTGAACCTCTATCTAGCAGTCTCTTCGTACGGAAGTAACTATCAACAAATATGACCCTAAGGTCGTCCCAGTCTCCAGTCATGATGTCAGTATCAGGATACAGGAAATATGGCAAGATAACAGTGTATGAATGTGTCCTGGGGTGATGATATACTCAGGTACGTACATTAAGGTGTTACGAACACCTTGCATTCGTTATAAAACGTTACGACGAAATCTGCACCCGGTTGTGATCCGGACGCGAAGTAACGATCTTAATCAAACACGCGCACAATGTATATAATGAAATAATAAAATATTTGTAACTGAAATACAGGGTAGCAAGGTACAGTTGCCTGCGTCCGGCTGCTGATGACGGGGATCCGGTACGACGTCCAAGTCTGCAGGTCCCGTAGTACCTAGAGACGAGATACAAACTCAATCAATAAACTATCACGTGGCAAACAGGGATGTGACACACGTCTAAACATATGCTCAGACTCAGCTACAACTCACAGGGACACGACGCTAGAGGGTTGACCAAGGTAGACTAAGGGTGTGTTACATCTGATCCAATTAAATATCTATACTATATCATCAAGCAAATCCTCCATCCTACTATACTCATCACGGTGTTCATTGGTATTTCATGTATGATTATTCCTCAAATTTTACCTCGGTGTGCACCGACGTTAACATGTATATTTACTGTCATCCTCGAAATAAACAATTAATTTATTTATTAAACCCTCAATTATATACAATCATCTATCATTTCACAATAAACTTACTCCTTAATTTAATTCATTATTATTCCTCAGCTCTTAAATAATAATTATTATCTATTAAACCATCACAACCATTATTTAAGTACTGAAACCCTTCTCACATATGCATAGTTCATAAATACCTATTTGTATTCCTCAATCGAGTTCGTCACTAATAATCAAATCCTTAAAATAATGAACAACTTAATGATATCACACATCATTTCACCATAAATCACCTGTTCCTTAATAATAATTAAGAAGCATATAAAACCATGTAATGTACCCTAAAATCTAAATGCATATTTAAAACCCTAAATACTCAACTTAGCATATTACCATCACTGCATATATTACAATGAAGTAAACCCTTAAATCTTAATCTATGGAACAATATATCAACCCTAAAATCAATGCAATACCATAACCCTAAATATTAACTAAGTTATATAAAAGTATGTAATAAACAACACTAATCATGGAGATGGGGGAGAGGTCACCTCGGTGAGGCGGTGGTGGTGGGAGATGCTGTAAAACCCCTAATCCTAAAAATCGTATTTACCTTTTTAAATAATTATTAATTGAAATATAGTAATTAGTGGCCAATTAGATAAAATAAAATTTATTTAATTTTTATTTCAGGTGTTTGTGCATTTAGGGGATTTATGGAGCCATTATAAATTTTTCCTAATTTATTCCATGTAGGAGACCCTGTGGACGACTGACAGATTAATTGTATGCACTATTATAACTTCTAAAATTTTTTATGTATATATATATATATATATATATATATATATATATATATATATATATATATATATATATACGTACATATATAGTTTTAATAGAAAAAGAAATAGAAAAAGAATACAAATAGAAAAGAATTATAAAAGAAAAAAAATAAGAAAAAAAAGAAAAAAGAAATAGAAAAACTAATGGATCTACCCAATATCCCAAGCAAACCCGCAACCCACCTAAGGCCTACCCGACCCGGCCCGTGTGAGAAAGGACCCAGCAGCAGCAGGAAAAACCCAGCCCCCCCTCCCCGCGCGCTGGGATCCCCCCCGACCCGCTCTCTCGATCTCTCTCTCCCCCTTATATATATATATATGAACAACTCATAAACCCTAACCCTAATTCATCCATCTCCATCTTCCTCTGACCGCCGTCGACCTAGCCGCGTCAACCACCGCCGGCCGGAGTTCCTCCGCACCGCCGCACGACGTGACCGCGAACCTCGCCGCGACTGCAGGAAGTCAGCAGAGTACCTGTGTTCATGCTCTGTTTTCTGCGCCACCGCTCGACCAAACTCGACCCCGTCTTCACCGGTATGATCCTCACCTATCCCCCTTCCAATTCTGTACATTAGTTGACCTCGAACAGCGAATAACCCTAGGCGAAAACAGCGACCAAGTTGGCAAAAAATGACAACTTTTGAGTATCGCAGAAAACTGCGGTAACTACCTATGTTCACGGATTCGTATCTCCACCACAGAGATCAGAATTCGATTTTTCTTTTTGGTATGCGGAGACCACTTGACCTAGTTTAATTTTTGTTATTTACATTAATTTATTAACTGTTGTATGTAGAATTAAACCAGTTAGAAAATTCCAAAAACTTACTTTTCCAGATTTCCAAAAATTGCGATACGGAGCGCGCCCCGCCAAACGGGACCGCCCTGTCGTGTACCAAGTGTACCAAAAATTGCGATACGGAATGCGCCCCGCCAAACGGGACCTCTGAATCTGCTTGACCTTCTCCACTTTCTGTGTCACCAACTCTGGACCAAATATCTGACACTCTCCCACGTCACTCCAACATACTGGTGACCTACACTTCCTGCCGTACAGTGCCTCATAAGGTGCCATCTGTATGCTAGCCTGGTAGCTGTTATTGTAGGAGAATTCCACCAAGTGTAGATGGTCCTCCCAAGATCCTCCAAAGTTGATCATGCACGCTCTCAACATATCCTCTAGTATCTGTATCGTGCGCTCTGACTGGCCATCAGTCTGTGGATGATATGCAGTGCTGAGCTTGAGACGAGTTCCTAGACTCTTCTGCATAATCCGCCAAAAATGTGACGTAAATCTGGAATCACGATCCGATACAATGCTGACAGGCACTCCATGTAGTCGTACTATCTGCCTCATATACATGTCAGCTAATATCTTCGTGGACTGCCCAACTCTGAAGGGCAAGAAATGTGCAGACTTGGTGAGTCTGTCTACGACAACCCAAACTGCATCCTTCCCGCTAGGGCTCCGCGGGAATCCTGTGACGAAGTCCATGGTAATGTGTTCCCACTTCCACTCGGGAATGGGAAGCGGCTGCAATAGTCCTGCAGTCCTCTGATGTTCAGCCTTGACTTGCTGATAGACCAAGCATCTCGCCATGAATCTTGCAATCTCTCTCTTCATCCGATGCCACCATTAATATTATCTCAAATCTCGGTACATCTTCGTACCCCCGGGATGAATAAAATAAATCGAGCTATGAGCCTCAGTCATCAACTCCTGGCGTAGCTCGCCACTCGAAATGTATAGGCGATCTCCACACCTTAACATTCCGTCTTCATGAATCCTGAGTCCCGTCTGCATGCCGGCCTCTGTCCTCTCTTGTAGTCGTCGAAATCTCGCATCTGTAGGCAAGGCTGCCTTGATCCTCTCAATCAATGTGGACTAAACCTCGAGACTGGCTATCTGTCCATCCCTGCCTGGCAATACAATCTCTATCCCAAGCTCCTGGAGATCCTCTAGCAATTGTCGCTGAGTCATCAAAAAGTAGGCCATGGGCTTCCTGCTTAAGGTATCTGCTACTACATTCGCCTTGCCAGGGTGGTACTGCAACTCAATATCATAATCTGTCATCAACTCTGGCCAGCGCCTCTGTCTCATGTTGAGCTCCTTCTGCGTGTAGACATACTTCAGACTTTTATGATCTGTGTAAATCTCTACACGCTCACCATAAAGGTAGTGTCGCCATAGCTTCAGTACAAATATCACTGCAGCTAGCTCTAGATCGTACGTCAGATAGTTTTTCTCATGAACTCTCAGCTGTCTCGATGCGTAGGCTATCACTTTGCCGTATTGCATCAGTACACATCCTAATCCGCTCCCAGACGCATCACTGTACACTACAAATCCTCATGATCCTGAAGGTAGTGTCAAAATTGGTGCTGATGTCAGACGCTTCTTCAGCTCATCGAAAGCCGTCTGACACTCTTCGGTCCAGATAAACTTCTCGCCTTTACGCGTCAGTCGCGTCATAGGCGCAGCGATCCTCGAGAAATTTTCCACAAACCTCCGATAATATTCGGCAAGTCCGAGGAAACTCCAAACCTCTGTAACTGATGTAGGGGTAGGCCACGTCTTTACTGCAGCTATCTTCTCCGGGTCAACTGATAATCCATCTCCGGTGATTATGTGTCCCAGGAATGGTACTCTATCCAAGCAGAACTCACATTTGCTGAGCTTGGCGTATAGCCTCTCCTGTCTCAGCGTCTCCAACACGATCCTGAGATGTCTCTCGTGCTCCTCCTGGCTCTTGGAATATACCAAGATGTCGTTGATAAATACCACCACGGACTTATCTAAGTACTGGTGGAAAACATTGTTCATCAGACTCATAAATACTGCTGGCACGTTGATTAAACCAAACGGCATGACTAGAAACTCATAGTGCCCATACTTCGTCCGAAAAGCCGTCTTCGGGATGTCCTCTCTCCGTACCTTGATCTGATGATAACCGGATCTGAGATCGATCTTCGAGAATACACATGCACCACTAAGCTGATCAAATAAATCATCGATGCACGGCAGTGGATACTTGTTCTTTATCGTTACAACATTTAACGCCCTGTAATTGATACACAAGCGTACCTTCCCGTCCTTCTTCGGTACAAATAAAATGGGTGCTCTCCATGGAGATACACTAGCCCGTATGAAACCCTTATCTAAGAGATCATCTACTTGGACTTTCAAATCAACCAACTCCTTCGGCGCTAGTCTGTAAACGGGGGAAGTAACTGGCTCGTCTCCGGGAGTCAACTCTATAGTGAACTCAATCTCTCTGTCAGGTGGCAGGCCTGGGAGATCCTCTGGAAACACATCCTCAAACTCTGATATAAAGTGAGAGTACATCGGTTCACCTTCTACAATGTGTGTCGCTAGGGTAGGTTGGACACCATGCTCTCGGGCTCCCCGAAGAAACTCAAACTCTGGGTGATCTGGGGGTCTAAATATGACACAACCACGACGGCAATCTAGCATTGCGTAGTATTGGCTCAACCAATCCATGCCTAGGACAATGTCATAGTCCGACATGGAGAAGGCCAGAAATTGGGCTCGCATCTCTCGCCCGCAGACAACTACTGGACATGATCTACAAGTGTCGCTAACAGGTACTATTCCACCTTCCGTAAGAATCCTCTTGATCTTCGGAAGGGGTGCAATGGCTATTCTATGGGTGGCCACGATACTAGCAGCTATAAAAGAGTGTGTGGCACCAGAATCAAATAAGACTACTGCTGGTAATGAAGCTACTAAGGTAGTACCTGCGATCACTTCTCCGGCTGTCTCTGCCTCCTCTATAGTCATCGCATAGGCCTGACCATATCTCGGTGCCAGTGCCCTCGGCTGCTGCTGTCGAGCCTGCTGGAATCGATCTGCCTGTGGGGCCAAGGGTGGCCTCCTCTGATTTTCTCCTGGTGCTGGTGGTTGCTGTGCTCCAGCTCCTGCGTAAGGCGGCCTCGGTGCTGGCAGGGCTACTCGGTGAACCATCTGTACTGGATCCCTCTGGTCGGTGCAATCCCGGATGACATGCTGGCCCGATCCACATCTCAGACATACGCCCAGCCTCCGTCGACAGTCCCTCAACAAATATCCTCTCTTGCCGCAGAAATGGCATATGGGAATCACTGCTCCCTGCAGGGGTGCTGCTCTCTGCTGCTGCTGCTGTACTAGAGGATGCTTCGCAGGTCCTCCCTGCGGGGCTCGAACTGCTGATGATGACGCACATGAGCGCTTCAGGCTGGCCTCCATCTTGTTGATGCGGTCCTGGCATCGTGCT
This sequence comes from Iris macrosiphon, assembly GCA_036927795.1. Classification (NCBI taxonomy): domain Eukaryota; kingdom Viridiplantae; phylum Streptophyta; class Magnoliopsida; order Asparagales; family Iridaceae; genus Iris; species Iris macrosiphon. The sequence goes on along the minus strand of JAYESA010000096.1, from coordinate 191,606 downwards.
GCTAATAATACCTCAGAGTAGGAGGTAGGGGCTATGGACCCGATAAACCTCTAGGTCTCAAAACTCAGGCCTTCATAGAACTTCTCGGCCTTTGCCTCCTCGGTAGGGATTAGGTACGGTGCAAATTTGCTCAGGCGGAGGAACTCATCATTGTATTCCTCTATCATCATACTGCCCTGCCTGAGGTTTTAAAATCTATCCCGAAGCTCTGCTCGGGCAATGGAGGGTATGTACATCTCCTGGAAGAGCCTAGAGAACTCTTTCTACGTGGCCCGGTCTGGTCCCAAACGCTGCTCCTCTGAGAGCCACCAGTGATGAGCGTTGCCAGTGAGCTGCATCCTGACGGCAGTCATCTATCGGTGCCAGGGGAGGTCGGTAACCTCCAGTTGGTGCTGAATGCTGGTGAGCCATGCGTGGACCTCTGTCGGCTCTTCTGTGCCAGCAAAAGGTTGTGGCATCATACTACGAAAGTCTATGGCAGACCCCATCGTTGACTGGTGAGCTGGCGGTGACGCCTGCCCCAAGGTCGTCACGATACTCTCCCTCAGGGTCTTAGCCTGGCGCTGCTGGGCCTGCTGCTGAGCCTGCTGCTGGACTTGCTGCTGGGCCTGCATCATCGCATATACCATCTGAAACATCTGTGTCCCATCCATGGGTTGCCCTGCGGGGAATGACATATAGGGCCTCTGGGGAGGTAATGGTGGAGGTGGGGGCAGCTGCTGCTCCTCCTGACTCGGGGTCCTTTGATCCTCAGGCCCTGCCTGATGCGGAGTCTGATGCCCGTCTGAAGGCATCTCTGGCTGCCCCGATGACTGTCCCAGGGGAGCTGGAGTAAACAGAAGGACATGCCCCAATTTTGGTTCTCCGGATGATCCTGCGTCACCGGAAACATCGCCTGGCTGCGCAACGCGTCCGCTGCGGAGATTCATAACTCTGAAAAGAAGTCATGACTGCGTTCAGCGTTGAGAAAATAAACAAGATGCAATTTGGTAAAAAAATCGAGATAGAGGTGTCATGTGAAGGTTTTAAACTTGTAGATGAGATTCCTAATATCTATTCCTAATTTGCAGGCTCGCTTGTCACAGTCAGGTGACCAAGACGATTTAAATCGGACCTGCATGGGCCACCACAAAAACCTTGTCACGCCCCAGTTCCAAAGATAAGAAAATGAGTCACGTGGCAATGGCCACCAGCACACTTTGGCGGGCATCCCAATCTAATGGGCCCGTCGGAGTGCACCTAAGCTGTAAAGTACAATGAATAACCCAACACATAACACATAAATAGTGAATCTAAATCTCATCCATAGGCAACAGATATAAGAGCACATAGAGGTAATTATAATGACTAATGTGCAGAAAGGAAATGTCACGAGATAATGTATCATAGTACAAATACTAGAGTAGTCACACGGGAACAAACCCGCTAGTACAAAATACTGGAATGAAAGTAAGCAATGAGATAACTTGGAACGACATCAGATAGCTAGATAGTAATACCGTCCCAAGGATAAAGTCACTACCAGAGATCAGGCGAAGTCCTCGGGGATGACCTCGTCCTCGGCAATGGATCCTGCTGCTGGATACGTACCCGGACCGTACTCCTCTGGGTAATCCTCCTTGCCTAAACCTGGAAGGGAACCGGGTCCTCAGAGGGATGTAACAAGGTACAAAAATACAGCATGCCAAGTATAACAGAAAGTACAAGTGCAACGACGGGGTAATCTAGCATAACTAACTAAGTGAGACATAGTTTGAAGACAATGTTCGACGCGTGGGCTGTCCAAAATAAAATCGTAGCTCCGAACACAGAGACACACGGGACGTACCGTAGCTCCGAGCACAGAGTCACACGAGTGATACTACTACTCCGGATACAGGAACACTACATCAACAGGACATACATATATAAAGCGCGTGCAGAGGTGTAAACCCCCTCACCCAAAATAGTTATTTTGTGTGTATTTTATATTATTATATTTATTATAGATATTGAATTTCTTTAGAGTATTCTCTTAGTTAATTAGAAAATAATTTTTTAGTATATTTACTTATATAAATATTTATTTAGAATTATTTTAGGTTATTTTAGATTTTTGGAGATTTTCTAGAATTTTTGGTAATTAAAACTTAGGAAACATAAATTTTTAGGACTTCCATGATTTACTATGAGACCATACTTGAATGTTGTTACTACCAAACATTTATTTTAGAGTTAAAATATTTAAATATATTTTCTGTAATTTATTTTGAATTTTAAGTAATTATTGGATTTTTGGAATTATTGAGGATTTATTTGGATATATAAAGTCTTAATATTAGATAGAGCTAATTTAGTATTAATAGATATTAATAAGATTATATATAAATTATTGGTATTATCTTTAATTCTATTTAAGATTATAGATTATTGAGATGAACTCAAACTCTATTTTAAATTAATTCAAATCCTGAGCCTACTAGGAAAATAACTTCATGCATATCCTATCCTTATTTAAACTGATCATAATCATATCCAAATTAGCTAATCCTAGTCGTATTCAATTAAGTAGTCTCCACCATTATAAATACCTACATATTTCATATTTTTTTTCCCCAAACTCCTCTCTTTTTCTTCCAAAAACAGTCAAAATTCGTCATAAATTCAGCCTCATTTTCTAGTAGTTATGACGACTTAAAAAGATGATATCTCCTAGCTCCGGACTCCAAACGTGCTCCAGTTTTTTTTGTTAGAATCATATCAAGGTAAGTTTTCTGAATATATAAATTATTTCAGTAATTTCAGAACCTATTTTACCAGAATATTCCAAAAATGCCAGCTGTCTGAAATCAGACGCGTTTTCGTATTTTCGAGATTTCGGGAGATCCTGAACTCGGAATTATAAGCCGTTTGAAGTTTCGAAAATCTGACATGATGAACTTACATAAAATTATTTTTTCAGAATTTAATATGCAAGGTAAATCTATTGTAAAATTCATGCAACGTAGACGTAAATAGGAAACCACCAAAAATTATCATATGTGCGCCCTTGTGGCCATAACTCTTTACCGACTTATGATTTTATGAAACTGTCGATTGCAGCATTCATGTAGCGTTGAAATATATAGGATTCCACACAAAAATCTAGAATTTGAGTTGGTGACTTTTTGGTCAACGGATTGCCTCGATTTGCGTACCATGGATCACAAATCCGTAAAGTTAACTTTCTTTGGACCAAAATTAGGGTTTAACAATAAAATCAGATTATAATAGATTAAAATACTATTTTAGGTTATTTATTCAGAATAAAAAATTAATTAAAATGGAGGAACCTATTCACCCACTTTTGTAACCTAACTTGTTTAATTTATGTGACGGGTAGATCGGACGACGCCTTGAGTTGTGACTTCATCCTTTTTCAGAGCAGGCAAGTATACCTTGCCATTGTACTGTTATTTATATTCCATATGTTGCATGCATCTTTATTTTCTATCTTTAGTTCATATATTTTAACTATTATATAAAATGCACGCGACGGTGTCGTCGTGATATGTTTTTATTATGTATATGCATTGACCTTATTTATGAGACTACCCCATTATCATGTAGCATCATTAGGTTCATTGGCCGGGACACAGTTGTTACACGAGTGAGAGTCTCATATAGATCACGGACTGCGTGACAGGTTTGGCCTCCTGTACGTATGGGCCGTGCGTTAGGGATAACTGCTATTAGAAACTTTGTATGCTAGAAGACTTAGCAGTTATTAGAGGTCTATGGACATAGTCTATTGTAGTACGGTGGTCCCATCCTTGTCCTTGTTTGGTTACAGGATTGGGCTAGGGTACTAAGAATAGGCTATGAACCAAATTGTGTCATGGATGTGACATGCTTAGAGCATGGGGTGGGGAGAACAACAAGTACCGCATTTGAGCTCCTTTGCACTTTTCTCCTGTGCGCCCGGATTCTCCGCCGGAGATACGGGTGGTGATGACCACTATATATTATGTATTATCAGGCGGGCCTCCGGCGTTCAAAAGACGATGTGCCTTTTAGGCCCCTGGATCTCCAATAGAGAACTATGCCAAATCCCAGTTTTCAGCCAGATAGCTCAATTGTGGGGAAAGTTGTTCTTAATTGCATTCACTTAGACGGTTAGGCGACCATTGGATATTTATTTCAGTACTTTATTGGCATGCTTTTATGTATCTTGTTATGTCCCTCTGAGGACCTGGCCCTTCCAGGTGTACCTGTTCTTGAGTATTCGCAGGAGCGCAGATTTGGATGGTTACATATGTTTCGAGGATGTCTTCTCTTCGAGCCGTGATTATTAGCTGGTATTCTTATATGGTGTTGGTTGTGTTGTACTTATATTGTATTTACTCTTAATTCGAGTTGGTAGTGGATTTGTTTCCACCCAACTATCATCCTTAGATACTTATATTGAGATCTAGTTTCATAGATATTGGTTATTTATTTATATTCGATTTTTTGTGGATGAGATTTAGATTATACCCTGTGACTTGTGACATGTGTTTATACCACTTATGGATTTGATATTCATATTACAGCGTACGTATGGATTTGGTTTCCATATATTGGACTTGCCATATCCATACGGCTGGCATGCTTACGTGTCCTAATCCTACGTATTTTTGGGACTGGGGCGTGATAAGAGGAGCCCAAACGTCTAGTATTTGTCTTTCCCTTCCCAAGCGGTCAATGATTGTGCGCTGAACCTGAACCACTATCTAGCAGTCTCTTCGCACTGAAGTAACTATCAACAAACGCAACCCTAAGGTCGTCCCAGTTTCCAGTCATGATGTCAGTATCAAGATACAGGAAATCTGGCATGATAAAAGAGTATGAATGTGTCCTGGGGTGACGATATACTCAGGTACATACATCGAGGTGTTACGAACATCTAGTATTCTTTACAAAATGTTACGACGAACGTCTCTACCCGATTGTAATCCAGACGCGAAGTAATGATCTTAATCAAACACGCACATAATATATATAATAAAATAATAAAATATTTGTAACTAAAATACAGTGTGGCAAGGTACACTTGCCTGCGTCCGGCTGCTGATGACGGGGATCCGGTACGACGTCCAAGTCTGCAGGTCCTGTAGTACCTAGAGACGAGATACAAACCCAATCAATAAACTATCACGTAGCAAACAGGGATGTGACACACGTCTAAACATATGCTCAGACTCAGCTACAACTCACAGGGATACGATGCTAGAGGGTTGACCAAGGTAGACTAAGGGTGTGTTACATCTGATCCAATTAAACATCTATACTATATCATCAAGCAAATTCTTCATCCTACTATACTCATCACGGTATTCATTGGTATTTCATGTATGATTATTCCTCAAATTTTACCTCGGTGGGCACCGACGTTAACATGTACATTTACTGTCATCCTCGAAATAAACAATTAATTTATTTATTAAACCCTCAATTATATACAATCATCTATCATTTCATAATAAACTTCTTAATTTAATTCATTATTATTCCTCAGCTCTTAAATAATAATTATTATCTATTAAACCATCACAAACATTATTTAAGTATTCAAACCCTTCTCACATATGCATAGTTCATAAATACCTATTTGTATTCCTCAATCGAGTTCGTCACTAATAATCAAATCCTCAAAATAATGAACAACTTAATGATATCACACAGCATTTCACCATAAATCACCTGTTCCTTAATAATAATTAAGAAGCATATAAAACCATGTAATGTACCCTAAAATCTCAATGCATATTTAAAACCCTAAATACTCAACTTAGCATATTACCATCACTGCATATATTACAATGAACTAAACCCTTAAATCTCAATGTATGGAACAATATATCAACCCTAAAATCAATACAATACCATAACCGTAAATATTAACTAAGTTATATAAAAGTATGCAATAAATAACACTAATCATGGAGATGGGAGAGAGGTCACCTCGGCGAGGCGGTGGTGGTGGGAGATGCTCGGCTGGAGTTGAGGGGATCGAAGTGGTCGGAGCAGGAAGCTTGGCCGGAGTGTGTTGATGAAGACGATGGTGGTGGTAATGGCGGATGTAGTGGTGGCGTTGGTGTGCGGTGGTGGTGTTGGTGTGCGGAGGTGGTGGTAGTAGCGAATGTGGTGGTGGCGTTGATGTGTGGTGGTGGCGTTGATGGAGGAAGTGGAGAAGTCGGCCGGAGTGGTCGTCGACTGGAAGTGCGGGGGGGGGGGGAAATCTGGGTAGCGTTGCTCGTGGCAATGGTGATGCTGATGGCGTTGGTTGCACTGGGATGGCCGAGGGGTGGTGGTCGACTGGAAGTGGCCGGGGTGGCGTTGCTCGTGGCAGCGGCCGGAGGAAAGTGGGCTTGGCAGCAGTCGAAGATGGCTTGGCTCGGCCTGGGTTGGTGATGTTCGTGGCAGCGGGGTAAACTCGTGACAGCGGTCGGCTGCCGGAGGAGTGTGGCTCGGCCGGAGTGTTGATTACTCAAGGAAGAAGAAGAAGAAAGGAAGAAGAAGAAATAATATACCAACGGTTATGAGGGAGGGAGGAGAGAGAGAGGGTTGTGTTCTCTAGGTTTGGGGATTAGGGCCGGCATGGAAAAGAGTGTGGCGATGGAGACATTTTATAGGGAGTTGTGTGGGGGTTGTGTGGTGTGGATGAGCCCAATTCAAATGGATGGTGATGATTTCATATGGAGAAAATTCCTCATCCAAAGAAGATAGAGTGGGGAGGGGCTTGACCGGTCAAAGAAGAGGGGGCTTGTTAATTTGGTCTTGACCAATGAGGTTATGACACATATTACAACATTTGCAAATAAGCCCCTTAATTTTGGATATTTGCACAAATACATGAAATGATGCAAAATTTGTGGGAGAAATGGTGTTTGGTGTTTTGTAGGGTGAGGGGGTATTGTGTGTTTTGCATGGGCTTAATTAAAGGGGCATTGGAATTAAATTGGAATTAAAATATGATTATTCAAAGTTGGTATCCCCAATTTAATTAGAATAAATTATCATGTGCTCTTAAATTAAATGGGGGCACATGGGATCTCAATTGGGAGTGACACAAAGGTCATGAATGGTGTAGGCTTGGTGTCAGTCTTGGACCCTTTTATTGGTCCGGCTCAACGGGTTAAGTTGGTATCTCAAAATTGATGGCAACGACACAGGTGTGCGACACAGGATTAAATAATGGAGTTTGGGTACGGGAAGTTGTGCAATTAAATTAGAGCACAAGCGATTATGATTTTGAGTGACGGGAAAGTCTAGCACCTAAATTGGCGTGTCAAGTCAAGAGTGCAATAATCTGTTGGAATTTATGGACTGATGTTAGGCTCTGAATATTTCAACAATGGTAGGGTGCACCAAGGGTTTAATTAAAAAATCAGACATCTGTAACCTTACTTCTAAACCTCGATCATCTGATGCTAAACCAAAATTTTCTAACCCATACCAGACTATCTATAGAAATAAATGAGGGGGTTTACATCATGTCATGGATGTGACATGCTTAGAGCATGGGGTGGAGAGAACAACAAGTAAGGCGTTTGGGCTCCTTTGCACTTTCCTTGTGTAACCCGTACGCTCCGCCGGAGATACGCGGTCATGATGACTACTATATATTATTATTATCAGGCGACCTCTCGCGTTCAAAAGACGACATACTTTGTAGGCCCCTGATTCTTTGAGAGAATCATGCCAATCCCATTTTAGCCAGATAGCCCACTTGTTGGAAAGTTGTTCTCAAAGTGCATTCACATAGATAGTTAGGCGACCCTTGGATGTTTATTTCCAGTACTTTATTGGCATGCTTCTATGTATCTTGTTATGCCCTCTGAGGACCTGGTCCCTTTCCAGGTATAGACGTGCAGGATTATCCACAGGAGTACGAACCCGGACCTGACGCTTCATACCGGACTGAGGACGTCTTACCTTCAGAGTACCTTTGATCCATCGCAGCTGATGGATATTCTAGTTGCTATTTTCTTTATTGACATTTATCTTATATTAGAGTTTGATCTCTTCTCTCATTTAGTAGTTTATTATAGTCGATTGGCAGTGGATTTGTTTCCACCCGACTATCATTCTTTGATACTTCATATTTTCAGCTATTTATTCCTATTTTATTATTTATGCTGTGGATGAGATATAGATTGCGTGTGACTTGTGTTGATAGTATATTACCACTTGTGGATTCAATATTCATAATACAATGTACGTATGTGTTATGGTTTCCATAGATTGGAGTTGTCATATACATACGGCTGGCATGCTTACGTATTCCAAGTTCTACGTATTTTGGGACTGGGCGTGACATATTTTTGTTGTGGCCCATGCAGGTCCTCGAATATATTGTCTCAGTTACGTTCCTGTACCGAACAAGCCTGCGTATAGGAATAGATTATAGGATCTCATCCATGCTTGACTAAAACTCATCTTCCCTTTCAACCCTCCTATTTAAATGCTTGCATCCTGTTTGATTCCTGTACTCCTTCTAATCGTTTCATCCACCTCTTACAGAGAGATGGATTTGCATAGTGGATGTACTACCGCCAGAGGTGACACACCTTTAGGATTCAACGGCCAGACTTTCGGGGCCGGATGGACAGACTCACAATCCAGTTCTATCTGATCTTTCCGCATTGTCTAGTGGGACTTTTCTGGTTTTATCGACACCACAGGATGGCCAGATACAGCTGTTCCAATTCTTCCAAATGATGATGCAGGAACAGAGGCAAAAGGTGGCCGCACTAGCTGTAGAGCAGAGGCAGCAAGCGGCAGAGCAGAGGCAAGAATTTCTGGCAGCACTTGAGAGAATGGCTGCACAGGCAACTGTACCAGCCCAGACACTAGTTCCAGTACCGCGAGCTCGAGTTGGATCAGTCAAAGACTTTGTACAGATGGGTCCCAAGCCGTATAAAGGCACTGAGAGCCCAGAGGAGACCACAAACTGGATTACCTACAGCCAAAAGTTGTTAGAAGCATCACAGTTGCCTACAGATCTATAGATGACAGGCGTAAGGACGCAGCTAGATGGTAACGCTCATCACTGGTGGGAATCAATAGAGCGCCAGTTGGGTACGCGTCAGACTTGAGAATAATTCTTGGAGTGCTTTGAGAGAAAGTACTTCCCGGACACTGTAAGGGATACGTTGTATGATCAGTTCCACCATCTGGAGCAGGGGAACAAGACAGTTGACGAGTATGATACAGAGTTTAGTCGCCTTAGTAAATATGGCGCTGCCCTGATACCGAATGACTTTGACAAGGCTAAGAGGTTTCACCGCGGACTGACTCTGGAGCTCCAACACTACACTAGCTCACAGTCCCGGATCTCTTATGCCGAATTATTGACAGAAGCTAGGCTACAAGAGACCATTAGCAAGGAAAAGGGAGGTCAACTGAAGACACAACAGGGAACAACAAGGACACAGCAAGGAGGGCCTATCAGACGTCCTTTGGCACAGCAACAGCAGCATCAGCACAGAGCAGGACCGTACCAAAATTCGGAGAAGCCCCACTGCAATTATTGTGGGAAACGCGGGCACATTTCTAGAGACTGTCGGACTCGCTTTTGACAATGTATGAGGTGTGGTTCCGGACAGCACATGGCGAGAGACTGTCCAATGCAGCAGGCATTGACGCTTCCACCGCCAATACAGAGGCTAGCACTTCCAGCACCGAAGCCAGTTCAGTAGATGACTAGACCAGGAGTACCTCGACCCCCAGCAGCCGGAGGATTTCAGCGAGGACCACCGCTACCTACTCAGGAGGATCAGTTCAGAAGGGCCAGTCATTGACTACCACAAAGGAATGTACAAGCTTTTGCACTAGAAGTGGATGACATGGATCAGGAGATTGATGTTATAGCAGGTATTACTCTTGCTTTTACTTTTCCTGCTATGACATTATTTGATACGGGGGCCACCCACTCATTTATATCTTCTAATTTTATTGCCAAGCATAATATTGCAACTACACCTTTACCTAGTTGTGTTAGAATTCTCACCGGCGGAGGAGTTGTACCTGTTAGTCGGATTTGTAGATCGTGTCCTGTAATAATTCGTGGCAGAGAGATGAATGCCCGACTCTTAGTCCTCCCTATGCCAACTTTTGATATTGTGCTTGGGATGGACTGGTTAAGCAAGTACCATGCTTTCTTCGACTTTTTTGGAGAAAGCATTCTTTTTAAGGTACCAGGTCAGCCGAAACTTGAGTTTTCACGAGGATCCACAGAAGCCCTTGATGGTGTTCAGCTTGCAACGGACGACGTTATTTATCACCCCATCATTTCAGAGTTCCAAGACATCTTTTCAGAGGAATTGCCAGGACTACCTCCGGACAGAGACGTAGAATTCTCGATTGAATTGACACTGGGAGCAGCACCCATATCGTCGCATGTTTATAGATTGGCGAAGAAGGAGATGGATGAGCTGAAGGCACAGTTGAAAGAATTAGAGGAGAAAGGTTTCATACGACCAAGTGCATCACCCTAGGGAGCACCAGTATTGTTTGTACCAAAGAAGGATGGGTCTGTGCATATGTGCATCGACTACAGAGCCTTAAATGTAGTAACCGTGAAGAATAAATACCCATTGCCATGCATTGATGACTTATTTGATCAGCTTAGTGGAGCCAAGGTATTCTCGAAGATAGACTTGAGATCGGGATATCACCAGATGAAGGTACGGAAGCAGGACATCCTGAAGACCGCATTCAGGATAAGATATGGACACTACGAGTTTCTGGTCATGCCATTTGGTTTGACCAATGCTCCAGCTATCTTTATGGACTTAATAAATCGAGTATTCCATCAGTATTTGGACCAGTTCGTGGTCGTCTTCATAGATGACATACTTGTCTATTCGAAGAGCCACGAGGAGCATGAAAAACACCTGCGGATCATCCTAGAGACCTTGATGAGAGAGCAGTTATATACGAAACTCAGCAAATATGAGTTTTTCTTTGACAGAGTCTCGTTTTTTGGGCATGTCATTACAGGAGATGGTATTTATGTTGATCCAGAAAAAATTTTGGCAATCGAGACATGGCCTGTTCCTAAATCAACAACGGAGGTGAGGAGTTTCCTTGGACTTGCGGGATATTAGCGACGGTTCATGGAGAACTTCTCAAGGATAGCAGCGCCTATGACTCGGTTGACGTGCAAGGACCAAGAGTTCATATGGACCGACGAGTGTCAAGCAGCTTTCGAGGAGTTGAAGAAGCGACTGACCACAGCGCCAATATTGACTATTCCATCCGGATCAGGAGGTTATGTGATTTACAGTAATGCATTCGGAAAAGGCTTGGGATGCGTATTGATGCAGCATGGCTAGGTGATTGCATATGCATCTCGACAGTTACGAGTACATGAGAAGAATTATCCAAGTCATTATTTGGAGCTTGCAGCCGTTGTTTTTGATCTGAAGCTATGGAGACATTACCTATATGGGGAACGAGTGGAGATCTATACAGACCACAAAAGCCTCAAGTATGTCTTCACATAGAAGGAGCTAAATATGAGGCAACGTCGGTGGCTTGAGTTGATGAAGGACTTTGAGATAGAGCTACATTATCACCCAGACAAGGCTAACGTAGTAGCAGACACGTTAAGCCGGAAACCAGCAGCTTACTTCTTGACGACACAAAGAGAGTTATTGGAAGACTTGCAAGAGCTTGGCATAGAAGTGGTATTACCCGGAGCAGATGGGACATTAGCCAACTTGCAAGTACAATCATCACTAGTAGAGAGGATTAAGGCAGCTTTGCCTACGGACGCCAGATTCAGGAGATTAAAATAAAGGACAGAGGCCGAAGAGCAAACGGGATTGTGCATTCATGATAACGGAATATAACAATGTGGTGACCGTCTATATGTTCCCAATGGAGAGATTCGATAGGAGCTGATGGCAGAAGGTCATAGTTTGATATATTTTATTCATCCTGGAGGCACCAAGATGTACCGTGACTTGTGACAACACTTTTGGCGGCATAGGATAAAAAGAGAGATAGCTCGCTTTGTAGCCAAATGTCTAGTATGCCAGCAGGTGAAGCGGAGCATCAGAGAGCAGCAGGGCTACTGCAACCACTTTCGATTCCTGAATGGAAGTGGGAGCACATCACTATGGACTTTGTTATGGGTTTTCCCAAGAGTCCAAGTGGGAGAGATGCTGTATGGGTAATAGTGGATCGACTCACCAAGTTCGCACATTTCTTGCCTTTTAAAGTTAGCCAGTCTACAGAAGCTTTGGCTGACTTATACATGAGGCAAATCATAAGGTTGCACGGTATTTCGGTCAGCATTGTGTCAGACAGGGATTCACGTTTTATATCTCACTTTTGGAGAAGCATGCAGGAGAGTCTTGGGACTCATTTAAAGTTCAGTACATCTTATCACCCGCAGACAGATGGGCAGTCCGAACGTACTATTCAGACACTGGAGGATATGTTGAGGGCTTGTATGTTGGACTTTGGAGGATCATGGGAGGACCAACTATATCTTGTGGAGTTTTCTTACAACAATATCTATCAAGCGAGCATCCAGATGGCTCCGTTTCAAGCATTGTATGGAAGAAAGTGTAGGTCTCCCATGTTTTGGAGTGACGTGGGAGAACGTCAGATTCTGGGACCAGAGTTGGTAGTCAACACCGTAGAGACAGTGAAGAAGATACAAGAACACTTGCGAGCAGCGCATGACAGGCAGAAGCAGTGGGCAGATCTTCACCGTCGTCCCTTGGAGTTTAAAGAAGGCGATCATGTCTTCTTGAGGATATCACCTACTAGAGACACTATTCGATTCGGAGGGCGTGGCAAGTTGAGCCCAAGGTATATTTGACCATTTGACGTACTAGAGAGTGGGAGAAGTGGTGTATCGACTGGCACTACCACCTTCACTCGAGGGAGTACCTGATGTATTCCACGTGTCACAACTTAGGCGATATGTGGCAGATAGCAGTCATGTTCTCGACCACTCTGAGATCACCATTGGACCGAGCTTGTCATACCAAGAGCAACCCGTGGGGATCCTTGATCGTTGAGAGAAAGTGTTGAGAAATCAGTCTATTCCCTTGGTCCGTGTGGTATAGAAGCATTGCGCGCCAGGAGAATCCACTTGGGAGCGCGAGGACGACATGCGCAAACATTTTCCGTATCTATTCATAGACCAATGTATGAATTTACTTTGTTCATTTCTACCCTATACCATCCTTGATTTTCTATCGTGGCTTAGTTTTAATTTCGAGGACAAAATTTTTATAAGTTGGGTTGAATGTAAAACCCCCTAATTTTAAATATTATAATTGTTTAATTAATTATTTAATTTAATTTCATTATTTCTTAGTTAATTAGAAAATAAAATTTAATTGAATTAATTACCTAGGTAACTACTCATCTAGATTTATGGAGCAAAACTATTAATATTTTATCTTATTTTATTTTAAGGAACTTTGTAGAAGGATGATAGATTATTTTTATTTACTAATATATTTTTCTAGAATTTTATTACCATATATATATATATATATATATATATATATATGTATATGTATATATAGATAAAGAGTAAAAGAAAAGAAAAGAAAAGAAAAGAAAAGAAAAGAAAATATTAAAAGAAAACCTTAATTCAAATCCTTTAACTAAAACCCTAACTTAAGCCTTAAGCCTAATTTCTTGTGCAAAACTCTAACCCACAACAGCCTTTCCTAAGCCTTAAACCCAAATTCAATTTCCCAAGCCTAACTAACCAGCAACCTAGACTAACCCGCGAGCCAGCAGCTTCCCCCCCGCGGCCCAGAAGCAGCGCCCTCACCCGCGAGCTATCCCCTCACCCCGCCGATATATATACATCTATTCTATATCCTAACCCTAGCCGCTGACTTCCCACCCGACGTGATGCCAACCTCGAACCACCCACCGCGCAGCCGCCCGGAACCCATTGCCGCCGCCCGCGTCCGCGCGATCACGAGTAGTCCGCGGCAGATTCGAGCAACGACGTGCCCTACTTCAAGCGCAGTTTCCAGACTCGTCGCTCGACCATTTTTGGATCCGTCTTCACCGGTATGATCATGACCTATCCCCCTCTCAACTCTATTAATTAGTTTCCATCGATCAGCGTTTAAAACTAGGTAGAAATCGAGGCCAAGTTGAAGCAAAACCATATGTTTAAACTGTTATAAACTGTTTCGATGACCTATGTTTAGAGGCTGTTATCTTCCACCATAGACCTCCGAAATTAAATCAACTTTTTGCTATATGAAGTCCATATAACCGAGATCATTTCCTGTTAATTAGATTTTTTTATTTTATGTTAAATACAGAGATAAATTGGGTTAAAAATTATGAAAAACTTATTTTAAAGCATTAGGAATTGCGATACGGAGCGCCCCCCGCCAAACGGGACTGCCTCATCGAGTACCAATTGCACCAAAAGGCGTGTATGGTATGTCCTGTCATGTGGGCTTTTGTAAAAACTGATTTGGACGTGTGTGCGCGTCGGAATCAACCCGTATCCGTAAAAAGTTCCCGTATCGTAACTTTTGTAAAATACCGCACCATTTTGTGTACGCTCGTCGGAATGCGACGAAACTTACGCCATTGGATTCGTGGTATCACGCTGGTCCTGTGACCCAAGTTTCATGCGATTCCGAGATAGTTGACTAAGCCGCCTATTCGCGGGCCCCACGGTTGACTTTAAGGGCAAATTTGTGATCGGCTCACCGGAATCCAAAATTGGATATAACGTTGGGTTCGTATTGGCGTTTAGAATTTGTTTGACATATAATTTGTCCTATTTAGGGATTTTTACCTCTGGCACGCATTTCGGTCCAAAGTGGGCCACATGTGGACCCCGCTTTTACTCGAAATTACTATTTTGCCCCTATGTCCAAATTGGACGAAATGGTAGTATTTTCTAGCTATCTCGCTGATTTCGAGAATGTTGGTGATGTTTATTTCAGCATCCGGAGCCGTTTATTCGGAGGCCTTAGTTTCTGATCCTGTGTACTTGACGTCTGGACGCTTACACTATACAGATTATTTGCCAGGCAAGTATATGTTACCATTGTACTGTGATTTATATTCTATATGGTGCATGTATTTTATTTCTATCATTTAGTTCATATATTTTAACTGCTATATAAACTGCGCATCCAAGAATAACTTGGGTGCAACGACGGTGGCGTCGTATTCTGTTTTTATTTCTATATATGCATGTTGACCTAGTTTATGAGACCACCCCATTATCATGTTGCATTCTTATGTTTCATTGGCCATGACACTGTTATTACACGAGTGTAAGTCTCATGTAGGACACGAATTTGTGTACTCGGCTGGCCACTGGTACGTATAGGACGTGCGACGGATAGGGATAACTGCCGATAGAAATTGCATACTAGAAGACCTGGCAGTTATTTAGAGGTATCATCGTGTCATGGATGTGACATGCTTAGAGCATGGGGTGGGAAGAACAACAAGTAAGACGTTTGGGCTCCTTTGCACTTTCCTTGTGTAACCCGTACGCTCCGCCGGAGATGCGCGGTCATGATGACCACTATATATTATTATTATCAGGCGGCCTGTAAACCCCTGAATTTTTCCAAATTTTTAAATCTTGGAATTTTCTCGATTTTCTAGAATTTTCGGGAATTTTCTGTAATTAAATTCAAGGTTTTCAATTAATAAAGGATTTTTAATTGTTAATAAATAGTATTAAAATATCATGAAAATAACATTTTTGGGTGTAAAATAGAAAACCAGACTTAGGGTAATTTTCTGGGATTTTATTGGGCCTCAGACCTATTTTTAAAAGCCTAAAAACTATTTTTATAATTAATTAATTATTTCTGTTATTATTTATTATATTTATTATTATTATTATTATTATTTGTTTTATTTTTATTTTTCTCGGGCCCGGCCCGGCCCAGTGGGCCGAGCCCAACCTTCAGCCCAACCCAGCCCTCTAACTTAGCGGGTCGGGCGGGTCCGCTCGCCCGGATCCGCGCCCGACCCGGACCCGTTGGCTGTCACCCCGGTCACCCGCTCCCCACGACGCTGCGATCCCGCCGCCGTCGCCGCTAAACGCGTGCGTCCACGCCCCCACGTCCGCCTCCTCCTTCGACGGCCACGTCGACCCCGGCTGAGCCCCTCTAACCCCCTATAAATACCCCCTTCTCCGGCCTCTTCTCCCCCCAAACCGCAAAACCCTAACCCTAGATCCATTTTTCACGGCCACCCTCCGGCCGGCGAGCCGCCTCCGTCACCTGCGACGACCCCCAGACCCGCCGACGAACCTCCTCCAGAGCTCCTCCACCTCCTCCTCTCCCCTTTCCTTCTCCTCCCGCGGCATTTCCCTCGCCGCAGCCCGCCGTGACCTCGCCGACGCTCGACCCGCCTCCGGTGATCTCCAGCGAGCCCGGACACGCCGCGGACACGACCCAGACGCGGATTCGAGCCAGGACACGCGTCCAGGACACGATACGGACTCAGAATCGCGTATCAGACTCGTAATACCCCGACCCCGAGTCCGAGGCCTCCCCTCGGTGCTCCTCCATCAGTTCCCGGTAGGTGCCCCTATCAGATGCACTGTCCTTTCCAAGCCGCTGCCCTGTCCGACCGGGACTGACAGAATAAAGCTCTGTCAATCCCGGGATAGTTAGAATTTATAGATTATGGTTATTTAGTAGATTTGTGATTTGTTAGTCTTGATTGTTAGCTAATTTACGATTTAATACAACGATCCCCAATACGTATATTAATTATATATATATATAATAAAATAAAAACCTTATTATATATTACGTAAATTGGTAATTATTTAATAGATAATTTCCTAAATAATTCCAGTATTTAAATACTAATTAGTTAATAATTAATTCTGAAATGATTTCTAGTATCTATAATACGTTAGTATTTAAATAAGTTTTTCAAAAATAATATTCTCTTACAAATTGATTTATAATATTACCAAAATAAAAACTTAGTAATATTTTCCCCTAAACCTAGATTATTAGAAATAAATTAATTGCTAAAAAACAAAACGATATTATTTTATTATAATCATTCTTTCCTATTCTATCCTACCAGAAACAAAACGATATTTTACCATAAAAATATTTTCTACGATAAAATAAATAAGTTTTATTTAAAAAGGGTTTTGTTTACTAAATTACTATCACAAATTATTATTATTATCGATCGTTGGATTTAAATCATTAACTTAGTTAACTAATCAAGGCAGATTAAACCCTTGTTTAACTCTAAAATCAGATTATTAATAAATGTAGGTCCCTGTAACTAAGGTTGAGACCGTCGCGATTTCTCACTCGCGTCACCAAACCAACCCCAGGCAAGTTTCATATAATTCAAAACTGGTATTTTAGTTGTAATTAAATATGTTGCATGTCATATAGATATATTGAGATGACACTTGATTTCACGGAACCGACTGATTGACTGATTGATTGATTGATTGACTCATTGACTCATTGACTATTGCCTTGGGAACTGGGGAGTAAAAGTTAGCACCCGTGGTCAAAGCCCCCTTATTGCCTCATTGTGGATAGCTGAAGTCCAACCTCACTGGACTGACGCCGCACCGTGTTCACGCGAACACAGATTGCCTCCAACCCCAGCCGGCCACGGGATGCTACTTTTCTCAAAACACTTTTAGTGATTGTAGTTGTCATCATTGCTTCATCGACATTTACTGTTCTTGTTTCATATTTGTTGCATACAAAAAATATAAATACTGTTCAAAACTATTTCATTGCATCATTTTAATTATCGTTAAGATACTGGAATTGGATATATGTTCTTGCTCCCTCCTGACTGGAGATTAACAATTTTAGGTGATTGCGGTGACGATGATGAGTATGATACCTTTTATGGTCCGGACCAGAGTTCTGAAGCCCTAGCTGAACCTAGCCAGGAAGCCGATGTTTAGTTGCTTCCCTTTTATTTTCCAAATTGTAATAATCAGGGTTGAAGTAATAACCCTGGACCATGTTTTGTTTGATCTTGATTGTAAAAGGATTTCTCTCAGACTTAGCAATAAAAGTTGAATTTCCTTCATGTATTCTGGATGTCTGTGTGTTACTATGGATTGATACAGCTTACTGCCGCCGTCTCACAACGGTGCAGGCTGGGCATGATCCGACTGGACCCAGATTATTGGGATCGGGTCGTGACATGTTTTCAGTGGTGGCCCATGCAGGTCTAGTTTACAACCTTTGGTCTAGTCAACTTAGGCTAGCCAAACAAACCGACTTGCCTTTGACTTTAGGTTTAGTATGACTTTAGGAAAACAGACTCTAGAAACAATTAGAACACTTAGAATTCTTGAGAAAATTTCAAACTGTCACATCATAGGACCAAATTCTTCTATATATACATATGTACAATTATTTTGGCTTGCTTATAGAACATAGGTTACATTGCTTATGTTGCTTCCTAAACCTTCCAGAAGATGGCACGAGGGAAGACAACCCGTTCCGGCCCAGCAGAAGAAGAGGCTTCGTCTTCTGAGCACACCCCAAATCAAGCTCAGTCCGACCCCTCTCCGTTGCAGCTCACAGATCGCCCCCATGCTGCAAGAGCTCCCCGCGCTGCCTACACTTCAGTAGTGCATGCAGCTCCACCCATTCCTCCCAGGACCACATCGATTCCAGCCGATGTGACTCCTCCTGTTGCACCACCTGTGCCGGTGGACCCCGCTGAACTCGTAGGCATGCTACGAGGAGTTCTTGAAGCCCAGAGGGCCCAAGCTGAAACAAATCGCGAGCAGACCGCGATTATGAGAGAGGGCATGGAAAACGCCCATAATGTAGCCATGGCAGCGCTAGGAACATCCCGGTCAGAACAAGAGCCTGCCAAGGTAATTGAGAATTTAAAAGCTTGGATTCCATTAATGAATTTCTAGTCTAACCACAAACCTGTTATCCAGGTAAAGGTTGGAACTGTGGAAAACTTCAAGAAGTTGGACCCGCGTCCCTTCAAGGGGACCGAAGGCATCATCTACGCAGACGAGTGGCTAGATGATATGGAGCGACTCCTCAGCGTCGCTCGACTCCCAGACGACCTCATGGTTGAGGCCGTAGCACTCCAGCTGAGAGATTTGGCCAACATTTGGTACCGCAACGAGCCAAGATTTCGAGCTGGAGGGATTTCCTGGCGGCTATTCAAGAAGCAGTTCAAGCGGAAGTTCTTTCCAGAGGCTGCCCTCGAAGCTATGGGAAGGCAGTTTCAAGATCTGAAGCAAGGAGACCGCACAATTGAAGAATATGCGGCTGAGTTCAACAGGCTTGGCAGGTTTGCAAGCCACCTGGTGGACAATCCTGTAGAACGTGCTAAGAAGTTCCGGCACGGGCTACGTGAAGAGATCCGCACCTTAGTAGCTGCTAACGGTGCGAAGACTTATGACAAGATGTTGAAGGTGGCCCAAGATGTAGAGGCCAGTGCACCTGCTCGACCCAAGAGGGAGCATCCAGGGTCAAGCAACAGCTATCAGGGCAACAACAAGAGGCACAGCAACAACAACAATAGGCCCTCCTATCCCCAGCAGTCCCAGCAACAACAGCCAGCAGCGGCCAACAAAGCGCATCAGTACAACCAACCAAAGGCGGTCAACTGCGTCTACTGCAAAAGGCCAGGTCATACCGCAGAGATCTGCAGGAAGAAATTGGGACACTGCCTTGCTTGTGGATCTGCCACCCATCAAGTGAAGGACTGCCCCACGGCATACAACAAAACTGGAGCTGGACAGCAGAGAGGTCCACTGCCTACCCAGCAGCAGCGCTACAACCAGCACAGAGCCGGGCAAGCTTTTGCCTTGACTGTGGAAGAGCCAGAAGCTGAACCCGAGACGGAAGGAGATGTCATCGCAGGTTCCATTCTACTTCATTCGCACCCTGCCTTAGCATTATTTGATTCTGGAGCATCACACAGTTTTATATCTGCAAACTTCATTTCTGCACACCATCTAGTTACTGGCATAAGTAAGATAATCTGTAGAGTTATGACTGGTGGAGGACCCATACCCATTAGTGAGACGTGTAGCTGCCCAGTCACTATCTCAGGACATGAGTTTCAGACTCAGTTCCTAATAATGCCTCTGCCAAACTATGACGTAGTCTTGGGCATGGATTGGCTTAGTCAACATCATGCTCTGATAGACTGTCGAGAAGGCTGCGTAACTCTAGATCCACCTGGAGGACCTAAACTCAAAGTGATTCGAGCACCTGAAGGAGTGGAGTGTGTGTCTTACACATCCATCACTGAAGAAACCGGACCCCCTCATCCTCTCATAGCGGAATTTATAGACGTCTTCCCAGACAATCTTCCAGGGCTACCCCCTGATCGAGATGTGGAATTCTCGATCGATCTTATACCTGGCGCAGCACCAATCTCCCAACGCTGCTACCGAGTGAATCCCAAGGAGTCCAAGGAAATGAAGGACCAGATTGACGAACTTCAAGCGCAAGGATTCATCAGGACCGGTGCCTCACCCTGGGGTGCACCAGTCTTGTTTGTACCCAAGAAGGATGGGACAGTTAGAATGTGCATAGACTACCGGGCATTGAACAACATCACTATCAAGAACAAGTACCCGCTGCCCCGGATCGACGACCTCTTCGACCAGCTGAGTGGAGCTAAGGTTTTCTCGAAGATAGACCTCAGATCGGGTTACCATCAAATCAAGGTGAGGAAGGAAGATATTCCAAAGACGGCATTCAACACCAAGTATGGACAATTTGAATTCTTGGTCATGCCCTTTGGTCTTACAAATGCCCCAGCCGTGTTCATGAATCTCATGAACAAGGTCTTCCACAAATACTTGGACCAGTTTGTCGTTGTCTTCATTGACGACATTCTGATCTATTCGAAGACCAAGGAAGAACACGAGCAGCATTTGAGGATAATTTTGGAAACCCTCAGAAAGGAGAAGCTATATGGAAAACTGTCCAAGTGTGAATTCTTCTTAGACAAGGTGGACTTTCTCGGCCACGTTGTCACAGGAGAAGGCATATCAGTGGACCCCAAGAAGATAGCTGCCGTGGAAACATGGAGTACTCCCAGGTCAGTTGCAGAGATCAGAAGCTTCTTGGGCTTAGCTGGATATTACAGAAAATTCGTGAAGGACTTTGCAAGGATTGCTGAGCCCATGACCAAGCTAACCAGGAAGAATGAAGAGTTCGTCTGGACCGAAGCGTGCCAGGCGTCATTTGAAGAGCTGAAGAGAAGGCTAACAACAGCGCCGATCTTGTCGCTACCCTCAGGATCAGGAGGATTCTCAATTTATAGCGACGCGTCCGGCAAGGGATTAGGATGTGTGCTCCAGCAACATGGAAAGGTAATTGCTTATGCTTCCCGGCAATTACGGACTCATGAGAAGAACTACCCGACGCACGACCTGGAGCTAGCAGCAGTCATCTTCGCCTTGAAGCTGTGGAAGCACTACCTGTACGGCGAAAGAGTAGAGATATACACGGACCACAAAAGTCTCAAGTATGTCTTTACACAGAAGGAGCTCAACATGCGTCAGAGACGATGGTTGGAGCTCATGAAGGACTTTGATATCAGCCTGCAGTACCATCCCGGAAAGGCTAATGTGGTCGCCGACGCACTTAGTCGATATCCGATGGCGATGTTCTTGACGACAGATCGGTACCTACTGGAGGACATGGAGAAGCTGGGACTAGAACTCGTATTGCCTGCAGAGGAAATGAAGAAGCTTGGACGAGAAGCAATAGTACCCGGCGTTGACTTCCCCATGATGCATTTGCAAGTACAATCTAGCTTGATGGACAAAATCAAGGAAACTCAATTCGAGGACGGAGCATTGTGCAAGCTCAGAGACCAGGTGTTAGCTGGCACACTGGAGGAATTCTCTATTTCAGACGACGGAACACTGAAGAATGGCACCAGACTTTGTGTACCTGCTGGTGAATTGAGGGAGCAGCTGATGCAGGAAGCGCATCGCTCACAGTATTCCATCCACCCTGGAGCAAATAAGATGTACCGAGATATACGGGAGCACGTATGGTGGTATGGAATGAAGAAGGATGTCTCAAAATTCGTTGGCAGATGCTTGATCTGTCAGCAGGTGAAAGCAGATAGACAAAGACCAGCAGGACTTCTTCAGCCACTGCCCATTCCAGAATGGAAATGGGAGCACATCACTATGGATTTTGTGTCAGGATTGCCTCGATCCCAAGGAGGAAAGGACGCTATTTGGGTGATCGTAGACAGATTGACTAAGTCTGCCCACTTCATTCCCTTCAAGGTTGGTTTATCCACCGAGAAGCTAGCTGCCCTATACATGAGGCAAATCGTCCGGATACATGGAGTTCCTGTGAGCATTGTATCAGACCGAGACAGCCGCTTTACTTCTCACTTCTGGAAGAGCTTGCAAGAGAGTCTGGGGACCCAACTGAAGTTCAGTACTGCATATCACCCACAGACCGACGGACAGTCAGAGAGAACCATCCAGACGTTAGAGGATATGCTAAGATCTTGCGTCCTGGATTTTGGAGGATCATGGGAGGACCACCTACACTTGGTAGAGTTTGCTTACAACAACAGCTACCAGGCCAGCATCGGCATGACTCCTTTTGAGGCTCTGTATGGACGTCGTTGCCGCACTCCCTTGGCTTGGAACGACGTAGGAGAACGAGTCATGCTGGGACCTGAGATGATTACAGATGCGGCTGAAAAAGTCAAGGTGATCAGAGACAGACTTAGGGTGGCTCAAGATCGTCAGAAACATTGGGCGGACAGCCGTCGCCGACTTGTGGAGTTCGAAGCAGGTGATAGTGTCTTCGTCAAGATCTCCCCCACCAGCGGAACTATCCGTTTTGGCAGAGCTGGAAAACTGAGTCCCAGGTATATCGGCCCATTCGAGATATTGAGCAGAGTTGGAGAGGTGGCATACCGAGTGGCGTTACCACCTAATCTTGAAGGCGTGCACAACGTTTTCCATGTATCGCAGCTGAGGCGTTACATTCCGGACCCGAGCCACATCCTGGATCATTCAGAGTTGGAGATTGGGCCAAGTCTTACAGTACCAGAGCAGCCAGTGAGGATCATAGACCGTATGGAAAAGCAGTTGCGGAACACCGTGATTCCACTGGTCAAAGTTCAGTGGCTCCACCACTCCCCAGGCGAATCCACCTGGGAACGAGAGGCTGAGATGAGGCAGAAGTACCCTCATCTGTTTTAAAGCATGTTTACTTTTGTTCTCCCTTCAATTGTAGTAAATTTCGAGGACGAAATTTTTATAAGTTGGGTAGGTTGTAAACCCCTGAATTTTTCCAAATTTTTAAATCTTGGAATTTTCTCGATTTTCTAGAATTTTCGAGAATTTTCTGTAATTAAATTCAAGGTTTTCAATTAATAAAGAATTTTTAATTGTTAATAAATAGTATTAAAATATCATGAAAATAACATTTTTGGGTGTAAAATAGAAAACCAGACTTAGGGTAATTTTCTGGGATTTTATTGGGCCTCAGACCTATTTTTAAAAGCCTAAAAACTATTTTTATAATTAATTAATTATTTCTGTTATTATTTATTATATTTATTATTATTATTATTATTATTTGTTTTATTTTTATTTTTCTCGGGCCCGGCCCGGCCCAGTGGGCCGAGCCCAACCTTCAGCCCAACCCAGCCCTCTAACTTAGCGGGTCGGGCGGGTCCGCTCGCCCGGATCCGCGCCCGACCCGGACCCGTTGGCTGTCACCCCGGTCACCCGCTCCCCACGACGCTGCGATCCCGCCGCCGTCGCCGCTAAACGCGCGCGTCCACGCCCCCACGTCCGCCTCCTCCTTCGACGGCCACGTCGACCCCGGCTGAGCCCCTCTAACCCCCTATAAATACCCCCTTCTCCGGCCTCTTCTCCCCCCAAACCGCAAAACCCTAACCCTAGATCCATTTTTCACGGCCACCCTCCGGCCGGCGAGCCGCCTCCGTCACCTGCGACGACCCCCAGACCCGCCGACGAACCTCCTCCAGAGCTCCTCCACCTCCTCCTCTCCCCTTTCCTTCTCCTCCCGCGGCATTTCCCTCGCCGCAGCCCGCCGTGACCTCGCCGACGCTCGACCCGCCTCCGGTGATCTCCAGCGAGCCCGGACACGCCGCGGACACGACCCAGACGCGGATTCGAGCCAGGACACGCGTCCAGGACACGATACGGACTCAGAATCGCGTATCAGACTCGTAATACCCCGACCCCGAGTTCGAGGCCTCCCCTCGGTGCTCCTCCATCAGTTCCCGGTAGGTGCCCCTATCAGATGCACTGTCCTTTCCAAGCCGCTGCCCTGTCCGACCGGGACTGACAGAATAAAGCTCTGTCAATCCCGGGATAGTTAGAATTTATAGATTATGGTTATTTAGTAGATTTGTGATTTGTTAGTCTTGATTGTTAGCTAATTTACGATTTAATACAACGATCCCCAATACGTATATTAATTATATATATATATAATAAAATAAAAACCTTATTATATATTACGTAAATTGGTAATTATTTAATAGATAATTTCCTAAATAATTCCAGTATTTAAATACTAATTAGTTAATAATTAATTCTGAAATGATTTCTAGTATCTATAATACGTTAGTATTTAAATAAGTTTTTCAAAAATAATATTCTCTTACAAATTGATTTATAATATTACCAAAATAAAAACTTAGTAATATTTTCCCCTAAACCTAGATTATTAGAAATAAATTAATTGCTAAAAAACAAAACGATATTATTTTATTATAATCATTCTTTCCTATTCTATCCTACCAGAAACAAAACGATATTTTACCATAAAAATATTTTCTACGATAAAATAAATAAGTTTTATTTAAAAAGGGTTTTGTTTACTAAATTACTATCACAAATTATTATTATTATCGATCGTTGGATTTAAATCATTAACTTAGTTAACTAATCAAGGCAGATTAAACCCTTGTTTAACTCTAAAATCAGATTATTAATAAATGTAGGTCCCTGTAACTAAGGTTGAGACCGTCGCGATTTCTCACTCGCGTCACCAAACCAACCCCAGGCAAGTTTCATATAATTCAAAACTGGTATTTTAGTTGTAATTAAATATGTTGCATGTCATATAGATATATTGAGATGACACTTGATTTCACGGAACCGACTGATTGACTGATTGATTGATTGATTGACTCATTGACTCATTGACTATTGCCTTGGGAACTGGGGAGTAAAAGTTAGCACCCGTGGTCAAAGCCCCCTTATTGCCTCATTGTGGATAGCTGAAGTCCAACCTCACTGGACTGACGCCGCACCGTGTTCACGCGAACACAGATTGCCTCCAACCCCAGCCGGCCACGAGATGCTACTTTTCTCAAAACACTTTTAGTGATTGTAGTTGTCATCATTGCTTCATCGACATTTACTGTTCTTGTTTCATATTTGTTGCATACAAAAAATATAAATACTGTTCAAAACTATTTCATTGCATCATTTTAATTATCGTTAAGATACTGGAATTGGATATATGTTCTTGCTCCCTCCTGACTGGAGATTAACAATTTTAGGTGATTGCGGTGACGATGATGAGTATGATACCTTTTATGGTCCGGACCAGAGTTCTGAAGCCCTAGCTGAACCTAGCCAGGAAGCCGATGTTTAGTTGCTTCCCTTTTATTTTCCAAATTGTAATAATCAGGGTTGAAGTAATAACCCTGGACCATGTTTTGTTTGATCTTGATTGTAAAAGGATTTCTCTCAGACTTAGCAATAAAAGTTGAATTTCCTTCATGTATTCTGGATGTCTGTGTGTTACTATGGATTGATACAGCTTACTGCCGCCGTCTCACAACGGTGCAGGCTGGGCATGATCCGACTGGACCCAGATTATTGGGATCGGGTCGTGACACGGCCTCTGGCGTTCAAAAGACGACATGCTTTGTAGGCCCCTGATTCTCTCAGAAAATCATGCCAATCCCATTTTAGCCAGATAGCCCACTTGTTGGAAAATTGTTCTCAAAGTGCATTCACATAGATGGTTAGGCGACCCTTGGATGTTTATTTTTAGTACTTTATTGGCATGCTTCTATGTATGTTATGTCCCTCTGAGGACCTGGTCCTTTTCCAGGTATAGACGTGCATGATTATCCACAGGAGTACGGACCCGGACCTGACGCTTCATACCAGACTGAGGAGGTCTTACCTTCAGAGTACCTTTGATCCATCGCAGCTGATGGATATTCTAGTTGCTATTTTCTTTATAGACATTTATCTTATATTAGAGTTTGATCTCTTCTCTCATTTAGTAGTTTAGTATAGTCGATTGGCAGTGGATTTGTTTCTACTCGACTATCATTCTTTAATACTTTATGTTTTCAGCTATTTATTCCTATTTTATTATTTATGCTGTGGATGAGATATAGATTGCGTGTGACTTGTGTTGACAGTATATTACCACTTGTGGCTTGGATATTCATAATACAATGTACGTATGTGTTATGGTTTCCATATATTGGAGTTGCCATATACATACGGCTGGCATGCTTACGTATTCCCAGTCCTACGTATTTTGGGACTGGGACGTGACAGAAACTTAGTGCAACAATTTGGGAATGCATTGGTTGTAAGGAATAAGCAACAAATTTAAGGTTGCAGACACTAGTCAAGTACTTGGGTATGTAGTACTTGAGTCCACAGTGGGGATTGACAACAGTGCTCGGGTTTGATGTGAAGGAAGCATTAGTTGGGGGGTTCAGTTGTGCAGGTCTGTAGGATCAACACTGTTGTGTTCAATAGTAAATAAGTTACTGTAGTGTCATGCATTTGAAGAAGGGATGCTAAACTGCAGTAGAGGCAAGTTGGTTCTGGGAGCAGCACTTATGTGCATCCATGGAACAACCTACAGTTTAGTGCACTCAAGGTGTGCATTGGACAGGAGTGTAGTATCTTGGATACTTAGATATCCAAATAGGTTGGTTAAGATATATATGGGATAGAGTGTGATAGTTGTAGCAGTGATTTGAAGGCCAGTGAGTGTATTGGTGAATGTTGATACACATGAGTGTAAGGTGAGGTTAGTATTTAGGATAGGGGTTGACACTAAAGTATTAAGTTATTAGTAATGTGTGTGTGTGTGTGTGTGTGTGTGTGTGTGTGTGTGTATATATATATATATACTAGTTACTAAAGTAGAAGTTGTGATCATTTGAGTACCAAGGCTATATGCCAAGGTATTAGTAATAGGTATAGGTTTGAGTTAGATACAAGGTAATTGATAATGCTACTTAGGATAGGTATTGGGATACTCAAGGTTTGTGTACCAAGTTGGTTTTGGGTAATAGGTAATTATATAACTAAGGCATGTAAGGTTAAGAGTTATAGGTTAAGGTAATGAGATGATAGTAAGATACTCTATGGTATTAGTTAAATACAAGTCTATATGTATGATTCTTAGTGTATATAGCCTAGTATCACCTGTTCTGAGCTAGTTAGACTTGAAATCAACCTAGAAGCTAGGAATGAACCTAAAATTAAGGTATTGACATAGTTTGACCTAGTTTGACTGTACGATCTAGTGTGACCTAGAAATAACCCAGAGACCTAGTTGTAAGCTAGTATATCATGTTTATAATTTCCAAAAAAATATTGTGACTTGATATTCATATTTAGGTCTTTGAGACACTGAGACGAACACTGATTTGGTATCCACTGCTCTAGACCATAGGCTAGTACATTCTCTGATAGTTTTCATTATTTGATATCTACTCTGATTATGGTCTATAATATTGCTTTACTTGATTCCTCGACACTATTGATACACGGATTAGTATTATATGGATTCACTCTCTTGCGACACGTGCGTCATACTTGTCTGGCCTCTACTTTAGGACTCTTTACTATCATCACTTACTTTTATCTGGCTGGCCTCGTACTTGATTTACGTGTCAGGACTTGGATTTATTTATACTAGTCGGGTGGAGAAATATCTTAGTAGACATGTAAACATTCCCAAAATCTGGAACCACACCCTACTCGTCTAATATGGAAAGATAGCAGTCGCACACCTCACGTGCGATGAACAGTATTACCCCTAGTCGTTTACATGTCAAAAGAGGTATTTCAAAACATACTTACTCTAGTGCTTTATTGCTGGTTTCACATTATATTGCTGGACACACATCATATACGCCTTAGTTGTAGCTCTCATTTATTTACTACCTTTGTTGCCTTACTCTCTTGTTCGTCATATTTACTTTTTATTGATCTTTTGTTGTTGCTCTATTTTATTCCTAGATTCATTCCCTTTTCTTGCTCATCATGTATTACTTACTATAACTGTTTTATAGTCTTTATCAATTAATTGGAACTGCTATTGGGTTGTACTTCGTTCCAATCCTGACTGGATAAATTTTTTTAGATAATTTCTTAGAGGACTTGTGTCCCACATATTACTGACCACAAGAGGTTGATGGTGCAAACTTGGACCCAGTAGCTCAGGAGTGATTGCCGGAAGGCCTAGCCGGAATTACTAGTTATCCTAGTTAGATTTCTTCTAGCATTTTTGGTACCAGATTTGTTTTCGGCTTATATTTGAGACTTGGATATTGTTGTTGTATTTGGATGTTGTTGATGTTTAGACTTTATAGTTATGTTAGACTTCTTTGATATCTTATCGTGCTTTTGATTTGTGATTAAGTATTTATTATTATTATCATATTTTCCTCCTTCTTGGAGTTGAGATATCATTGACAGGTTATATATGACTGTATGTTTTTGATAGTTAGTTGATCTAGACAACGTTCTACCGTTGATGCTGCGGCGTATGCTGGACGTACCCACGTACTCGTGTCCCTTTACCGGATGCGGGTCGTGATAGCATCATATTAAAAACTACTTATATTTTAACTCAAAACTATTACACAAATTCTCTACAACCATTCCAATCCAACTGCATTTCATACATACTCTTTTTAAAGTCAAAATTTCAAACTTATTAAAGTCTGATGTTATTTAATATTAATTTTTGTTATATATTTCCAATAAAACTTTGTTTAAAGGATAGAAAAATTAAATATTATCTTTAAGGGGTTACAAATCTATCCATCCGATGATGCAGAGGATTGAAGGACCGACGCAGCGGTTAGCATTACCAACACCAGGAGCAGCTCAGTATAGAGGACTATTTGCGAAGAAAAGTTTATAAGAAACTTTTGTATTACAAACTATTGAATAGAAAGAAAAATATAAAAAAGATCTTATACATGAATGTACGTACAGTTAATTCTGTGGAAGTATAGCTGTGAAGATCTGATCTACGGATGATCACTTTACTCCTTGGACCACTCGACGACGAAAAAATACAGGAAATACTGTGAACAACTTGGAGAGTTGAACAATAAGAAAGCTTTGGCAATAACGGTCCGAGAGGCTTCTATCTCTCTCTTTTCCCTATTTATAGTGTTTAGGAGCGTTTATAAGAGTGTGCGTGTACTTTGGACAGTCTGCACTATTTTACCATTGTGCGCGCACTTTTGGTGGACTAACACCCTACTTTCTTGGGGGATCCCTCGAATGTGTGCATAATCCAGACTCAGCGGTATGCGAAACTCGAATGCAGCTATAGGTGAATATGATTATATGTGAATGGAACTAGTGCGATTGGAAGATAGCTTAATCAAGTGATAGCAAGAGAAAGAGTTAGCGCAAAGAGAATTCGGGTTGGACGATATGCAATGATTCAAAAAAATTGATGAATCGAATTTGATGCTAGAAATGGGAATCAAGTTGGTGTAATGATATGCAAATAACGATAAGGAATTAATCTTGTGTATAACTTAGACGTTAACGATGGGTTGAACGATGCGATATAGTGCAAAGGAATTTTTAATGGTTATATGAACAAAACTCGATGAAATAGAACGCAATAAAGATTGGTAGACATGGGTTCGAGGATTCTCTAGTTGATGAATAATAGATTTATGATCAACGTGGACTTGAGAAAATGAATGCTTGAAGACAGACCTTAGATCGATGCAACATGATTGATGTTTAGGAAGAGATTAGATATAAATTATGACTCAGATAAAATGAACGCTTAACAAGAGATATCTCGATGAGTTTTGAGGATTGCTCTAGTACATGCTTAGAGAATGAATCAAAGTCGAGGATAAGTTAGCTTGGATATTGACGCAAGTAGTATTTGATGGTTTCATGAACGAATACATAAATTATGTCAAACAATTTAGAGAATACGATATGAGAATTATGGTTTAGAGAATTGAATCGTGACTTGGTAAACTTGACTTGGATTGATGGATAAGTAGACTTTAGCGAATTGCTTACTTATGAGGAGATAGGCTATGCGAATTGATAGGTTGGACATGCGATATCACATGATGCATCAAAGATTGTGTAGCAATAGATTTTACCTTAGGATGACGTTGCTGAACGAACTTGTATCCTTGACTTGAGATACTTTGGTTGGATAGGATGATCTATGCTTGATGTTAGAAATATGAGTGATGCAAACTTTGGGTAGAATATCCCTTATGAACGGACAATGGTTTGACCTTAGTTTTGGGTGAACGTGGTACTCTGGATTTGCACATTATGGATGGTGATCATGATTGTAACTATGACTTGGTGAGCTGACCTAGTGGTTAGGCAGACGACCCCTTGACGAGATTTGTGTTGGTGTGATCGACCTTAGAATTTGCCTGGGTAAGACTTCATAGCAGGGGCAGCAATAGTTAGAATTAGGATATGGTTTTGAGATATGTGCCTTAGAAGAGTTGGTGTTCAACGTGATTGGAAATAAACGATCAAAATTGGAGATTTATCGGTAGAGTTACTTGAAATCGAATGGATCGTGCAAGCGAAAGTATAAGTTAATATTGAGGACTTGTCGAATTCGTGTTGGTGTTGAACGTATGAAATAAATTATGGGAAAAATTGAATGACACATTGAATATAAATAAAAATCGTGTGCTTGGAAGATGTTCTCGATGGTAGTTCAATACAAGGGATCAAATCGAATTGGGATTAACTTAGATTTTGATCGACTCCGCTCGTGGTATTATGGTAATTTCATAAGGCGAGAGATACTTGATGATGAATCGTGTAATAGCAAGGATTAATTGGAAACAAAAAGAAAGTATTGATAAACATATTGTATATAAAGTTGATATGTGTCAGGATTGATAAGTGGAAGATCGTTCTTGAAGATTAAACAAACGTGGATTTTGACTTGGTAAGGATGCAGACGATATCATCGAAATGTATATCGTGTTTGGAAGAGTATGACTATTATTTGCATAAATTAATGAATAAGGGATTGGCTAGGTCTTGTTCGATGAATGAGTTCTTGGAAGATAAAACATGTAGGCGCCAAGTGATAAGCTGGGAAGATAGTGCAAGATTTCTAGCGTAATTTAGCGATGACTCGGGATAGAGGATTGTGTATCAAATACGAATTGGATCTCGACTTAAAAAATGTCACATGCAAAGAATTAATGGATAATTAAAGTTGAAGTTCTAAGGATTTTTGAGATGTTGGTTAGGCGTAATACTGGATTTAGTTAGGCGATACCAAGTGATTTGTTGGGATTTATTCATGACTCGGATATTAAGTGATAGAACATCGGGTAGTTCAACCTAGTTCTAGTTTGTCCCTTGTGTGAGCAAGTTATAACATACCCCTGTGTTTGAGTAGTGCAGCTCTGCGCTAGGCACAGTAAAGATTGAGGCAAGGATTCAATAGAATGCAAGGATATAGATGGACTTGGAATGGATAAAGGAACGATAAGTGTACTCTTGGATTTGAAGATAAACGTGATATATTCAAGTTGGAATAGAAGTGTTGTTCTTGGATGAGTTCTATCTTAGTAAGTTTTGAGGATGAAACTTTTTTTGAGTGGTGTATTATGTAACAAACTACTTTGCTCTGTTCTGCAAGATGACTCAAACGACATATCAGCACTTGGACTTAGAGTTTTAGCGGTTCACTCGGATTCTCGCTTGGCCGAGGTAAGCCTCGTTCAGGTAGGTGGCTATGATAAAACTGTCTTTGCTTGGCCAGCACACCTAAGAATTTGGATATATATGCTAGATCGCTAGGCGATAACCCCTTGCATGATAATAAGAATACAACACACCTAGCTAAGGAAATAATTTTATCTTGTATTGCTTGTGTTAGAACATGGAAATGTAACTTGAATAAATGCTAGTTTCTCGTACTATCCCTTAGACCCGTGCTAGCATAATCGCTTATGTTTTCAAGTAAGGATATGCTGCATGTTTCCTTAAAAGTTATATTCGTGTTGTTCAATGCTTGGGTGCTTTACATATTCGCTATGCTCGTTATTTAAATGCATGCCACGACCTTGCAACACTATCCTGTCTTGCATTCATCTAGTTTAGCCAGAAGGCTATCAAATAGTCGTTCTGTGCAAGTATTAACCTGAAAGTATTTAGGACCGTTGGGTCACCAAGGCAGTTCTCGAACTAGGGGATTGTATCAAGTCAAATAAAGCAAGAATCACAGCTTGTGGAGCAATTCTTGTGAAGAACAAGAATCAAGAATTATTATGTCGTGTCATAAATCCCGTGAATCTGGAAGACCCAAGACTTACATAGTTGCAGATAACTTGGTGTACAAGGGAGATTTTTGAATCTCGTTCCACGGACGGTCTCTAGGGCACCAGGGTCGATCCGATCTGGGCAAAATCTCGTGATAGTCTCATGTGCTGGATGGAATGGTATATAGCACCTCGTGTACTTTTTGTTGTATACTATCCTCGTCAATGACTATAACTTGTCCTTTATGGCTATGCCAACGACTCCTGTTCATATAGATAAGTTATCATCGCTTAGCGGCAATCCACGTGCGAGTCATTGCATCGCACCTATTAATCTGGAATACCTGAACGGATATGAGTATTAGACATCTGTGCACACTTGTATATATTTGAGCTTAAACAATCTTCTACAACACGTCTAATAACCCGTGTAACTCGTGCACCTGAAATAAGAACCCGCTCGCGACACTGTGTTTGCTTATGCGAATTCCGTGGATTTTATTATATATATTCGTTCTCGGTTTAACTTGGTTTACCTTGGACATGGAAGGACAAATGATAAGTTAGTAAGTCTCTCCGTGTTACTATTATATCGCACGGTGCACTGCCACACGAGTTAGGCGTTATATATCCTTGCCATGAAACTAATGCTAAGGAAAAGACTAGAAAGACAACAATGATAGAGTGCACATAACTAATTGAACGTGTTGGATTTGTTGAGCGTGCTAGAAGCCTCCCCACTAGTGCATTCAATATATTGATAACCCACTAGATTGTGTGTAGGGTGGAGGAGAACCTCGTTCGATATGGAGTGTCCCCTCGTACGCGCTAAGGTACGAAGTTCGCTCTGGAGCCTTGGAGCGTTGCGTCCGGAGCTGAAGCACATATACAGGACATAATGTTGGAACATCGCCTATGTATCATTCCTTGTTGTAAGCCACTTGGCACACCTTTATTGTTTCAAGAGAGAGAGTATGAGCGACTTGTAATCTCGGCCTAGCACCGCTTGTAATACTTATTCTGAATAAATAAAGAGCTAGTTTTTGTATCATACTTGTGTTCCTTCTATTCTATATCGACCTTGCGAACTTGTTATCTCACTGCTCGTTCTATGCTCGGCCTTGTGCGGGCGCAACTTAGGCTCGCGCGGTATCACGTCCATGCGAGGACGAACGGCCCTGCGGGGCCGAGGCGTGACATATTGCAATATATTTGCCATTAAATTCGAAAGTTCTACTAGAGCTTGATTTAACTAACAAACGAAAGAAAGTATAAAGAGGTCCTGAACGGAAAATCTAAGTACAATATTTTTTTGATTCTGGGGAGTGGCGATGGACAATGAGTGCTATGTCGTCTCCTTTACTCCGTGGGCGATCCGATAAAGGGTGAGGAAGCTTACGTTCTCTCTTCGCTCGTCTCGGTATGCTCTATTTTTGTATTGGTCGGGGTGGTATGCTTTCTCTCTGAAGCAGAAAAAAAGCCCCTATAGAATATTCCAGTTGCTTCTATTTATAGCCATCGTGCTAATAGGCTATGGGTGCCACATATGTCTATGTTTGGTGGACGCATAAGGCTCCTTTAACAGAATGCGATTGCAACTGTCGCCGTATGCAATGGGCCAATTGCCACGTGGTCTTTGTTGAGATATGTTGTTGAAAAGATCTCGGGGTTATTTTTAACCCGTTGTGTGTGTGACTTGGTCAGCTGGACACATGGTCAACACCAACTTTACAAAGATCTCTGTAGTTATAATGGGAAGATCATGACCAACACATGATCGCCGAGCAGACGTCTGCTTTTCTGTTGAATCAGATGAATGCAGGGGAGATCCCCGCAAAGGATGGGAAGCATTTCTTTAAGATGCCATACTTTCTGTTTGGGGACGCGCTGGAGTCTTCTCAGGTGGGGCAGATCAGGGAGAACTGGTCTTTCACCTTCCGTGGAACGGAGATGACATTTCCTTCCTTTGGCTATCACTTGGCTTTGTCGGACCTGAAGGTGATGATGGGACCGCGGTATATGGACTGGAACTTGACCCCCGAGCAGAGGGAGGCTCCTCTGGGTAATGTCTGATGTAGGACCAGACAGAGAAAGGGGAAATTTTATAGCGCAAATGAGTCACCCTCCTACTCCTTGCTTGGACTGAAGCCCGGCCTCATCAGTAGTGAACTGAGACCGAACCTAAGTATATATGCATCAGGTACCTTTCTCTATCAGTTTGCCAGGAAGGGCTCCTATCCCATGAGACAGTTGCGGGTTCTCAGCTGGGCACACTATAGTGTCTCCTGGTGTCGCCTGACTCTGTGGATCCTGAGGAAGTATGAGCGGGAGCTCAAGGCCGCCAACTTGTTCTTTGCTGTGAGGGGTACATTTTATGGACTGGAAATGAACTGCCCCCTATTCGTCGCCCTGATGGAATTATATAACTATCAGACGGGGACCTCCTTCACGTCCTACGGCGAGATGGGATTGGGTTTGCACGAGATGCATGCTGTCTCGAAACTTTCTTGGGGCATGGAGCCCTACTAAAAATATACCAGAGTAACAAAAAAATCGGAGAGTTGGAGGCGGAGAACCCGAAAATCCTAGCGGTGTACCAGGAATTGTTATGCCATCATGGCATTTGTCAGCGGCTGTCAAAAAAGAAAAGGTCCTCTGAGGGGTCTTCTTCCCATATCACCGCTTGGACTCGATATCTCTTTTCATATTTGAAAGATTCTAGCACAGTTCAGGTCCAGGCGCCGCGAACTGAACAGGAAGTGGCCAACCTAATTCAGGCAGATCAGGAACTGGCTACTGCTGAGGTAAAGGAAGTCGAGGGTTCCACGGATGAAGAAGATGAACCCACGGATGAGCTGGGTAATCTTGAAGAAGAACTCAGCTACTCTTACATGGATAAGCATAAATTATCTGCCAAAGCCATGATAGCGGGATATATGATGCTTTGGTTGCGTAATTGCGTCATCCCAGGCGGATCCGGGACCATAAATAGGATCAGTTGCCTTCTCATCCTTCCTGCCGTAAAGTTGGCTTTCGGCCATAAGCTGCCCCTTCTACCGGCTATAGTATGCTGCATCTACCGGGGTCTCCACAACTTCGCTCAAAAGTTCGAAGAATATTCGGACAAGGGGCATTTCAATCGGATCGAGCTTCCTTATCATTATTTGATGGGTTTATTCCTCCAACATCACAGGTCCCTGATGAGACGTGGGACTGATGAGGATATTGTGGCAGCTGATGCCATGATCCGCAAATATCAGGAGATGAAGTGGAGATCTGACACAGTCCCTGCCAGTAGGAGGGAGCTCTCCTTTATGAATGGCTGGAGTTTCGTTACGTCCGAGCCGAAGTTCACGGACGAAGATAGAGACGTTGCTCATCAAGATACCGGGGGAGCGCCTCAGAACCTGTCTGAGAGACTGTTTTGTTGGCTCCAAGCCATTCGGCCCTCTCACTTGGTGTACCAGAATCGAGGCGAGGCTTTTGTAGAGCCTTATCTGCACTAGCATGATCTGAGGATACTTATTATGCATTATTTCTGAGATAACCTCAGACTCCACAAAATAGCAAGCCATACAAATGATTGGCCGATATAAGAAAAATGGACTTTATTGTGATTGTATTATTCAGTTAGTAGCCTAGGAAAATGAACTATCATAGTGTGATGGTTTAACCCTTGTCTTTGTTTGGTTGTAGGGTTGGACCTCCGTGCTAGGATATGCCATAAACCTAAGTTACGATACTGAACCTATATATTATTATATATTTTCCTTGGGTTTTTATTTCTCCCTTTCGTGCTTCCTTTGTGGACTTGCTATTTGGGGCCTAACCCTACTGGTTTTGCATGGCCAGGTTTTGAACCAGTACCCGAGGATCCAGCGTACCTTCCCCCTACTCATGGCGCGTACCAGGAACATGGTTGCAGGGGTAGCGAGTGAGTTTTTTTCCCCTGCTCATCATTGTACATTTACTTCTTTTGGGTATTTAGCCACTGACACCTGTTAGCCAGCTCGTTTGGACAATAGTTTCCTTACATGATTGTATTAAATCAGACTACAACTGATCACTGTCATGTACTTTTGTTACTTTTCCAGCTCCATATTTTGCATAGCTGATCTCCAGAACATTTTAAAAAAATGTTTGGGATGCCTTATTGCTTTATCATATATGCTCTATACTTACTATTTCTTATTTGAATTATTGAGACATAGAAGTTCTTGACCATAGGAGACTTGATTATAGCATGCACCCCCTTGTCTTATATAGCTGTGATTGTCGTAC
Source organism: Iris macrosiphon (assembly GCA_036927795.1). Lineage (NCBI taxonomy): Eukaryota > Viridiplantae > Streptophyta > Magnoliopsida > Asparagales > Iridaceae > Iris > Iris macrosiphon. The sequence continues at coordinate 154,760 of JAYESA010000096.1, read as the reverse complement.
GGCGTATAACACCTTGTACGGGATAGCTGTCCATATCCGTCTCCGTAATCCAGTACTGGGATGTGACAAGGTTTTAGTGGTGGCCCATGTAGGTATGTTCTTCAGACTTATGGGGTGTCATGGTCATAGGTGTCTCAATCAAACATGATCCTTCTTGAAATTCTGAATTCGTTGTCACGACCCGCACCCGGAATTGGGGCACGAGTACGTCCAGCCTACGCCGCAGCATCGGCGGTAGAACGCTGTCTAGGTCATGATTCTATCTAAGCAATCTCACACGAGCATCCAATCTCCATAAGGAGACACAGATGACACCATATAAATGAACAACATACTCAATCACATAACTACATCACGATAAGATATCGAACAACAAATAAAAATACAACACAAGTCTAAATGTAAATAATCTAACTCAACAAATATCCAAGTCTCAACAAGAATGCCAGAGACAAATCCGGTACCAAATAGTCTGCTAAAAGAACTAACTAGATGATTAGTGATTCCGGCTAGACCTCCCGGAATCACAACTGAACTACCAAGTCCAAGTCTGCAGCTACTCACCATATGGTCCATAAAGTGTCGGACAACGGTCCTCTAAGGCATAGTCTGGAAAAATGTTTCCAGTCAGGAAGGAGCAAAGTACAATCTCAAATAACAGTTCCATTTAATTGATAAGGACTATAAAGCAATAAACAGTTGATGCTAGATACTGAGAGAAGACAATGAATAAATACAATGGCAAAATAAGAGACAGGCAATGTAAAGAGACAGGCAATATGATACAGTCAGTGCATATATGAAGAGAACAAGGTATAATATCATATACGGGTGATGTAGTATATGATCTAAAATAGAGAACTGTAATCTATTCTAAGTGTTTGAAATAGTAGTTTAGAAATGTGATCGGCTTGGGAACATGTACGAGAGCTATATGGCCTGGCTAATCATATGTGAAGAGCATGATTAACACTTACATTGTTCTATACGTGTATAAAAGGAATATGATCACATTCCTCACTAACTACTTCCCCGCCCCTAACTAGTACAGTGGATCCAATCATGACACGTCACGATACACGATCAATGTCCAATATATCATGTACGATGTCTAATATCAATGTCAATATCAATGTCGTGTACAATGTCAATACGATAACCAATGTAACATCTCATGACTAAAGATCCAATCTATATACTAGTCCGTGTAGCACAGTGTCAAGGATCAGATATAACATTTCTAGATACTGGGATTATAGAAATTATCAAACAATTGGAAATTATCAGAGAATGTACTTGCCTTGGGTCCTTAGCTGATAATACCAATGTCCTGTTCCAGAGTATCGCTTGGATGAACCAACAGTCCTATAAACATATCACAAATATAACATTTGTATCAGATGCTATACTAACACACAATCATAAACACTGGCCTCTGGGCTATGCCAGATATGGCACTAGTCAACTAGGGTCAAGTGCGTCAAGTTGCACGGGCGTCGCGTCTGTGATTGCTGGGCAAGACAGACGATCAAAAATGGTGCGGGGCTCGCCATTACGTCAGTGTACGCGTGGCAGTCAACTAACATTTCACAGGGTCACAGGTCATGTGTAGTTACGGGGTATCCGTATTTATACTCGGGTCGCCTACAATATTCACTAATTCCAATAATTAAATATAATACATATATAGGGTTATACCAAAATTACGTACAAATATGTATAAGTATATATACATTAAATAGAAATATATATTATATATATACATATGTTAAAATATACATATCATATTTATATATATATATACAGCCAATATTAATACGTATACGAGGAAAATATATATATATATATACACTGAATATATACATATACATTTATATATATATATATATATATATATATATATATATATATATATATGTGCCAATTAATACATATACCAAAAATACGTATATATATGTACATATATATATACCAAAATAAATATATATATTATGCTAAATTTATTTATATATACCAAAATACGTTTTTATTAAACATATACCAAAATAAATATGTATATACATATATATATATTTATACCAAAATAATACGTATACTATATACTGGTATAAATATACTAATACGAACATTAACATATATCATACATATATACGTATATATTAACACATATACACATTGAATATATATATAAAAATAGGAAAATACCCGGAATATATATATATATACATATATATATATATATATATATATATATATATATATATATATATATATATATATATATATATATATATATATATATATATACGTATACACTAATAGAATACACTATATACATACATATACACATACACACCAAAATACTTTTTCGTATCTACATACGTATAAAGGAGGGAAGAGGGGGAGAGGTCTCACAGGGGGTTGGCTGGAGTGCAGCAGGGAGGGGAGGCTGCTCGGCGGGCTGTGTCGTGTGGGGGAGCCGGTGGGGAAAGGAGCTGGCCGGGGAATGCAGCTGGGGAAGATGGCCGAGGTGCGGGACTCACCGGAGTGTGATGATGATGGTGGTGGTGGTATTCGTGGTGGTGGTGAACGGAGTAGGGTGGAGCAGAGGGAGAAGTCGAGGGGAGTTGGAAGGACCTCGGGACGGCCGGGTCGGAGTTGTAGGGAGTCGGGTGGCGAGGCTCCGGGCTGTGCCGGAGAGGAGGAGATGGAGGAATGCAGTGGGAGGAGCTCGGCCGGGTGAAGGAATGCAGCGCCGGGTTGGTGGTGTTGGCTATCGACGGGGCTCGCCGGGGAAGGAGGGTGGCTCGTGGGAGCTGGAGGGAGGCCGGGAAGTTGCGGGGCTGCCGGATGCCGAGGGTGGTAGAGTGAGGAGTAGGCAGGGGTGGAGAATGGTGGAGCTTCGGTCAGGCCGGAGTTGCAGAGCAGCTCGGCTCCGGAGGGGGAGTGGCCGAGCCACGCCGGAGTACAGGCCGGGCTGCGAGGTCGGTGCTCGGCCGGATGGCCGGGTGAACAGTAGAGGTGTTTGTGATGATTTCCCCCCTTGAAAAATTCAAAAATACAAAGGAGAAGGGGAAGAAAGGAAGAAGAAGAAGAAAAGAGAAGAAGAAAGGAAGAAGAATTTTTTCTTCCTACGTTGGAGAAGAGGGAGGAGTGAGGTGAGAGAAAAATGGGGGCTTTCCTAGGTTTGGGGATTAGGTTTAGGTTGGGAAGAGTGTGGGTGATGGGACATTAAATAGGGTGGTGTGTGTGGGAATGAAGGGTGATGATGCACTCATTTAATGGAGGGTCAAGATTTGACATGGAGGAATTTCTCCATGTGGGGATGAGGGTTGTTGACTTAGTCAAATATTAGGGCTCTCCATTTGGTTTGAACCAATGAGGTGTTGACACCTAATACAATATTTGCAAATTAGCCCCCTTAAATTTTGATATTTGCACGGACACATGAAATGATGAAAATTTGGTGGGCGATTTGGTGTTTGGCGTTTTGTAGGGTGAGGGGGTATTGTATGTTTGGTGTGGGCTTAATTAGTGGGGCATTGGAATTAAATTGGGATTAAACGGAACCAGTCAAAATGGTATCCTCAAATTAATTAGAAATAAATGCAAGCTGTGTTCTAAAATTAATTAGGAGTACATGGGGCCAAAATTAAGTCGGGTCACAAATACCATTAGTGAAGATGACTCAGAACAGAATATTATCCTAATTTGGGTAGCACGAAAAATGGGTCAAGATTGCCTCCAATTTCGATTGGAACGCACAACGATACAAAGTTGGAATTTATTTAGAAATTAAATAAACGTCCGCGATGAATATTGTGCGGCTAAAAATAAAGCACAAAGAGCATAATTATGAGTTGCAAAAAGGTCAGAATGGAAGGCAGGCAGGTCTAGGGCAAGATTGTGAAATTTGTTGGAAGGCAAAAGCTAGGGTAGCGCTCCAAATATCGAAGCAACGGTAAGGCGCAACAATTAATTAAAAATTACGGTAATTAATCACAGTCCCAATAATTAAATTCTAAATAAAACAATTAAATACAAAATCCCATAATTCGGTCAGGTGTTCGTCTAGTGGGCTTCTAGGTCAAGTCTACCAGCCCAACATTAATGAACACTGTAAATATTTAAATACACATCTCATACAATTATTTAAATTAAATATACACATCAAGAAATCATTCAATATAAATACCATAATATTGATAATATATAAAAGTCGAAAATACCCCAGTTTTTGGAATGTGGTAGTGACAAGTCTACCCTTCTTAAAAGAATTTTGTCCTCAAAATTTAAGGTCCTCATAGTAGTGTTTATTCGTTATATTATTTTCCATCAATAGTTAAATTCACCAACCCACAAAATCCTGAAATAATCCACCTTGTCATTTCACAATTTTCAAAAATTCTGAAATTATTGTATTCCTGAAAAATCCTCGAAATAAAATCACTTTCCATTTTCCTCACAATTTCCTCCGAATTTTTAAGTTAAAAATTAAATACTCGAAATTTTAATATCTACTCCTCAATTTAATTTCAATTAATGCATATATATAAAATCTAAATCTCGTCCCAAAATGTCTGAATCCAAACACTAATCCATCAATGATCTTATTCCTTGGGTTCCCTTTTTCCTCAAAATACTCGACAACGCGATACCTATGGATTCTTTAAATGCAACGTCCAAAATATATATATTTTTAAAAAAATTCATAATTTGCAGTCAAATAAATATAATGATAATCTCCTTAATTTCCTCAAGTTTTTAATAATAAATATATCATAATCAATAATCATCAATCCTACCATATTAAATTTTTAACCTCTCATTTAAATTATTGTTTATCCTCAAATTTTAATAATAATTTAATCATATCTCAATCTTGATAAAATCAATGATTCGTCAGTTCTGCCATATTAAATCCTTAACTCTTTATTTAAATTAATGCTTATCCTCCAAAATTTTAAGCATCTTGTCTCTCCTTGTCAAGTCATAACCTTTTCATGAATCTACTATGGTCAACCCCAATAATCATGGTCTACGAAAATTCTACCTACAGTCATACAACATGCAATCTAAGAAAAAATATATACGGTCATGGTGTCTTTTGTCATGGTATTGCAGTCTTTGTCAAGGTGTACTACTAACTACATTCTAATAAGAAATCATGCATACAAGCTACGGTACTAGGGAATCATTCAATCAATCAAATAGAAAGGAACAGAAGGAAGGAAAGAACATAACCTGCTAACACATTACCTACAATATCGGTCTCCTCGACCGTCATCGCAAATGCCCCGCCCTGCTGGGGTGGTTCCCTTTGCGGGTGCTGAGCAATATACGGTTCCACAGGTAGCCTAACTGGATCTCTATAATTTGGAGCTGCGCGCTAGCCGGGAAGATAAGGGGCTAGAAGACAATCCCTTACTCGATGTCCCGCAGCGTCGCAGTGCAAACAAAGTCCTAGCCTCGTTCTACAGCTCTCCCAAAGGTGACCTGGCTTCTTACAGAAATGACAAGTCTGCTGTGTCTCTCTCGGAGGCTGCTGCTGATCCTGCTGAACATGAATTGGTGCCTGGTACTGCTGTTGATGCTGAAATGCCCATGGCTGTTGCTGAATATAAACTGGTGCCTGGTACTGCGGTTGATGCTGAAATGCCCATGGATGTTGCTGAATATGAACTGGTGCCTGGTACTGCTGTTGATACTGAAACGCCCACGGCTGTTGCTGAATATGGGGACGCTTGGTCGGTCCTGCGTTACCATTCGTATCTGCAGAAATATTGGGACTCCTCTTAGGCCTGAGATCCAGATCCTCTTCTGCAATCTGGGCATCCATCAAGATACCCTCAAAGGTAGCGGTACGACGACCAGAAGTGCGCGACCTAATCTCTCTCGTCAGCCCTTTTCTAAATTTCCGGGCTCGATCTCCTGGGTCCCGAATCATAGACGATGCAAAATGGCTCAATCGACAGAATTTTGCAGCGTACTCGTCGACCGACATGTTTCCTTGAACCAAGTCATGAAACTGACTTTCCAAGGTTCCCAATGCCACGTCGGGGAAGAACTTCTCCTTGAAGAGCTCCTTGAATGTCTCCCAAGTAAGTCCTTGTGCAGTAAGTCTCGGTTCCGTGCGATACCACATGAGTGCGATATCAAACATCTGACTAACAGCCGCCTCTATCCGTAAGCTCTCTGGAATCTGGGCCAATCGCAGGCTCCTCTCTATGTCCTCTAGCCAGTCGTCAGCGTAGAGTATCCCTTCGACACCCTTGAACTCTCGAGGCATCATCCTCTTGAAGTCCACTATAGTGCCTGATCTCTGCTGTTGCTGGCCAGGAAACTGCTGGTATTGTGCTACTCTCTCCAAAGCTTGGAGAGTCACCTGATGAGCATTCTCCATGCTCTCTCTCATCAGCTCGGTTTGTGCCTGGTGCGCTTCTGCCGTCACTCTCTGGGCATCTACCATGCCCTGGATCAAGGTAAACATCTGTGCCTCGTCAATGGGCACACCTCCGGAAAATAGAGTCGGTGGAGAAGGAAGGTTGTCCGTCGTAGTACCAGGCACCAGTTTATATTCAGCAACAGCCATGGGCATTTCAGCATCAACAGCAGTACCAGGCACCAATTCATGTTCAGCAAGATCAGCAGCAGCCTCCGAGAGAGACACAGCAGACTTGTCATTTCTGTAAGAAGCCAGGTCACCTTTGGGAGAGTTGTAGAACGAGGCTAGGGCTTTGTTTGCACTGCGGCGCTGCGGGACATCGAGTAAGGGATTGTCTTCTAGCCCCTTATCTTCTCGGCCAGCGTGCAGCTCCAAATTATAGAGATCCAGTTAGGCTACCTGTGGAACCGTATATTGCTCAGCACCCGCGAAGGGAACCACCCCAGCAGGGCAGGGCATTTGCGATGACGGTCGAGGAGACCTATACTGTAGGTAATGTGCACCAGGACATTCTATGATGTATGTAGAGTTGGGTATGATCACATAATCTACTAATATTTTCCCCGCCCCCAACTAGTACAGTGGATCCAATCACGACACGTCACGATACACGAGCAATATCCAATATCATGTACAAGGTCTAAATACCAATATCGTGTACAATGTCAATACGATAATCAATGTAACATCTCATGACTGCAAATCCAATCTATATACTAGTCCGTGTAGCACAGTGTCAAGAATCAGATGTAATATTTCTAGATACTGAAATTATAGATATTATCAAATAATTGGAAATTATCAGAGAATGTACTCGCCTTAGGTCCTTAGCTGGTAATACCAATGTCCTGGTCCAGAGTATCTTCTAGATGACCCAACAGTCCTATAGACATATTATAAAATAATACAACATTGTATCAGATATTACACTAATCACACAATCAAAAATACACTGAACTCGGGACTACGCTAGGTATGACTCTGGTCAACTAAGGTCAAGTGTGCGTCAATTGCACGGGTGTTGTGTCTGAAATTGCTGTGCAATCAGACAGTCAATGATACGGTCCTGCAAGTATGTCGGTGTACATATGGCAGTCTGCTAACATGCTACGTGGTCATACTTGGGTCACAAGGTCATGTGTAAAGACGGGGTATCCGTAATTACACTTGGGTCGCCTAGTACCTATGTATATATATTATACATATTACTACTAATCATTTACATTAATATCCATTAATTACAAATGATAGATATATGTATATATATGCTTTAAATAAAACTAATACTTTGTATATATATATAAACATATATTATGGAGAGAGATATACAATACATATATATATATATATATATATATATATATATATATATATATATATATATATATATATATATATACTAAATAGAATTAATACTATATGTACAAATAAAAATATATTAGGAAATACTTTATAAAATACATATACATATGAATATATGCCAATTTAGAATTATACTATATATACATATACCAAAATACATTTAACATATGCTAATACATGTACCATATATACTAACATATACTATGTATGTATATATATACTAATTTGAGAATATACTATATATATATATATATATATATATATATATATATATATATATATATATATATATATATATATATATATATATATATATATATATATATACCAAATCTTAATACATATACTATATATAAACATACTAAAGTATAACATGCTACATATATGTATATATTTATATATATATATATCAAATATGTATTTACTAAACATATACTCTATTTATACCAAAAATCCTTATATATATTACATTCTAATATAACTAGAATTATTAACATGTAATTAATACTCTACACTAAGGAAAGAGGGAGAGGGAGGCTCACAGTGACGATGATGACGACGACGAGGATGACGAAGACGGCGAAGACGATGATGACGAAGGCGAGGTGGTTCTGATGTTGATGGTGGCCGGAGTAGGGATGTGAAGGGTGGCCGGCTCGGCGTGGAGGGGATGCAGGGAGGAGGGAGCTCGGCTGAGGGGGATGCAGCGGCTCCGGCGTTCAGTCGACCGAAAATCGAATAAGAAAAATAAAATAAAAATAAAATATATATATATATATATATATATATATATATATATATATATAGGTATATACTATAGGTATATACTAATAAACCGAATAAACTGAAAACCGATGCTCACCATAAACCTAAAACCGAATAAACCGAAAACCGGTCCACAATCGAAAAACCGAATAAACTGAAAACCGAACCGATTTATTTCGTTTCGGTTCGGTTCGGTTCGGTTTTGGTCTAATTCGGTTCGGTTTCGGTTTTGCTTATTCGGTTTTCGGTCGAATTCGGTTTTCCTTATTCGGTTCGGTTTTGAACCGAATCGAACCGATGCTCACCCCTAAGCGGGAGGTCGGAGGGATTCGGCTGAGGGGGAGATGGCTCGGGATGAGCTGAACGGAGTAGGGGAAGAGAGGCAGGTCGGCTGGAGACTGGAGGAGACAGGGCTCGGCGGTGATGGTTCTGATGGCGATGGGTGGATCGGCTGGCCGGGCCGGAGAGGGCTCGGGATGAGCTGGCCGGCCGGGGGGTGAACAATTGGTGTAATGGTGGAGATTTCCCCCCTTTCTAAAATTTAAAAGAAGGAGAAGAAGAAGAAAGGAAGAAGAAGAAGAAGAAGAGAAGAAGAAAGGAAAAAAATGGGAAATTTCCTACGGTTAGGGGCTTGTGAGGAGGGATGAGAGAGAAGATGGGGGCTTCCCTAGGTTTGGGGATTAGGGCATGTTGGGAAGGGTGAGGTGATGTGACATTTTATAGGAAGGGTGATGGGAGGTGTGTGGTGATGATGAGCCCCATTTTGAATGGGTGGACAGGATTCGTCATGGAGAAAATCATTTATACATGGAGAGGGTTGAGTTGACTAGTCAAAATTTAGGGCTCTCCATTTGGTTTGAACCAATGGGGTGTTGACACGTAATACAACATTTGCAAATTAGCCCCCTTAAATTTGGGTATTTGCACAGACACATGAAATGATAAAAAATTGGTGGGCGATTTGGTGTTTGGTGTTTTGTAGGGTGAGGGGGTGTTGTGTGTTTTGTATGGGCTTAACGAATGGGGTTTTTGGATTAAATTGGGTTAAAACGGGATTAGTCAAAATGGTATCCCTAATTTAATTAGAAATAAATGCAAGCGGTGTTCTAAAATTAATTAGGAGTACGTGGGGCCAAAATTAGGTTGGGTCACAAATATCATTAGTGAAGAAGACTCAGAACAGAATATTACCCTAATTTGGGTTGCACGAAAAATGGGTCAAGATTGCCTCAAATTTCGATTGGAACGCGCAACGATACAAAGTCTGATTTTATTTAGAAATTAAATAAACGTCCGCGACAAATATTGTGCGGCTAAAATGAAGCACAAGAGAGCATAATTATGAGTTACAAAAAGGTCAGAATGGAAGGTGGACACGTCTAGGGCAAGGTTGTAAAATTTGTTGGAATGCAAAAGCTAGGGTAGCGCTCCAAATATCGAAGCAACGGTAAGGCACAACAATTAAATAAAATTACTGTAGATAATCACAATCCCAAATAATTAAATTCTAATTAATACAAATTAATACATAATCCTATAATTCGGTCAGGTGTTCATCTAGTGGGCTTCTAGGTCAAGTCTACCAGCTCAAACATTAATGAACACTGTATATATATAATATTATAAATACACATCTCATGCAATTATTTAAATTAAATACACGCAATATTAAATATATATAAAAAGTCAAAAATACTCCTGTTTTTGGAACGTGGTAGTGACAAGTCTACCCTCCTCAAAAGAATTTTGTCCTCGAAATTCAAGATCCTCAATAGTAGTATTTACTCATTATATTCCCTTTCATCAAAATTTAAAACCCACATAATCAATCCACATTGTCATTTCAATATTTTTCAAAATTCCGTAATTATTGGATTCCTGAAAAATCCTCGAAATAAAAATCAAATTCCATTTTTATCACAATTTCCTCCGAAATTTTTAAGTTAATAATTAAATACTCAAAATTTAACATCCAATCCTCTAATTTAAATTCACTCAATACACATTAAGAAATCCCATCTTAAAAAAACACAAATCCATAAATCCAATCCTTCAATTTAATTTCAATCAACGTATATTTATAAAATTTAAAAATCTCGTCCAAAAAATTTGTGTTCAAACACTAACCCATTTATCATCTTACTCCTCAATTTTGAGCAAATCACTAGATACAAATTTTTTTTCTATCCAATCGTTTAATTGAAAATCCAGTCAATGCATATTTATAAAATTTAAAAATCTTATCCCAAAATTTGAATTCAACACTAATCCATTAGTGATCTTAATCCTCGAGTTCTTTTTTTTCCACACATTACTCAAATAATATAATACTCGCAAAATCTTCAATTGCAATATTCGAAATAAATCTATATCTTGCAGTCAAATAAATACAATGATAATCTTTTTAAATTTCTCAAAATTTAATGATAAATTCAATCATTTCATACTCTTTATAAAATTAATGATTTAACCAAGTCATCAATTCTGCCATATCAAGTTCTCAACTCTTTATTCAAATTAATGTTTATCCTCGAATTTTAAGGCACATTGTCTCTTTCTGTCAATTCATAACCTCTTCATTGATTCTTTACTACAGTCAATCCTCAACAACCAAAGTCTAAGATTATCCTACCTATAGTCATACAACACGCAATACAACACGTATTCTAGATAAATATGCAATCTAGATGAAACATGCATGGTCATAGTCTCTTTTGTCATGGTATTATGGTCTCTGTCGGGGTGTACTACTAGCTATATTCTAGCAAGAGAATCATTGATACATGCTACGGTACTAAGGAATCAAGCAATCAATCAAACAGACGAAAAAAGGAACCGAAGGAAGAACATAATACAGTCTTCTAACCCATTACTTGGATATCTTCAATCTCTAACATACACTTAACTCTGGCAAATTCACTAACTAATTCCTATCCTTGTACACTGGTACCCATATCAACTAATCATTAGTCCACAACATCCATGAATACATCCTCATTGCACACACCTGCCTATTAATACCAAAATCTGACACCAAGGACCTCTAACACAATCATAGGTCAATGATGTATTCAAAGTTTGATATTCCTATCCCTTTAGGTACCTCTGTTCTACTACAAGTACACCCACTGCTAGTTCTCTTTCCTACTATAATTGTTCGTACTAGTTGTTCTTATCACTCAAGTGCACACCAAGTGCAACACACCATACTAAGTACTGTTCTCTCTAATATAACTCTAGATGGACACCCAAGTCTGTTTGCAGTGCCATCTCAATCATGCCCAAGTCAACAGATCCTTACGTATGCACTTCATCCACTCATATACTAATATATATTTCTTACCCACCATAAAATTCAATCCTCCAAATAAAATCATCAAAATTTTACTTCTCGAACGATTTAAAATGAAAAGCATATACTTCCTCAAAAGTCAAATACTCAATATCAAAATAAAATTGTAATCATTTCTAAAATCTTTATAGCTTTGACTATATTTATTGAATCAAATTGAATCCTCAAACATTCTAATAACATAAAATCTCAACTCCTTAAAATTCTTAAGAATTTCAATTCATTTCCACTCTTCAAACGATAAAATTAAATCCACAAGTATACATATAAATACTCACAGTCTCACATACTCAAGGTGCACACCAATACACCAATTATTTACAACCTCAACTGTGTACAAAAATTTGTACTACCCGGATTACTTGTACTATTACTCCCAATAATTAAAGTTATCATCACACGTATTTTCTTCCATGATTTTCAATCTATATCAACTGGTACACCAATCTAATTATCATCACACGAAGTGCTTACTGTTACTAGCACAATTCTCAATAATCCTCGATATAGAAACATTAATACTCTTGGCATGGTAACACTAGCTTCATTATTGGATCATCTCATCAACTTATTAGAACTCACGATTACTTGCACCTTCTATAACACCCATGTTTCACTTTACTCTCATGGGCAAGTATATGGTTCCTCATCTCGATTGATGTATATGTATTTTTCTTTAATCTTTTACAGCCTGTTAAACTAATCTGTGATTCGCTTCACAACTTTCATCACCAATCCTGATATTTCTCTACTCATGACATCTCATTAAAACCCTTTATGCATATATATTTCTTTATTTTTTTACACACCCGGTATCAATCATTAAATTGAACATCATGCTCCATTAATCCTTAACACAATTCCTTGATACTTAATTGTTTACATAGATCATCCAATTACATAATCATGATTATCCAGGACGGGTATGCTGGCTCTGATACTAACTCTTGGAATCATCACTGATACTCTTTTCTCCTTCTATCTATAGTGCCAATACTAACTATAACACACCTATCATAGAACTATTGCTACAAGGCACTACGCTATAGGTTAACTCTAGATTAATGCCTACTGCTCACATGTCCAACTAGGAAACACTTACAAACTCACAAGCAACACTCAGTCAATACTAATACTCAAGATACAGACATAATTACAGGTCACTAATTATCATACTTAGCAAGGAATCCTTAAAGAATAGAAGCTCAAAAGGAACTGGATTAAGAACTGAAGGTATTTCTACTGCTAGCAAACAAAAGAAGCGATGGAATAAAGTCCTGTAATAACAGAAATAGACAAGTGTTGAGATGATACTTTAAGAACCAATTTAAGATACAACCTGATAATCATACACGTTTGTCAGAAATCATGACACTTAGAATCCTCGCCATGCCAGTAAGCATAGGTGCGATAAACGACAGGTTCCGTAACTAAGGTATACAACTCTATAATCATGTCATTTAGAATCCTCGCCACGCCAACCGCTATGGCTGCGAGAGACTCTAAGTTTCATAACTACAGTATGTACATCCAAGTCAGGTTCCTACGTTCTCGTCACGACAGCTAGTATGGCTGCGATAAACTCTAGGTTCCATAACCAAAGTAGACGTTTTATCTTTCTCACTGTCCTCATCAATATATGCCATCAGATGATACCATAAATTTTAGCCCGTAAAATTTATCTCGATATAAAATCAACTCAACAACGATACCAAGAATTTAAAGTTAACAACTGGTCAACAAGAATCAAACTCAATATCAACAAGCGAGAACAGACGAAAACAAGGGAAAAGGAATTAAATTGGAATTCATAATGAGATTCTCAAGGGTCATCCCAGAAATCTCTCAAATAAATTATGATTGAGTATCCTCTCTCATCCTAGTATCCTATGTCCTATATCCTATTGCAGGCACGCAGTAGTACAACTATGACATCGCACTACCACGACATCGCACAACTTGCGAAGTCTGACCTGCATGGGCCACCACTAAAAATGTGTCACGACCCACACCCGGTATAGGGGCACGAGAGCGTGGGTACGTCCAGCCTACGCCGCAGCATCGGTGGTAGAACGCTATCTAGGTCATGATACTATCTAATCAATCTCACATGGATATCCAACTCCATAAGGAGACACGGATAATTATAATATAATATGAACAATATACTCAATCACATAACTACAGCACGACAAGATCTCAAAGAAATAAGTAAGATGCAGCACAAGCCTAAAATAGAAATAGTCTAACTCAACAATATAATCCAAGTCTCAAGGAGTATGCCGGAGACAAATCAGGTACCAAAAATAATCTGCTAAAAGAACTAACTAGATAACTAGTGATTCCGGCTAGACCTCCCAGAATCACAACTGAACTACCAAGTCCAAGTCTGCAGCTACTCACCCTGTGGTCCATAAAATGTCGGACACCAGTCCTCTAAGTCATAGTCTGGAAAAATATTTCCTGTCAAGAAGGAAAAGTACATCTCAAATAATATTTCTATTTAATTGATAAGGGCTATAAAACAATAAACAGATAATGCTATATACTGAGAGAAGACAGTGAATAAATGCAATGGCAAAATAAAGAGACAGGCAATGTAAAGAGACAGGCAATATAGACAATATGAAACAGTCAGTGCATATATGAAACAAAGAGAACGAGGTACAATATCATATACGGGTGATGTAGTATATGATCTAAAATAGAGAACTGTAACTATTCTAAGTGTTTGAAATATCAGTCTATCATGTGATCGATTTGGGACAAGATCAGGCTGGTTACATATGATTAGCTATGATTCATGTAAGGTCAGGCTAACTATTGGTTAGCTATGATGCAAGTAGTGGTCAGGCTAATCATATATAACAACTATGAGGCATGTAAAGGTCAGGCCGCACCCGACGTGAGATGTGGGGTGAGCTATGATGCATGTAGAGTTGGGTATGATCACATAATCTACTAATATTTCCTCCGCCCCCAACTAGTACAGTGGATCCAATCACGACACGCCACGATACACGAGCAATATCCAATATCATGTACAAGGTCTAAATACCAATGTCGTGTACAATATCAATACGATAATCAATGTAACATCTCATGACTACAGATCCGATCTATATACTAGTCCGTGTAGCACAGTGTCAAGAATCAGATGTAACATTTCTAGATACTGGAATTATAAATATTATTAAATAATTGGAAATTATCAGAGAATTTACTCGCCTTGGGTCCTTAGCTGGTAATACCAATGTCCTGTTCCAGAGTATCGTCTAGATGACCCAACAGTCCTATAGACATATCATAAAATAATATAACATTGTATCAGACATTATGTAAACACCCTGATTTCTCAGAATATTTTAATATAATTTATTCCAAATTTTTCGGTATTTTTCCGGAATTAAAACCTAGGTGATGGTGATTAAAAGATTTTTATATGCTCTTAATTGATGTTAAAATATTATGGAAATAATATTTTATTGGGTAAAATGGAAAACCGGACATAGGGTAATTTTCTGTGAATTTATTGGACTCCGGAAACAGTTTTAAAGCCCTAAATACTATTGGCTATTCAAACCGATTTAAACCCGACTGAACCGAACCAAACCGTTGACTGAACCGAACCAAACTGATGACTAAACCGAACCAAGCCAACCCAGCATAACGGGTCGATTCGGGTCAAATCCGAGTCAAACCCGACCCGGACCCGAAACCCAAACTAAACCCTAACCCCGCCGGATTCACTGTAGCAGCCTATTTAAAGCCCTCGGCTTCCGTGCTCCGCCCCGCCGCCAGACCTCTCTCACCCTCTCATCTCACCGCCGCTCCCCAGCGAACCCCGCCGCCGACCCGAAGTCCATAACCCGTCGACAAAACCCCTCGCCGTCGACTCCCTCTCCTCTCATCTCAACCGGCGCAGCCGACTCCGCCGCTCTCCAGGAAACCCCTCGCCGTCGACCTCTCCGCCCTGCCCAGCACCCGAACACCCCGCTCGCCTCGTCGTATTCGCCTACCGCTCAGCCCTCCTCCGACCCGCCTCGAGCACAGCAGCCCGACCCCGCTCCCCTCCGCAGCAGTGGCCAGACGAGCCGCCTCCGCTCCGCCTCGCCGACGACCCCGTCCTCCGCCCGACGAGCCACCCTCCGCCGACCAGTACGGCCAGACTCCAGCAGCCCTAGGCACGGTCTCCCCCGACCCGGATGTAGTTCGTGTCAAGGAGACAAAGCGGACACGGCCAGGACACAGCTCGTGTATAGGACACTCGGACACGTGAAAGTCAGATTCACGGAGCCCTGTTCAGGTAGCGTTTCCTCTCTCCTCGTAATTCCATTTTCGATTCCGTCTGTTGCAACGCATAGACTGTATAACCCTCTCGATGCCCGTCCAACCCGCTCGATGCGTCGCGTCCTGTGGTGATCGCACACCGCGATCTAAAAACTGGAAAACCAACGCCCTGGTTCACCCCGAAACTGAGTGCGCCCCGCCAAACGGGACGACTTGGTCGCACGCGGTCTTTACCGAAATGTGCGCATCGTTGATACGGACGTGTGGGATTTCGCAGAAGTCGATTTGGATGTGCGTGCACACCGGAATCAACGCGTATCCGCCGACAACGCCCCGTATCCGCCTGTTCTGAAATACGCTGTAACTTTGTGTACACACGTCGGATCGAGACAAAACTTGCGCCCTCGGACTCGTAGCAATACGCTGGTCCTGTGACCCAAGTTTGGTTCGATTCTGAGAACGTTGACAAAATCGCGTATCGTGGGCCCCACAGGCTCCACTTGAAGGGCGATTTTGTGATCGGCTCATCGGAATCCAATTCTGGAAGTTCTATTGGGTTCGTATCATCGTTCCTGACTTGTTGACACTGAGTTTGAGGAATTTGGAGACCTTTGACCCTGACACGTTTTTCGGTGCAAAGTGGCCCATATGTGGACCCCGCTTTGGCCCGGAAATGTCATTTTTGCCCCTGTGTCCAAATTAGACTTAAGGACAGGCGTTTCTAGCTATTTGATATCTTTTGAGACTGTTGGTGATGTTTATTACAGCTTTTGGAGGAGTACCTACAGGATCCACTGATACAGGGACGACTGTTGGTATTCAAACCCCAAGCAAGTGTACCTTGCCAAACTTTGCAGTTCTTGTTACATATTTTCCTTGATTCATTTATATTGCTGTGCATGCTTGACTTAGGACTGTGTGACTTACTTAGCGTCCGATTATTAGTCGGGTGCCAATACCGTACGCGGTGTTGTGTATTATCATCTAGAGATGGACATTCGTGACCCCTTTACATTCTCGTACTTGTCTTACCAAGTACACTATAACCCAGGACACTTGACACTATTCATGAGACAGGATCTTCCTGAGATATTCATGGTGATTCTGTATAGGATACAGGACTGGACAGAGATACTATATCCATAGATACTATATGACTTGTTGCATTAGCTATGATCTTGCGTGACATGTACATGAGACGTTATGGACATGAGACGTGTGGTTACATTGGGTGGGGAGAGACACACATGCTACAGGCTGATCATACATATATATCCCCTATTATTGTGAGGCGCAAGACTCTGAAACCCGAGCTTGGCCCATTACTCATTATCACTGCTACCGGCTCCCCGACACAGAGCTTGTAGTGGTTTCAGCCTGAGTTCTAGTGCTGCTCTCATCTTGCATATCACTTAGCTGGTTATTTAGTGTTCCCCTATTGTTTCATTTATTGCTGGAGAGACACACAGGCTACAGGTTGACTATATTATGTCGGCTTCTCAGTCTCCCGCTGAGCTAGACCACCACATGATATCACTGCTACCGGCTCCCCGACACAGAGCTTGTAGTTGTTTCAGCCTGAGTACTAGTGATACTCTCTCTTGCATTTCACACAGATGGTTACATACTTACCCTATTTATTTCACTATTTGCTGCACTGCTTTTATTTTGGCTTATTTTATCTTGTACCTTGCTATGTCCCCTGAGGACCTGGATCCGGATTATGTCCCCAGGATTTGCAGACGAGATCTATCCCGAGGTATACGGGACCGCAGCAGGAGCTGATACATGAGCTGTACCGACACCCGAGGACGAGGTGTTAGCTGAAGACTTTTCCTGAGCATCTATGATCCTGCTCAGTATTTACTTTATTTCAGTCATTTATATTTTGGTCTGTTGAACCATTGTATCAGATTTTATTGGGTTGTTCCCCGAAGCACTTTGTTGAGACTAGTTGATGATTTACATTTCTTATTTCTGTGGATCATATTTATCTTGTGTGGATGAGATTAGTTGTGTCATGTTGTCGTAGACCTTATTTTATAGCTTAAGTACACCCTGATGGATCCATTAAATTAGGTTTGTCCATCAGTGTGTGCTGCTGGCCATTGCCACGCGTCCAGTCCCTCGATATTTGGGACTGGGGCGTGACATAGTTTTTGTGGTGGCCCATACAGGTCTACGACTAAATCGTTCGGTTTCAACTTAGGGACCGAGCAAGCCTGCCCTAAGGATAGGATAAGTTATAGGATCTCATCCATTGTTTGAACCATTTTTGAACTCTATATCAAACTCGAACTAATTACTTGATCTGTATCCTGTGTTGATTCCTATGAGCGTTCTTATAGTTTATCTTTTGGTTGTAGAGTAATGGACCCCAGGAACGGAGATGAGATTCCCTTGGATACGCCACACGACGCTGTGGTTACTTATGAAGACGGAGTGACACCAGGGAATGGAGGACAAACATCGCAGAGCAATCAAACCGGCCAGCCTAATCCAAGGTTCCGGCGTGATGACATACCACCTCCGCCACAGTTCACTCCACAGATGCCAGTCTTCCCGCCAGGGCAAGCCATGGACGGGCAACAGATGTTTCAGATGATGTATGCCATGATGCAAGCCCAGCAGCAGGTTCAGCAAGAGGCTCATCGCTACGAGGCAGAGTATTTGAGAACCAGCCTGGTATCCGCATTGGAGCAGGCAAATCCACCAGCGAGGCGATCAGCAACGGGATCTATCACCGATTTTCGTCAGCTCAAGCCTCGTACCTTTTCTGGCAAAGAGGGGCCAACTGAAGTTCACGAATGGCTCACAAATATACAGCACCAGTTGGAAGCAGTTGAACTTCCGAGAGAGAAGTGGATGACTGCAGTCAGGATGCAGTTGACTGAAAATGCACATCATTGGTGGTTATCAGAAGAGAGGAGGCTCGGACAGGACCGAGTCACTTGGGAAGAGTTCTCCAGACTCTTCCAAGAGATGTATATTCCAGCAGTTGCACGATCGGAGCTCAGAGACAAGTTCAACCGCCTTATCCAAGGCAATATGACAGTGGAAGAATACATCGCAGAATTTATTCGTCTAAGTCGCTTCGCCCCAACCTTGATTTCGACAAAGGAAGAGAAAGCTGAGAAGTTCTTTGACGGACTGAAGTTCGAGCTCCAGAGGTTGATTGGATCGGTCGCACCTACATCATATACCGACATCCTTGCAGCAGCACGACGCATGGAGCGCGTCACTAGAAGGGAGTCAAATCTTAAGAGGCCAATCACATCAGCACCATCCAGGACATCACATGGAGATTCTGCAAAATGAACACAGAGGAGTATGCCAGATAGAGCAGCACAAAGAGCCATATCTCTCCCTACTTGTTACCACTGCGGCAAGGTAGGCCACATTGAGAGAGAATGCAGACGCAAGTTGGGACTATGCCTGACTTGCGGATCCAACCAGCATCAAACCAGAGACTGCACCGAGCGCAGAGAGGGAGCACCGAGACTAGCTTTACCTGCACCACGACCAGCTTATCCAGCAGAAGGAGCACCGCAGACAGGAGTTGGAGGAGTCAGACCACCAGCCCCAGGAGGAAATCAGCAGAGACCACCACTGGCACCACAGGCAGCTCTATTTCAGCAGGCTCAGCAGCAGCAGAGAGGTCCAGCTCAGGGACGAGGACAGGCATTCACAATGGCAGTTGAGGAGGAAGCTACTGCAGGCGAGGTTATCGCAGGTACTATTTTAGTAGCTTCATTACCAGCTGTAGCTTTATTTGATTCTGGAGCATCGTATTCATTTATAGCAGCTAGCTTTGTAGCCACCCATAGAGTAGCTACCGCACCCCTTCCGAAGATAAAGAGAATTCTTACGGGAGGTAGAATTATTCCGGTTAGTGACGTCTGTAGATCATGTTCTGTAGTAGTCTGTGGAAGAGAATGCGAGCTCAATTTCTGATCTTTTCCATGTCGGATTATGATGTTGTACTTGGTATGGACTGGTTAAGTCAGTACCATGCGACTCTTGATTGCCGACTTGGACGGGTTATATTTAGACCGCCTGGACATCCAGAATTTGAGTTTCTTCGAGGAGCAGTAGAGCAAGGAGTTCAGCCTACTCTTAGGGTACTATTTGTAGAAGGGGAGACAGGTTACCCAAGAGTCATATCAGAGTTTGTGGATGTATTTCCTGATGATCTTCCAGGTTTACCACCTGATCGGGAAATAGAATTCACAATAGACTTAACTCCAGGAGCAGAGCCTATCACTTCATCAGTATATCGGCTAGCACCTAAGGAGTTAGTGGAGTTGAAGGAACAGGTTGATGATCTTTTGGAGAAGGGTTTTATTTGGCCTAGTGTTTCACCTTGGGGAGCACCCATATTATTTGTGCCGAAGAAGGATGGAACAGTACGGTTGTGCATTGACTACAGGGCACTGAATGCTGTGACCATCAAGAACAGGTATCCCTTACCACGCATTGATGATCTATTCGATCAATTGAGTGGTGCTAGGGTATTATCGAAGATTGACCTTAGATCCGGCTATCATCAGATTAAAGTAAGGAAGGAGGATATACCGAAGACAGCCTTCAGGACCAAGTATGGACATTATGAGTTCTTGGTAATGCCGTTTGGTTTAACCAACGCGCCAACAGTGTTTATGAGTTTGATGAACAGAGTCTTCCATCAGTACTTGGATAAATTTGTGGTTGTGTTCATTGATGATATTCTAGTATATTCCAAGAGCCATGAAGAGCACGAGGAGCATCTCAGAATTGTGCTAGAGACCTTGAGACAGGAGAAGTTATATGCCAAACTCAGTAAGTGTGAGTTTTGTATAGATAAAGTGCCTTTCTTGGGACACATTATCTCAGGAGAAGGACTTTCAGTTGATCCGGAGAAAGTTGCGGCAATAGAGACTTGGCCTACACCCACATCAGTTGCAGAAGTGAGAAGTTTTCTCGGACTTGCGGGATATTACCGAAGGTTTGTAGAAAATTTCTCAAGGATTGCGGAGCCTATGACGAAGTTGACACATAAAGACCAGGAGTTTATATGGACAGAAGACTGCCAGAAGGCTTTTGAGGAATTGAAGAGAAGATTAACAACAGCACCTGTCTTGACTCTTCCTTCAGGGTCAGGAGGTTTTGTTGTCTACAGTGATGCGTCAGGTAGTGGACTAGGATGTGTTTTAATGCAACATGGAAAAGTTATTGCTTATGCATCGAGACAATTGAAGGTTCATGAGAAGAACTACCCAACGCACGATATGGAGCTAGCAGCAGTTATATTTGCACTGAAGATTTGGAGGCACTATCTTTATGGAGAGAAGGTAGACATCTTTACTGATCACAAGAGTCTGAAGTATGTATATACTCAGAAGGAGCTCAACATGAGGCAGAGACGTTGGCTTGAATTGATGGTAGACTTTGATATAGATCTGCAGTATCATCCGGGAAAGGCGAATGTCGTAGCAGACGCACTTAGCAGGAAGTCCACGGCTTATTTCTTGACGATGCAGCCTGAGTTATTGAGAGATCTACAGGAGCTTCAGATAGAGGTTGTTTTACCAGGACAGAGTGGCTTGCTGGCTAATCTCGAAGTTAAGTCGTCACTTGTGGAGAGGATTAAAGAGGCATTGCCCACCGATGCTAGATTTCGAAGACTTAAAGAGAGGACAGAAGCAGGCATGCAGACAGGACTTCGCATACATGAAGACGGGACATTGAGGTGTGGAAATCGCCTGTATGTTCCAAATGGAGAATTGAGACAGGAGTTAATGACTGAAGCACATAGCTCCATGTACTCTGTTCACCCAGGAGGAACCAAGATGTACCAAGATTTGAGGCAGTATTATTGGTGGCATGGAATGAAAAGGGAGATTGCACGATTTGTGGCTAAATGTTTAGTCTGCCAGCAAGTAAAGGCCGAGCATCAGAGGACTGCAGGTATGTTACAGTCGCTTCCTATACCAGAATGGAAGTGGGAACATATCACGATGGATTTTGTCACAGGATTTCCAAGGAGCCCCAGCGGAAGAGATGCGGTATGGGTTATCGTGGATCGACTCACTAAATCGGCGCATTTCTTGCCATTTAGAGTTGGGAAGTCCACAGAGGTACTAGCCGACATGTATATGCGACAAATCGTAAGATTACATGGAGTGCCGGTTAGTATCGTATCGGATCGAGATTCGAGATTTACATCTCATTTTTGGCGAAGCATGCAAGAGAGTCTAGGCACCAGACTCAAATTCAGCACAGCTTACCATCCACAGACAGATGGTCAATCGGAGCGCATGATCCAGATCTTGGAGGATATATTGCGATCGTGTATGCTAGACTTTGGAGGATCTTGGGAAGATCATTTGCACTTGGTGGAGTTCTCCTACAACAACAGTTATCAGGCCAGCATTCAGATGGCACCATTCGAGGCATTATACGGAAGGAAGTGCAGATCGCCAATATGTTGGAGTGACGTTGGTGAACGTCAAATACTGGGTCCAGAATTGATAATGCAGACAGTGGAGAAGGTAAAACAAATCCAGAATCATCTTCGAGCAGCTCAGGACAGACAGAAGCATTGGGGTGATACGCACAGACGTCCCCTAGAGTTCAAAGAAGGATAGCACGTATTCTTGAGGATTTCGCCCACTCAAGGTACTATTAGATTTGGGAGCAGAGGCAAGTTGAGCCCAAGGTATATTGGGCCATTTGATATCCTGGAGTGCATTGGTGAGGTGGCTTATCGTCTTGCATTACCTCCATCCTTAGAGGGAGTGCATGACGTATTCCATGTCTCACAGCTGAGAAGGTACGTGACTGACCCAAGTCATGTAGTCGATCATTCAGAGATCGCAGTGGGCCCTAGCTTGAGATATGAAGAACAACCAGTTGGCATACTCGACATCAGCGAGAAGACATTGCGAGGACAGACAATCATACTGGTCCGTGTAGCTTGGAAACATCATTCCCCTGGCGAATCAACTTGGGAACGGGAGGATAGTATGCGCCAGCGTTATCCTCACTTATTCGCAGATGCAGTTTTAACCTAAGCATTCTTGTAATTTCCATAGTTCTTCCTTTAGTAGCTTATTCTTTGATTGCGAGGACGCAATTCTCTTAAGGGGGGTAGATTGTAAACACCCTGATTTCTCAGAATATTTTAATGTAATTTATTCCAAATTTTTCGATATTTTTCCGAAATTAAAACCTAGGTGATGGTGATTAAAAGATTTTTATATGCTCCTAATTGATGTTAAAATATTATAAAAATAATATTTTATGGTGTAAAATAGAAAACCGGACATTGGGTAATTTTCTGTGAATTTATTGGACTCCGAAAACAGTTTTAAAGCCCTAAATACTATTGGATATTCAAACCGATTTAAACCCGACTGAACCGAACCAAACCATTGACTGAACCGAACCAAACCGCTGACTAAACCGAACCAAGCCAACCCAGCATAACAGGTCGGGTCGGGTCGGATCCGAGTCAAACCCGACCGGGACCCGAAACCCAAACTAAACCCTAACCCCGCCGGATTCACTGTAGCAGCCTATTTAAAGCCCTCGGCTTCCGTGCTCCACCCCGCCGCCAGACCTCTCTCACCCTCGCATCTCACCGCCGCTCCGCAGCGAACCCCGCCGCCGACCCGAACTCCACAGCCCGTCGATAAAACCCCTCGCCGTCGACTCCCTCTCCTCTCATCTCAGCCGACGCAGCCGACTCCGCCGCTCTCCAGGAAACCCCTCGCCGTCGACCTCTCCGCCCTATCCAGCACCCGAACACCCCGCTTGCCTCATCGTATCCGCCTACCACTCAGCCCTCCTCCGACCCGCCTCGAGCACAGCAGCCCGACTCCGCTCCCCTCCGCAGCAGTGGCCAGACGAGCCGCCTCCGCTCCGCCTCCGCTCCGCCTCGTCGACGACCCCGTCCTCCGCCCGACGAGCCACCCTCCGCCGACCAGTACGGCCAGACTCCAGCAGCCCTAGGCACGTTCTCCCCCGACCCGGACGTAGTTCGTGTCAAGGAGACACAGCGGACACGGCCAGGACACAGCTCGTGTATAGGACACTCGGACACGTGAAAGTCAGATTCACGGAGCCCTGTTCAGGTAGCGTTTCCTCTCTCCTCGTAATTCCATTTTCGATTCCGTCTATTGCAATGCGTAGACTGTATAACCCTCTCGATGACCGTGCAACCCGCTCGGTGCGTCGCGTCCTGTGGTGATCGCACACCGCGATCCAAAAATAGGAAAACCAACGCCCTGGTTCACCTCGGAACTGAGTGTGCCCCGCCAAACGGGACGACTTGGTCGCACGAGGTCTTTACCGAAACGTGTGCGTCATTGATATGGACGTGTGGGATTTCGCAGAAGTCGATTTGGATGTGCGTGCACACCGGAATCAACGCATATCCGCCGACAACGCCCCGTATTCGCCTGTTCTGAAACACGCTGTAACTTTGTGTACACACGTCGGATCGAGACAAAACTTGAGCCATCGGACTCGTAGCAATACGCTGGTCCTGTGACCCAAGTTTGGTTCGATTCTGAGAACGTTGACAAAATTGCGTATCGTGGGCCCCACAGGCTCCACTTGAAGGGCGATTTTGTGATCGGCTCATCGGAATCCAATTCTGGAACTTCCGTTGGGTTCGTATCATCGTTCCTGACTTGTTGACACTGAGTTTGAGGAATTTGGAGACCTTTGACCCTGACACATTTTTTGGTGCAAAGTGGCCCATATGTGGACCCCGCTTTGGCCCGGAAATGTCATTTTTGCCCCTGTGTCCAAATTGGACTTAAGGACAGGCGTTTCTAGCTATTTGATATCTTCTGAGACTGTTGGTGATGTTTATTACATCTTTTGGAGGAGTACCTACAGGATCCACTGATACAGGGACGACTGTTGGTATTCAAACCCCAAGCAAGTGTACCTTGCCAAACTTTGCAGTTCTTGTTACATATTTTCCTTGATTCATTTATATTGCTGTGCATGCTTGACTTAGGACCGTGTGACTTACTTAGCGTCTGATTATTAGTCGGGTGCCAACACCGTGCGCGGTGTTGTGTTTTGTCATCTAGAGATGGACATTCGTGACCCCTTTACATTCTCGTACTTGTCTTACCAAGTACACTATAACCCAGGACACTTGACACTATTCATGAGACAGGATCTTCCTGAGATATTCATGGTGATTCTGTATAGGATACAGGACTGGACATAGATACTATATCCATAGATACTATATGACTTATTGCATTAGCTATGATCTTCCGTGACATGTACATGAGACGTTATGGACATGAGACGTGTGGTTACATTGGGTGGGGAGAGACACACAGGCTACAGGCTGATCATACATATATATCCCCTATTATTGTGAGGCACAAGACTCTGAAACCCGAGCTTGGCCCATTACTCATTATCACTGCTACCGGCTCCCCGACACAGAGCTTGTAGTGGTTTCAGCCTGAGTTCTAGTGTTGCTCTCATCTTGCATATCACTTAGCTGGTTATTTAGTGTTCCCCTATTATTTCATTTATTGCTGGAGAGACACACAGGCTACAGGTTGACTATATTATGTCGGCTTCTCAGTCTCCCGCTGAGCTAGACCACCACATGATATCACTGCTACCGGCTCCCCGACACAGAGCTTGTAGTTGTTTCAGCCTGAGTACTAGTGATACTCTCTCTTGCATTTCACACAGATAGTTACATACTTACCCTATTTATTTCACTATTTGCTGCACTGCTTTTATTTTGGCTTGTTTTATCTTGTACCTTGCTATATCCCCTGAGGACCTGGATCCGGATTATGTCCCCAGGATTTGCATATGAGATCTATCCCGAGGTATACGGGACCGCAGCAGGAGCTGATACAGGAGCTGTACCGACACCCGAGGACGAGGTGTTAGCTGAAGACTTTTCCTGAGCATCTATGATCCTGCTCAGTATTTACTTTATTTCAGTCATTTATATTTTGGTCTGTTGAACCATTGTATCAGATTTTATCGGGTTGTTCCCCGAAGCACTTTGTTGAGACTAGTTGATGATTTACATTTCTTATTTCTGTGGATCATATTTATCTTGTGTGGATGAGATTAGTTGTGCCATGTTGTCGTAGACCTTATTTTACAGCTTAAGTACACCCTGATGGATCCATTAAATTGGGTTTGTCCATCAGTGTGTGCTGCTGGCCATTGCCACGCGTCCAGTCCCTCGGTATTTGGGACTGGGGCGTGACATGGTTTTTGTGGTGGCCCATGCAGGTCTACGACTAAATCGTTCGGTTTCAACTTAGGGACCGAGCAAGACTTCCTTAAGGATAGGATAAGTTATAGGATCTCATCCATTGTTTGAACCATTTTTGAACTCTATATCGAACTCGAACTAATTACTTGATCTGTATCCTGTGTTGATTCCTATGAGCGTTCTTATAGTTTATCTTTTGGTTGCATATACTATGTATGTATATATATACTAATTTGAGAATATATATATATATATATATATATATATATATATATATATATATATATATATACTAAGTGAAATTACACATATACCATATATATATATATACCAAATCTTAATACATATACTATATATAAACATACTAAAGTATAACATGCTACATGTATGTATATATTTATATATATATATCAAATATGTATTTACTAAACATATACTGTATTTATACCAAAAATCCTTATATATATTACATTCTAATATAACTAGAATTATTAACATGTAATTAATACTCTACACTAAGGAAAGAGGGAGAGGGAGGCTCACAGTGACGATGATGACGACGACGAGGATGACGAAGACGGCGAAGACGATGATGACGAAGGCGAGGTGGTTCTGATGTTGATGGTGGCTGGAGTAGGGATGTGAAGGGTGGCCGACTCGGCGTGGAGGGGATGCAGGGAGGAGGGAGCTCGGCTGAGGGGGATGCAGCGGCTCCGGCGTTCAGTCGACGGGGATGATCCGTCGGGACTGGCGAGGTCGGGTGGAGCTCGATGGAGGGTGGTGGTGTTAGCTCGTGGTGGTGGTTCGACGGAGAAGATGGAGGATCTGTCAGCGGACAGTGAAGTCGAGGGAGGGGGGCTTGGTGGTACGGGAGGCTGGTCGTGGTGGTTCTACTGCAGCGGGGTGGCCGGAGGCATGCAGCGGGAGGTCGGAGGGATTCGGCTGAGGGGGAGATGGCCCGGGATGAGCTGAACGGAGTAGGGGAAGAGAGGCAGGTCGGCTCGAGACTGGAGGAGACTGGGCTCGGCGGTGATGGTTCTGATGGCGGTGGGTGGATCGGCTGGCCGGGCCGGAGAGGGCTCGGGATGAGCTGGCCGGCCGGGGGTGAACAATTGGTGTAATGGTGGAGATTTCCCCCCTTTCTAAAATTTAAAAGAAGGAGAAGAAGAAGAAAGGAAGAAGAAGAAGAAGAGAAGAAGAAAGGAAAAAATGGGAAATTCCCTACGGTTAGGGGCTTGTGAGGAGGGAGGAGAGAGAAGATGGGGGCTTCCCTAGGTTTGGGGTTTAGGGAATATTGGGAAGGGTGAGGTGATGTGACATTTTATAGGAAGGGTGATGGGAGGTGTGTGGTGATGATGAGCCCAATTTGAATGGGTGGCCATGATTCGTCATGGAGAAAATCATTTATACATGGAGAGGGTTGAGTTGACTAGTCAAATTTTAGGGCTCTCCATTTGGTTTGAACCAATGGGTGTTGACACCTAATACAACATTTGCAAATTAGCCCCCTTAAATTTGGGTATTTGCACAGATACATAAAATGATGAAAAATTGGTGGGCGATTTGGTGTTTGGTATTTTGTAGGGTGAGGGGGTGTTGTGTGTTTTGTATGGGCTTAACGAATGGGGTTTTTGGATTAAATTGGATTAAAACGGGATTAGTCAAAATGATATCCCTAATTTAATTAGAAATAAATGCAAGCGGTGTTCTAAAATTAATTAGGAGTACGTGGGGCCAAAATTAGGTTGGGTCACAAATATCATTAGTGAAGAAGACTCAGAACAAAATATTACCCTAATTTGGGTTGCACGAAAAATGCGTCAAGATTGCCTCCAATTTTGATTGGAACGCACAACGATACAAAGTCCGATTTTATTTAAAAATTAAATAAACGTCCGCGATAAATTTTATGCGGCTAAAATGAAGCACAAGAGAGCATAATTATGAGTTACAAAAAGGTCAGAATGGAAGGCGGACACGTATAGGGCAAGGTTGTAAAATTTGTTGGAAGGCAAAAGCTAGGGTAGCACTCCAAATATCGAAGCAACGGTAAGGCGCAACAATTAAATAAAATTACGGTAAATAATCACAATCCCAAATAATTAAATTCTAATTAATACAAATTAATACATAATCCTATAATTTGGTCAGGTGTTCATCTAGTGGGCTTCTAGGTCAAGTCTACTAGCTCAAACATTAATGAACACTATATATATATAATATTATAAATACACATCTCATGCAATTATTTAAATTAAATACACGCAATATTAAATATATATAAAAATTCAAAAATACTCCTATTTTTGGAACATGGTACTGACAGGTTTATTAACCTCAAGCAAGCAGGGAGGACAGTAGACGGCTATTCGGCAGAGTTTTGTCGACTAAGCAGATTTGCTCCAACCATGGTGGCAACAGAGTTAGAGAGAGCAGTGAGATTCTAGCATGGACTTTACTTAAAGATCTTATACATGGTAGAGGTGCACAACTACTAGACCTTTGAGGCAGTATTGATAGCAGCCAAGAGGGTTGAGCTTACTTTCCAGAGGATGGCATCCAGAAGTGTAGATCGGAAGAGTCGTTATGGACAGAACAATGAGAGAGGACCAATATCAAGAATGTCAGCACCATCCCCTGACATTCGCATCCATGAAGTAACACAGAGGAGGCCATTGACCTCGATAGTGATGGTACTAACTCGGCAACAGCAGCCGAGGCAGCAACAACAACAGCAGCAACAACAACGACGGGGAGCGCCGACAGGATGTACCTACTGTGGCAAGGGAGGTCATACCCGGGATGTTTGCCTGGCAGCTAATAGATTATTCTTGAGATGTGGGAGCCCCGATCATAAGGTTGCCACGTGCCCTTTGATACAGAGGCCAGGAGGGCCTGTACAACAGTTTTTTGTATTTCCAGCTCCGAGGGCAATGCAACAAGGAGGACCAGCAGTAGCAGTACATGTAAACCCCCTCGTTTAATTATATAGATAGTCAGGTATGGGATAGAAAATTTTTGTTTAGCAGCAGATGTTTGAGGTTTAGAGTAGGGTTGCATATGTCTGTTATTTATTAATTAAACCCTTGGCGCGCCCAACCATTGTTGAATTGTTCGGAGTCCAATATCAGCCCATAAATTCTATCGGACTATTGTACTTCTGACTTGACTCACCAATTTAGGCACTGGACCTTTTCGTCACACAAAATCAAATTCGTTGTGCCCTAAATTAATTACACAACTTCCCGTCTCCAAAATTCCATAATTAAATTGCGTGTCGGACACCTGTGTCGTTACACTCAATTTTGAGATACCAACTTAACCCGTTGAGCCGGACCAACTAAAGGGTCCAAGACTGACTCCAAGCCCACACCATTTTTGACCTTTGTGTCATTTCCAAATTTAGACCCCAAGTGCCCCCATTTAATTTAAAAGCACGGGACATATTTATTCTAATTAAATCGGGGATACCAACTTTGACTAATTCCATTTTAATCCCCATTTAATTCCAATGCCCATTTAATTAAGCCCATGCCAAGCACACAACACCCCCTCACCCTACAAATTACCAAACACCAATTCCCCCACAATTTTTGCACCATTTCATGTGATTGTGCAAATACCCAAATTTAAGGGGCTTAGTTACAATTATTGAAATAGGTGTCCTAACCTCATTGGTCTAGGCCAAATGGAGAAGCCCCCTCTTCTTTGACCAAGTCAAGTCCTTCCCACTCTTTCTTTTGGATGCTCATGTAAAATCCTCACCATCCATTCAAATAGGGAGCATCCTCACCACACACTTCAAATCACCATCCCCTATTTAATGCCTCTTCCTACACTCTTTCCCAAGCAGGCCCTAATCCCCACACTTGGGAAACCCCCCCATTTCTCTCTCCTACCTCCTCACAATTCCAGCCGAAATTCCTCCATACTTCCTTTCTTCTTCATCTCTTTTTCTTCACAACCCCAACTAACCCGATCCCGGCCGACCCTTAAACCCGGCGGCCAACCGCTCGACCACCTCTGTGACCTCCTCCAGCACCCCCTGAGTCCACCACCTCCAGTTGCCCCATCCACCGGCCGAGCCTCCTTCTCCAAACGACAGCCGAGCTTCTCCCCCCCGGCGAGCTCCTCCGCCACGCTGCCACGAGCCACCTCCTCCGGCCTCCTCCTACACCTCCAGCCGAGCTCCACCCGGCCACCCACACCTCTACGAGCCTGAGCTCTTCCCCCGCCGGAACTACCAACCCCACTACTGCAGCTTCCTCCCCGCCGCCATCACTTTCTTCTCCGGCGAACTCCACCACATCACCATCACCACTGCTACCACATTCACTGGCCGAGATTCCCCTCCGGCCACCCGTTGAACCGCCCTCGAGCCGCTGCCACTTTCCTACTCCCCGACGACTTCACAGCAACGCCACCTCCACTTACCTACACCACCAGCTTCCTCTCCAATCCGACCATCCTCCACCCGCTGGCCGAGATCCCCGCTCCTCACGGCTGCCACCTCTCCCGAGCCTCTCCCTCTGGCAGTCGAGCACTGCCACGACCGCCCTCCTCCGGCCACGCTCAACCACCAGCCTCTCCATCTTCGGCCACCCCACCGCGACGATGAGGTGAACATCTCCCCTCACCTATGTTCTTTTAGTTTATATATATAATGGTATTAGTTAACTTATTTTTACGGTTAGTTTAAGGCATATGAATTTAGGGTTTAGTATAATATGCATGATTGGTAGTAAGGGATATGGATTTATTCAAGGGTTTCTATGCGAGATTTTAGGGTTTATTACATGCAAGTGAAGGTATGCGTATGCATTGGTATTTTAGTTCGATGTTGCAAAATATCTACTTTCGAGGGTTGAATGATATATATTGAGTTTAGGGTTAATAAATGCTAGATGTGAGATCTCAGGATTTTATACAGTTTGATGGGTATTAAGGAGCAGGATTACAATTACGGAAAAATATGTGTGATATCAAAATATTGGTTATTATCAAGAGATGATAACTAATCATGGAATGATAGAGGAGTAGATATGTGTATGTGAAAGAATGTCAAATAAATTTATTGCCAATTTTTATAATTGAGGGTTTAAATAATTAATAATTAATTTGTTCGAGGATGATATCTGAATATGCATGTTAACGTCTGTGAAGACCCGGGGTAAAACTGAGAATTGGATCATGGGTTGAACTGCTGAACATCGTGATGAATATAGTAAGATTGAGGATTTATTCGATGATAGTGTACAGATGACTAGTTGATTTGATGTATCATATCGATAGTCAACTATGGTCAACCCCCCTAGCGTCATGTCCCTGTGAGTCGTAGCTGAGACTGAGCATATGTATAGATGTGTGTCACATCCCTGTTTGTCGTGTGTTAGATTTTGATTAGGTTTGTATCTCATCTCTAGGTACTACGGGACCTGAGGACTTGGACTTGGTACCGGATCCCCGTCATCAACAGCCAGACGCAGGCAAGTGTACCTTGCCACCCTGTATTTCAGTTACAGATATTTATTGTTTCATAGTGTACACTGTGCGCGTGTTTGATTTAGATCGTTGCTTCATGAACGGATCACAACCGGGTACAGACGTTCGTCGTAACGTCTTGGAATGAATGTTAGATGTTCGTAACACCTCGATGTACGTACCTGAGTATATCGTCACCCCAGGACACATTTATACACTGTTATCGTGCCAGATTTCCTATATCCTGATACTGACATCATGACCGGAGACTGGGACGACCTTAGGGTCGCGTCTGTTGAGTTATTTCTGTGTGACGAGACTGTTAGATAGAGGTTCAGGTACAATGCACCATCGTTGATCGCTTGGGATGGGGAAGATAGTTGCTAAACGTTTGGGCTCCTCTGTACGCGATTATATATGTATATGTACTATTTCTGTAGTGATCTTGTATCTAGTGTAGTTGTATCACCCGTGTGACTCTTTGCCCGGAGCTGCGGTACGTCCCGTGTGTCTCCGTGTCTGGAGCTACGGTTTTATTTTGGACAGCCCACGCGACGAACATTGTCTTCAAACTGTGTCACACTTAGTTGGTTATGCTAGATTACCCTGTCGTTGCACTTATACTTTCTATTATACTTGGCATGCTGTATTTTTGTACCTTGTTACGTCCCTCTGAGGACCTGGTCCCCTGCCAGTTTTGCAGCATAGACGATTACGGAGCATTGGAGTTGCTGATGGAGTTGCACGTCTTGCGGACATTGTACCAGGTACTCATATCATTTCTACCGGCATTATGGTTACATTATTCTTATTGATTATTCATCTGCTGTTGTAGCCTAGTTTTTGTAGACTCATCTCTTCTCGAGTCTATTCGAGTTTGTGTGTTATTGGACGGCCGACTTTAGCACATATAGCTCTTTCTTGTATACTGCTGTACATTATGGATTGAGACATAGAGGTTTACAGTTATGGGATATCTAGATAGTGCCTTTTATATTATACAGCTTATACGTATTCGAGTAAGACCAGAGTCTGGTCGAATGCGTAGCTGGCGTGTCACGTATTCCTGGTCCTACGTATTTTGGGACTGGGGCGTGACATATTTTTGTGGTGGCCCATGCAGGTCAGATTTAAATCGTCTTGGTCACCTGACTGTGCCAAGCGAGCCTGTAAATTAGGAATAGATATTATGATTGTTGAATAGGATCTCAATTCATAATCGATTTTAAAAACTCTTTGTATGTGATTATCGCCCTTGGACTTCCAATTGTATTCGTTCAGTTTTCGCCAATATCGTTATCATTGTTTCTCATCCCCTATTATTAGGGAAGACAAATGCTCTAGCCTGATGGTTCCCTCCAGAAGAAGATCGTAGCCCAGACGACAGAAGACAGAATTCGTATAACACTCTCTGAGAAGATTGTTACCCTGAGTAGGATAGATTGATAGGTTCTTTTGGATTCTAGAACTAGTAAGGAAGGGTAGCAAGAGAATTAGAACCAGTAGTACCCTATTCGTACTTGAGATAGCAGTAATCTTGGAAGTACTGGGAGCTGGAAGGATTGTTGATCATAACCTAGAATAAATTTATGGAAGTGCATAGCCCGATGCTAGGAATTAGTTGTTGTAAATGATAGCGAAACCAGGAATGATATTATGGACTAGAGGAGATAAAATTTCAGGCTCTCACTTGGAAGATAATGATCTGATTCCAGGAATTCTAGTATGTGCTTGGGTGATACCATTATTGTACTATATGACTGAGAGAGATGAATAACGAAAAGAAGAAATTTGAGGAATAAAAATTTAGGGAAAACCTTGAGGAGAAGAGTAATTATACATTAGGCAAGGAAAAAAAATCTTTGAGGATTGATGTTGAAAACAGGACGGGAGAATTTATTATGAGGTTTAGTCTAGACTATGACAACGTCCTAGCATGAGTTGGTTGAGCCAATACCACACGACGCTGGATTTTTGACGTGGTTGCATTATTTTTTAGACTACCAGGTTACCCTGAGTTGAGTTTCTTCAGGGAGCCCAGGAGTATGGTGCCCATCTACCTTAGGGGCACACAATGCAAGGTGAACCAGTGTACCCCCGTATTATATAAGTGTTTGAGGATGTGGTTTGAGAGAATCTTCCAGGCCTGCCACCTGACAGAGAGATAGAGTTGCTATAGAGTTGACTCCAAGAGCCGAGCCAGATATTTACTCGTCTTCAGACTAGCACCGATAGAGTTGGTTGAGTTGAAGGTCCATAGTAGAGGATCTCTTAGACAAGGGTTTCAGACGGGCTAGTGTTTTCCCATGGGAAGCAACCATCTTATTAGTGCCAAAAAAGGATGAGACAGTATACTTGTGTATCGATTACAGGGTTTAATGCAGTAACGATAAAGAACAAGTACCCATTGCCACACATCGATGATTTATTTGGAATAAGCTAAGTGTATTCTTGAAGATAGATTTCAGATCACGCTATCATCATATCAAGGTACGGAGAGAGGACGTTCCGAAGACGGCTTTTCGGACGGAGTTTGGGCACTATGAGTTTCTAGTCATGCCGTTTGGTTTAACCAACGCGCCAGCAGTATTTATGAGCCTGATGAACAGTAATTTCCACCAGTACTTAGATAAGTTCATGGTGGTATTTATCGACGACATCTTGGTATATTCCAAGAGCCAGGAGGAGCACGAGAGACATCTCAGGATCGTGTTGGAGACGCTGAGACAGGAAGGTTGTATGCCAAGCTCAGCAAATATGAGTTATGATTATATAGAATAGATAGTCTACGCATCAGGACGACTAAGGGTTCATGAGGAGAACTATCAGACACACGACCTAGAGCTAGATACAGTGATATTTGCACTAAAGCTATGGCGACACTACCTTTATGGATAGCATGGTGAGATTTATACAGAACACAAAAAGTCTGAAGTATGTCTACACGCAGAGGGAGCTCAACATGGGATAGAGGCGCTGGTTAGAATTTATGACAGATTATAATATCGAGTTGCAGTACTACCCTGGCAAGGCGAATTTAGTAGCAGATGCCTTAAGCAGGAAGCCTATGGCATATTTCTACGAGTCATCGCCAGTTGTTAGAGGATTTTCAGGAACTCAGGATTGAGATTGTTTTGCCAGGCATGGATGGACAGATGGTCAGTCTTGAGGTTCAGTCCATATTTATTGAGAGGATCAAGGCAGCCTTGCCTACATATACGAGATTTAGACGACTGCGAGAGAGCACAGAGGCTGGCATGCAGACATGACTCAGGATTCATGAAGACGGAACGTTGAGGTGTGGAGATCACCTAAACGTTCCGAGTGGCAAGCTACGCCAAGAGTTGATGACCGAGGCTCATAGTTCGATTTATTCTATTCATCCCGGGGGTACGAAGATGTACCGAGACTTGAGGCAACATTTCTGGTGGCATGGGATGAAGAGAGAGATTGCAAGATTCGTGGCGAGATGTTTGGTTTGTCAGCAAGTCAAGGCTGAACATCAGAGGACTGCAGGACTATTGCAACCGCTTCCCATTCCCGAGTGGAAGTGGGAACACATTACCATGGACTTCGTCACAGGATTCCCGCGGAGCCCTAGCGGGAAGGATGCAGCTTGGGTTGTCATAGACAGACTCACCAAGTCTGCACATTTCTTGCCCTTCAGAGATGGGCAGTCCACGGAGATATTAGCTGACATGTATATGAGACAGATGTGGAGTGCCTGTCAGCATCGTATCGGATCGTGATTCCAGATTCACGTCATATTTTTGGCGGAGTATGCAGGAGAGTCTAGGAACTCGTCTCAAGTTCAGCACTGCATATCATCCACAGACTGATGGCCAGTCAGAGCGTACGATACATATATTAGAGGATATATTGCGAGCGTGCATGATTGATTTTGGAGGATCTCGGGAGGACCATCTACACTTGGTGGAATTCTCCTACAATAACAGCTACCAGGCTAGCATACAGATGGCACCTTATGAGGCACTGTACGGCAGGAAATATTGGTCACCAGTATGTTGGAGTGACGTGGGAGAGCGTCAGATACTTGGTCCAGAGTTAGTGACACAGACAGTGGAGAAAGTCAAGCAGATTCAGAGCCACCTGCGTGCAGCACAAGACAGACAGAAACATTGGGCAGATGCGCACCGCAGACCATTGGAGTTCAAGTAAGGTGACCATATATTTTTGAATATATCGCCTACTCGTGGAACCATCAGATTCGGAGGCAGAGACAAGCTGAGTCCGAGGTACATCGGACCTTTTGATATCTTGGAATGAGTTGGCGAAGTGCCTTACCGTCTTGCATTGCCTCCATCATTAGAAGGAGTGCATGACATATTTCACGTGTCGCAGTTGAGGAGATATGTCGTAGACCCTAGCCACGTGATTGATCATTCGGAGATTACAGTCGGGCCTAGTCTATCTTACGTAGAGCAGCCAGTTGAGATCCTTGATCACGGTGAGAAGACTTTGAGAGGGCAGACTATTTGACTGGTCAGAGTTGCAAGGATTCCATTCGACAGGCGAGTCTACCTGGGAGCGCAAGGATTCCATTCGACAGCGTTTCCCGTATTTATTTGAGGAGCAAGGTACTAATTTACGTACCGCCTTTGATTACTAGCTTGTTTTTAAATTCTCTTAGCTATTATCGTGCTTTACTTTTAATTTCGGGGACAAAATTTTTCTAAGTTGGGAAGGATGTAAACCCCCTCGATTAATTATATAGATAGTCAGGTATGGGATAGAAAATTTTGGTTTAGCAGCAGATGTTTGAGGTTTAGAGTAGGGTTGCATATGTCTGTTATTTATTAATTAAACCCTTGGCGCGCCCAACCATTGTTGAATTGTTCGGAGCCCAATATCAGCCCATAAATTCCATCGGACTATTGTACTTCTGACTTGACTCGCCAATTTAGGCACTGGACTTTTCTATCACACAAAATCAAATCCGTTGTGCCCTAAATTAATTGCACAACTTCCCGTCTCCAAAATCCCATAATTAAATTTTGTGTCGGACACCTGTGTCGTTGCCCTCAATTTTGAGATACTAACTTAACCCGTTGAGCCGGACCAACTAAAGGGTCCAAGACTTACTCCAAGCCCACACCATTTTTGACCTTTGTGTCATTTCCAAATTTAGACCCTAAGTGCCCCCATTTAATTTAAAAGCGCGGGACATATTTATTCTAATTAAATCGGGATACCAACTTTGACTAATTCCATTTTAATCCCCATTTAATTCCAATGCCCATTTAATTAAGCCCATGCCAAGCACACAACACCCCCTCACCCTACAAATTACCAAACACCAATTCCCCCACAATTTTTGCATCATTTCATGTGATTGTACAAATACCCAAATTTAAGGGGCTTAGTTGCAATTATTGAAATAGGTGTCCTAACCTCATTGGTCTAGGCCAAATGGAGAAGCCCCCTCTCCTTTGACCAAGTCAAGTCCTCCCCACTCTTTCTTTTGGATGGTCATGTAAAATCCTCACCATCCATTCAAATATGGAGCATCCTCACCACACACTTCAAATCACCATCCCCTATTTAATGCCTCTTCCTACACTCTTTCCCAAGCAGGCCCTAATCCCCACACTTGGGAACCCCCCCCCCATTTCTCTCTCCTACCTCCTCACAATTCTAGCCGAAATTCCTCCATACTTCCTTTCTTCTTCTTCTTCTTCTTCATCTCTTTTTCTTCACAACCCCAACTAACCCGATCCCGGCCGACCCTTAAACCCGGCGGCCAACCGCACGACCACCATTGTGACCTCCTCCAGCACCCCCCGAGTCCACCACCTCCAGTTGCCCCATCCACCGGCCGAGCCTCCTTCTCCAAACGACAGCCGAGTTTCTCCCCCCCGGCGAGCTCCTCCGCCCCGCTGCCACGATCCACCTCCTTCGGCCTCCTCCTACACCTCCAGCCGAGCTCCACCCGGCCACCCACACCTCCACGAGCCCGAGATCATCCCCCGCCGGAACTTCCAACCCCACCACTGCAGCTTCCTCCCCGCCGTAATCACTTTCTTCTCCGGCGAACTCCACCACATCACCATCACCACTGCTACCACATTCACTGGCCGAGATTCCCCTCCGGCCACCCGCTGAACCACCCTCGAGCCGCTGCCACTTTCCTACTCCCCGACGACTTCACAGCAACGCCACCTCTACACACCTACACCACCAGCTTCCTCTCCAATCCGACCATCCTCCACCCGCTGGCCGAGATCCCCGCTCCTCACGGCTACCACCTCTCCCGAGCCTCCCCCTCCGACAGTCGAGCACTGCCACGACCACCCTCCTCCGGCCATGCTCAACCACCAGCCTCTCCATCTTCGGCCACCCCACCGCGACGACGAGGTGAATATCTCCCCTCACCTATGTTCTTTTAGTTTATATATATAATGGTATTAGTTAAGTTATTTTTAGGGTTAGTTTAAGGCATATGGATTTAAGGTTTAGTATAATATGCATGACTGGTTGTAAGGGATATAGATTTATTCAAGGGTTGCTATGCGAGATTTTAGGGTTTATTACATGCAAGTGAAGGTATGCGTATCCATTGGTATTTTAGTTCGATGTTGCAAAATATCTACTTTTGAGGGTTGAATGATATATATTGAGTTTAGGGTTAATAAATGCTAGATGTGAGATCTCAGGATTTTATACAATTTGATGGGTATTAAGGAGCAGGCTTACAATTACGGTGAAATGTGTATGATATCAAAATATTGGTTATTATCAAGAGATGATAACTAATCATGGAATGATAGAGGAGTAGATATGTGTATGTAAAAGAATGTAGAATAAATTTATTGCCAATTTTTATAATTGAGGGTTTAAATAATTAATAATTAATTTGTTCGAGGATGATATCTGAATATGCATGTTAACGTCTGTGAAGACTCGGGGTGAAACTGAGAATTGGATCATGGGTTGAACTGCTGAACATCGTGATGAATATAGTAAGATTGAGGATTTATTCGATGATAGTGTACAGATGACTAGTTGATTTGATGTATCGTACTGATAGTCAACTGTGGTCAACTCCCCTGGCGTCATGTCCCTGTGAGTCGTAGCTGAGACTGAGCATATGTATAGATGTGTGTCACATCCCTGTTTGTCGTGTGTTAGATTTTGATTGGGTTTGTATCTCATCTCTAGGTACTACGGGACCTGAGGACTTGGACGTGGTACCGGATCCCCGTCATCAGCAGCCGGACGCAGGCAAGTGTACCTTGCCACCCTGTATTTTAGTTATAGATATTTATTATTTCATAGTGTACACTGTGCGCGTATTTGATTTAGATCGTTGCTTCGTGTTCGGATCACAACCGGGTACAGACGTTCGTCGTAACGTCTTGGAATGAATGTTAGATATTCGTAACACCTCGATGTACGTACCTGAGTATATCGTCACCCCAGGACACATTCATACACTGTTATCGTGCCAGATTTCCTGTATCCTAATACTGACATCATGACCGGAGACTGGGACGACCTTAGGGTCGCGTCTGTTGAGTTATTTCTGTGTGACGAGACTGTTAGATAGAGGTTCAGGTTCAACGCACCATCGTTGACCGCTTGGGATGGGGAAGACATTTACTAGACGTTTGGGCTCCTCTGCACGCGCTTATATATGTATATGTATTATTTCTGTAGTGATCCTGTATCTAGTGTAGTTGTATCACCCGTGTGACACTTTGCCCGGAGCTGCGGTACGTCCCGTGTGTCTCCGTGTCCGGAGCTACGGTTTTATTTTGGACAGCCCACGCGTCAAACATTATCTTCAAACTGTGTCACACTTAGTTGGTTATGCTAGATTACCCCGTCGTTGTACTTGTACTTTCTGTTATACTTGGCATGCTGTATTTTTGTATCTTGTTACGTCCCTCCGAGGACCTGGTCCCCTGCTAGTTTTGCAGCATAGACGATTACGGAGCATTGGAGTTGCTGATAGAGTTGCACGTCTTGCGGGCATTGTACCAGGTAATCATATTATTTCCACCGGCATTATGGTTACATTATTCTTATTGATTATTCATCTGTTGTTGTAGCCTAGTTTTTGTAGACTCATCTCTTCTCGAGTCTATTCGAGTTTGTGTGTTATTGGGCGGCCGACTTTAGTACATATAACTCTTTCTTGTATACTGCTGTACATTGTGGATTGAGACATAGAGGTTTACAGTTATGGGATATCTAGATAGTGCCTTTTATATTATACAGCTTATACATATTCGAGTCAGACCAGAGTCTGGTCGAATGCATAGCTGGCGTGTCACGTATTCCTGATCCTACGTATTTTAGGACTGGGGCATGACAGTACAGCCTTTAGCTCAGCGTCCATTGCCGATGCAGGCCCAGCTTTATAGACAGAAACAACAGCAGAATCAGTAGGGGCGATAACCACGACATCAAGAAAGACAGTAGTAGGGAGCTCGACAAGGCCAAGGGCAAGCACTCACCTTCTCTTTGGAGGAAGCTATGGCGTCGAACGATGTAGTGGCATGTAACATTTCTTATACAACCTTTCCTGCCATAGTTTTAATTGATTCTGGAGCTTCGCACTCGTTTATATCTGCACAATATGTGATACGTATTAGATTAAAGTTTGAGGCATTGCCAGCTAGGCTGAATATACTCACTGGCAATGGGATCGTAGAAGTTAGTAGGGTATGCTTAGCATGTCCAGTCGTAGTATATGGGCATTTATTACTCTTAGGCATGGACTGGTTGAGAGACAGTCATGCAACGATATACTTTTATGAGGGTAGAGGGTTGTTTAGAATACCCGATCTAGAAGAGTTTGTCCTTAGCAGAATAACAAGAGACCAGCATAAGGGAGGAGTCGCAACAGTAGCAAAGGAAGAAGACCCGCTGCCCAAGATAGTTGAAGAGTTCATGGATGTCTTTCCTAACAACCTTCCTGGATTACCCCCAGTTAGAGCAGTAGAGTTCTGTATAGAGTTGATGCCAGGAGCAGAACCTGAAACCCAGAAGGTATACCTAATGTCACCGTCAGAGCTTGATCAGTTATATCGACACGTGGAAGAACTAAAGGCAAAGAAATTTATTCGGACCAATGGATCACCGTGGGGAGCACCAGCGGTATTATTGAAGAAGAAGGATGGATAAAAATGGTTGTGTATGGATTACAGGTGATTGAACGCAGTGACAGTGATGAACAAGTACCCATTACCAAGAACTGATAATTTGTTTGATCAATTAAGTAGAGCAAGAGTCTTCTCCAATATAGATTTACGATCAGGATATCATTAGGCGCGAGTTCGGAAGCAGGATATACTGAAGACATCATTCAGGTCATGATATGGGCATTACGAATTCTTAGTTATGCCATTCGGACTGACTAATGCTCCAGCGATATTCATGGATTTGATGAAACATATTTTTATGCCTTACTTAGACCTATTTGTGGTAGTATTCA
Organism: Iris macrosiphon; assembly: GCA_036927795.1. Taxonomy (NCBI): domain Eukaryota; kingdom Viridiplantae; phylum Streptophyta; class Magnoliopsida; order Asparagales; family Iridaceae; genus Iris; species Iris macrosiphon. The sequence continues at coordinate 113,347 of JAYESA010000096.1, read as the reverse complement.
TTGATGACATCTTGGTGTATTCTCGTAATGAGGAGGAGCTTAAAGAAAATCTCAGGATAGTGCTACAAACTTTGAGGGAGCACCAGTTATATGCAAAGTCTAGTAACTGTGAGTTTTGGCTTGATCGTATATACTTTTTTGGGCACATTATTTCTGGAGCAGGAGTATCAGTTGATCCCAAGAAGGTAGAGGCAGTAGATAACTAGCCAATTTCGAAGACAGTAGCAGAAGTGTGTAGTTTTCTGGGCTTGGCAGGATACTATAGGAGATTTATGTCAGATTTTGCAAAGATCTTGGCACCATTGACTCAGTTGACGTGCAAGAAAGTTAAGTTTATATGGTCAATAGAATGTTAGATAGCCTTTGAAGAGTTGAAGAAGTTAATCTCTGCACCAATCCTTACCCTTCCAACAGGCTCTGGAGGATTCATAGTGTACTATGATGCATCTTGAAAAGGACTTGGATGTGTTTTGATGCAACAAGGAAGAGTGATAGCGTATGCTTTTCGGCAGCTCAAGGATTACGAGAAGAACTATTCAACTCACGATTTGGAGCTAGCAGCAGTAGTGTTTGCACTTAAGCTATGGAGGCACTACTTTTATAGCGATCGAGTAGAAATATTCACAGATCATAAGAGTTTGAAGTATGTATTCACACAGAAGGACCTGAACATGAGGCAGAGAAGGTGGCTAGAGTTATTAAAAGATTATGACGTGGAACTTCAGTACCATCCAGACAAGGCTAATGTAGTAGCTTATGCACTTAGCAGAAGAGGTGGCAAATTTATATTGACTACTCAGAAGCATATTCTAGAAGATTTACGATAGATGGATATCGAGATAGTACTTCCACAAAGTACAGGAGTTCAAGCTAGCCTCCAGATTCAGTCAACTTTGGTAGATAAAATCAAACTAGCTCTGGTAGAGGACCCAAAGATTCAAAAACTATGAGAAGAATGTGAGTCAGGCCTTCGGAAGGAGTTGACAACACATACGGATGGAATGCTAATGTTTGGGAATCGTCTATGCGTACCAAGCAAAGATATTCGGCAAGAAGTTATGACTGAAGCACACAGTTTCCCGTATTCTATTCATCCGGTAGGCACGAAGATGTACCAAGATATCAAGCAACACTTTTGGTGGAACATAATAAAGAGAAAAATAGCATGCTTCGTATCGCGATGTCTGATATGTCAGCAATTGAAGGCAGAACAACAGAGACCGGCAGGATTATTACAGCCGCTTCCTATTCCAGAGTGGAAATAGGAACACATCATGATGGACTTTGTGACTGGTTTACCTAGGTCACCGACTGGTCGAGATGCAGTTTGGGTGATAGTGGATCGTCTCATAAAGGTAGCTCACTTTTTTCCTTTTCGAGTAGGACAGTCTACAAAAAAAATGGCTAAAATATATATACGACAGATAGTGAGACAACACGGTGTCCCAGTAAGTATCATGTCAGATTGAGATACTCGGTTCACTTCACATATTTAAAAAAATTTGCATTAGAGTTTGGGTACCAAGTTAAGATTTAGTACACCTTACCACCCCAGACAGACGGATAATCAGAGAGAACCATCTAGACCTTGGAGGATATGCTACGAGCATGTACCTTAGACCTTGGTGGATCTTGGAAAGATTACCTTTATCTCGTTGAGTTCTCTCGTACAACAAAATTTATCAGGCCAGTATTCAGATGACACTTTTTGAAGCACTGTACGACAGAAAGTGTAGGTCACCATTGGCTTGGGACGACAATGGTGAGCGAAAGATGTTAGGCCCTGAAATGATCACGCATACAGTAGAGGTAGTTAAGAAGATTAGGGAGCGACTTTGGGTTGCACAAGATAGGCATCGTCATTAGGCAGATCAGCATCGTAGACCTTTAGAGTTTTGTGTCGGCGACCACGTATTCTTGTGGATTTTGGCCCACCCGTAGAGTCATTATATTCGGGGTTCACGGGAAGCTTAGTCCGTGATACATAGGTCCGTTCAATATTCTCAAGCAGGTAGGTGATGTTGCTTATCGTCTTGCCCTTCCGCCTTCGCTATGTGAGGTATGCAATATATTTCATGTGTCTCAGTCGCATAGGTATGTTCCGGATCTGAGTTATATCCTCGATCACTCTGAATTAATCGTTGGTACCGACTTATCTTATGAGGAGCAACCCGTATCTATATTGGAACGAAGGGAGAAGGTGCTCAAGAATCAAACTATTTCTCTTGTCAGGGTTTTTTGGGGCCATCACTCTCTAGGAGAATCGACGTGGGAGTGCGAGGACAATATTCGATCTCGGTACCCGTACCTATTCGATTCAGAAGGTACATTCTTTCTTACGCCTTCATATCTCGGATTCTGTGATGAGGTGATCACCTGTATGTTGTGATGATATTTCTTGAATGTGTAGTTGCTAGTAGATTTGTATCGTGCTTGTCCTGGCTTCTCTAGCTATTGCTTGGATTCAAATTTCGAGGAAAGAATTTTTTTCAGGTGGATAGAGATGTCACTTCCCGTTTTCGATATACGTATTTGAAACATATTTTATTTTAGCATGGTTGCATGTGCTTGGAAACTAGACCCATTCTTTGGTTTGACCTGGTTCATCGTTTATTTTGTGGTTTGGTTCAAGTCATGAGAACCCTTGGTTTAACCCTCAACCCTACCATATATAACTCAATATTTTCTCTCTCTCTTCACTTCTTCATTTCTTCCCCTCTCTTTAGTTTTCTCTCCCCAGTTCCATAGACAAGTACACCTTGCATAAAAATGGAGGAACCTCCATATTATTGTTCCATTATGTTTATTATGTGCTTCTTAGCACTTTTAGTTCTTGGAGTTTTTCGTTTTGATGGATGGATTAGTGTAGATCGACATTTCTAACTTAGGGTTTTTATGGGGTTCATGAGTTTTTCTTAGTTTTGATCTATTAAACATATATTTTAGAAATTTAGTTTTTGCTACATGATAGATTTTTCAATTTAGAGCATTTTGGCTTTTGGTTCACCCAATTTGGACTAAAAATGAGGATTTTATGAAAAAAATAAGTTTTTAGTTTTTGGAGCTTTCGTCATGGCAAACCTGCTGTTTGGAGAAGACGAAGTCTTCATGCGGCCAACGAGTTATGTGACTGAGAGTACTATACGGCCCGAGAGGTTTATGCGACCTAAACTTTTGTCGCATACTGACAGCATGTATCCATCTTGTTGGACGCTTGACTGCTTATTTACACAAGTGTCCTTGAACACCATGTATTTTTCACTCGCTGAATGAATGAGAAATTCGTTAAGTCCAAGTAACCTCCATGCGACATCGAACTCCATGCGATACCGAGACTTATGCAGCATTAGAGAGTATGCAGCCACCATTTTTCCTTGGACGCATGACTCTGAAACCGTATCACTTGTTTCTATGATTTTTGTCTTTTCTTCATGACGCACTTTACGGCTTGGCACATCAATAACTTTATGTCACATCACTGACACTTCATTTATTGCCCATCAGTTCAACTCTTGTCCCAAGGAGTAGACTTTAACCCTGAGCATGCGGCCTAGACTCCATATGCGGCCAGAACCTTTCATGCGGCCCTGACTTCATATGCGGCCTAAATTCATATACAGCCTAGAGACCCATGCTGCCTTGCTTATTTTGATTGAATATTTTTTGTTCTTCGTGACTCAATGTATAATTGGTAATTGGACTCGAATATTGTATCTGTGCTGATACCACTATTGCCTGATATTTGTCCATGATTTAATATGGTCCGAGGTACGAGACATCATTTCATGTATTAAGTGATTATATTTGGGTTGTGCATCGAGAATGCCTCCAAATTCCTGAACACGTGATATTATAAATATATATTATTTCTTCAGCACGGGCATAATAAGCAATTCAACTACCAAAGCGTGGCTAGGATAATGATTGACTAAATGTTGCATAAGGGAAATTCTCATGTGACCACGCCTTGAGTTTTCAAGCACAACATAGGGCTAATTAGGTAACTAAAAGTGGTAGTAACATTGGAGGAAACAATATCCTGAGATTATGCCAACGAACCTTCCCACAAAGATTCATTCTAAGTGCGCTGTGGGTTAGACACCACAGATATTGTATATCATCTGCCTTAGTGGAGTGCAGTATCTGACCTATTATTATGCCGAGCCACTATTTCACTATAGGAGCACTGGAACCACTAATACCATATTTTTAGCCCAATGGCCCTACGGGAAACTGGTGCATCTCGTGAATACCTGTTTTATTTATTTGGTTCAGTTAGCTCATGTTCGATAAAGGCGTGATCTGAGGATACTTATTATGCATTATTTGTGAGATAATCTCAGACTCCATAAAATAGCAAGCCGTACAAATGATTGGCCGATATAAGAAAAATAGACTTGGTTGTGATTGTATTATTCGGTTAGTAGCCTAGAAAAATAGACTATCATAGTGTGATGGTTCAACCCTTATCCTTGTTTGGTTGTAGGATTGGGTCTTCGTGCTAGGATATGCCATGGACCTAAGTTATGACACTGAACCTATGTATTATTATATTTTTTTTTGGGTTTTTGTTTCTCCATTTCTTGCTTCCTTCGTGGTACTTGCTATTTGGGGTCTAACCCAACTGGTTTTGCATGGCCAGGTTTCGAGCCAGCACCTGAGGATCCAGCATACCTTCCCCTACTAATGGCGCGTACCAGGAACATGGTCGCACGGGATAGCGAGTGGGTTTTCTTCTTCCCGGCTTATCATTATACATTTACTTTTTTTGGGTGTTTAGCCACCGACACCTGTTAGCCAGTTCGTCTGGATATTAGTTTCCTTACATGATTGTATTAAATTAGACTACAGCTGATCACTGTCATGTACTTTTTTTTACTCTTTCAGCTCCTTATTTTGCATAGCTGGTCTCCAGAATATTTTAAGAAAGCATTTGGGATGCCTTATTATTTTATCATATATGCTTTATGCTTATTATTTCTTGTTTGAATGATTAAGACATAGAATTTCTTGACCATAGGAGATTTCATTGTAGCATGCACCCCTTTGTCTTATATAACCGTGATCGCCGTACGACGTATAGCACCTTGTACGGGCTAGTTGACTATATACGTCTCCGTATTCCGGTACTGGGGCGTGATAGGACACCACTAAAAACTTGTCACGTCTAGACCTAGAATACTAGAGAGCGGGGGAATGACTCAACCAACCGCACGTTACAGAATACCGAAGTAAAGGGGGTACATACTACAATGTGTTAAGGGGTTGTCTAGAGAAAATGGGGGTACATACTACAATCAAGTCCCCTAGGGCTAAGAACTTCTATATCTCAATCATTCAAACAAGTAGCAATAACATAGAACATTTTAGAATAAGCAGTGAGGCATCCCAAACGTTGCATCAGAATGTTCTAGAGATCTAACAATACTAAAAGATATGCCAGATACAAGATCAAAAGTATACATGACAGTGAGTCAGCTGTAGTCTGATTATATTACGGTTATGTAGGGAACTAGAGTACAGATTCTTGGGCTAACAGGTGTCAGTTGGCTAAACGCCCAAAAGAATATAGTTTACAAAAGGCGAGCAGTAAAACAAGTAACCCACTTGTGACCCTCAATAGCCATCCTTCTGGTGCGTGCCATCAGTAAGGAAGAAGTAAACTTGCTCCTCAGGTCCTGGCTCTAAATTTAGTCATGCAAAACCAGTGGAGTCAGACCCCAAATAGCAAGTACCACAAAGCAAGCACGAAATGAAGAAACAAAACTAGTGCTATAACATGAGATGCATGAGCCAATAATCAATGTCATATGTACCATCAATGACAAGATACGATACACCAAATAAGGACAAGAAGTGCCATATCACCTCAAGATAAAATACATCTCTTGATTATGGTCAAGCTAAAATACTCTGCGTCATAGTTTCAATCCACAGCCTATCATAACACAATAGTACAACCTAACAACCAAATAAGGACATGGGTAGAACTATCATGCCATAACAGCCTGTGTCCCAAATTCCACTCAACAGAAGGCACATTACAAAACAGAGATACAATAGCAAAACCAGTGGGGTCAGACCCTAAATAGCAAGTATCAAAAAGAAAGCACGAAATAAAGAAACAAAACCTGTGCAATTGCATAAGATGCATGAGCCAACAATCAATGATATATGTCTCATCCATGACAAGATATGATACCCCTTCACCAAACAAGGACATAAAGTGCCATATCACATCAAGATAGAATACATCCGATGATTATGGTCAAGCTAAAATACTCTGCGTCGTAGTCTCAGTCCACAGGCTATCATAACACAACAGTGTAACCCAACAACCAAACAAGGACATGGGTAGAACTATCATGCCACAACAACCTGTGTCCTTAATTCTACTCAACAGAAGGCACATTACACAAGCAGAGATACAATATAAGAAATAACATAGCTTTGGTCCATGGATTATCGTAATATAATGACGCAAACCAACAACGAAATACGGACATGGGTTGAATCATCATATCACAATAGCCCACTTTCTTGGCTAGACATATAATTTAAGCAAATTAGATGGCCAATCATGTATTATGGCTTGATATATGATCTCTGGGTTATCCCAGTAATGCAATATATGAGTATCCTCGGATCGTACCATAATCGAGCAGGGATGACTGAACCAATGATATGCTAGCAAGTATATATGTAAAATAATGCACCAATCCCTTGCAGGGGCACTGAGCTAATTATTAATGAGTAACAGTTCCAGGCTTTCTATAAAAAAGATACTGGCTCAGTCTTATAATTAAATCAAATACTGCACTCCACTATTGCAGATGATATATAGTATCTGTGGTGGCCAGCCTTTACTCCCAGCTAATTTAGTGTGGTTCAACATGCACGATCTCGAGATACCGTTCCCTCCCAATGCTCTATAAATTAAGTTGCCTAGTTTACCTTAGGTTAATTAGAATCTCATGTCTTGGTCACATAAATATCCCTTATTAGATGTCGTACTTTAAGTACGAGCACTCTTGATACGAACCCATATTGCCACTCGAAAGTTAAATCTAGATTCACCCAAGTGTGATGCAACAATCAATACTATCTAGCCATGGCTAAAGTCACTGTCCAACTACTAGATCTGTGCAAGAAAATAAGTACATATATTACGTAGCAGGAGTATGTGGCATGCCAGCTCACTATATATATATCAAGTAGTACTCTTGGTGCGATCAAGTGTATCAGCACAGATAAAATAGTCAGGGCAGGAACAAGTTCTAGAATCAAGATCATGGACAAGTTTGTCATGTAGCAAGGTATTCAGGACAGTACAGGTAAACACTGGTCATATTAATTTTTATTTTATTATATCAATAAATGACGATAAGAGTAGTGCGAGAACCCTTCGAGATTATATTCACAATCCTTAAACAAAAAAAGGACTGGGATTGCAGACCCTCCCCCGAGTTGAACTACGCCCCTTATTCTATCCAACGTATAATAAGGTGGTCAAGAAAAAGTATTTTAATTAGCAAGTTAGTAAATATAAGGCCATATCTACATGGCTTATGTCAGGTACTTAGTCAAATTTAGCACATGGTCACATCTGGGTCATACAAGTCATTTCTAGATTTAACACATAACATCACAATCATTCAATCAAACAAAAATATTAAGCCAAGTAAGTATCCAACCTGTTTAGGAAACATGGTGCCGCATAGGAATAATAGGCGCATAGGCAAGCTGTCGCATGAGATAGGGTGCCTCATGAAGTCGTAATCTCATGAAGCAGCATAGTTGGCTTGGAGGCATATGTGAGGCAAAGTATACTCTTCAAGGAATATGCAATATGACAATCAATAAATGCAAGTTAGAAGAAGTGACATAAATTGATAGATGTGACATGCAGAAAGTGTATCAGGAGAAAAGACAAAATCATCATAAAAAGTCATGCCAAGTCGGTGATAAGTTATGCATCAAAAAAAGAGGATCGTATTGCTCCTGGCCGCATAGACGACGAGGCCGCATACTCCTCTTGGTCGTATATACACTTGGTCACATAAAATCTTTTGGGACTTAGCAAAGTTTCATTCGTTCAAGCTTCATGCATTTGTCAATGGGAGCATGTGTAGATTTTATTCATGCGTTCTACAAGATGGCCGTATGCTGACTCGAGACAAGATAGCACGTCGTGCCGCATAGCGCTCCTTCATCTCCTCCAACAACGGCTTTTCGACCATGGCCAAAAGCTCAAAAATAAGAAATTGTTTTTCCATAAAAACCTCAAATGAAGTCCAAAATAAGCAAAGTAAAGTTCTAAACTACTCAAAATCAAATGCTCATCAACGTAAAAGATCAAGTTTTTGAAAATAATAAGTTTTAGGATATCAAAACCCAAGAAAACTCAAGAACACATAAAAAGCTTCTAACTAAAAGTCTATATCTACACTAATTCATCCACCAAAATCGAAAATCCCAAGTCTAAATTTATGGAGAAACACATAATAAATATAATGGAACAAGAAAAAATAGAGAACTTCTTCATTCCTCATGCAGGGTTTACTTGCCTATGAACGGAGTGAGAAAACCTAAGAGAGATAATAGAAGAAGAATAATGAGAAGAAAGAGAGTGAAGTTGGGTTATATATGGAGGGTTTGGACTATGGGTTCAACTCATGATCAAACCAAACCAACAAAATAAACCAAGAGCCAAGTGAACCAAAGAATGGGTCTAGTCTCCATGACATGCATTCTAACTACCATGAAAGCAAAATTATCATCATCAGAGGAAAATGATATGTTCCAAATAGGTATATTGGGAACCTGGACTGACATCTCTATCCACCTTAGAAAAATTCCGTCCTCGGAATTTATACTCAGGACTAGTTAGAGATATCAAGACAAGCAACAACTAACTACAAGCAATCTACACATATAAATAAGCAAGTATAATAAAACATATAATGAAGCAAATCAACATTATCTCACATGAGTGCTTGGTGATCACAGAATAAAAAATATGAAGGCATACAAAGAAAATATACCTTACAAGTCGAATATGTGCGGGTATCGAGATCGAATATCGTCCTTGCGCTCCCACGTCGACTACCCCAAAGAGTGATAGTCCAATTCTTGAATACTTTCTCTCTCTGATCCAAAATGGATACGGACTGTTCCTCGTAAGTTAAGTCGGTACCAACGACTAACTCAAAGTGATCAAGGACATGACTCGGATCCGGGACATACCTATGCAACTGTGACACATGAAATACATTATGCACTTCACGAAGTGAAGGCGGAAGGGCAAGAAGATAAGCAACATACCCTACCCTCTCGAGAATATCGAACGGTCCTATTTATCACAGACTAAGCTTCCAGCGAACTCCAAATTTAATGAATCCACAGGTGGACAAAATCAGCAAAAATAAGTGGTCGCTGACAGAAAACTCTAACGGCCTACGATGCTGATATGCCCAATAAGGATGACGATCTTGTGCAACCCGAAGCCACTCCAAATTTTGATCGTTTGAGTGATTATCTTAGGTCCCAATATCTCCCGTTCACCAATGTCATCCTATGCTAAGGATGATATGCATTTCCTTCCGTATAATGTCTTAAAAAGAGCTATATGTATGCTGGCCTGATAATTGTTGTTGTACGAGAATTCTACTAAATGGAGATGATCTTTCCAAGACCTACCAAAGTCTAGGGTATAAGTCCGCAACATATCTTTCAATATCTGGATTATCGTTTTTGACTGCCCATCTATCTGTGGATGATATGCAGTACTGAATCTCAACTTGGTACCCAAGCGCTCGTATAAGCTTTGTCAGAAACGAGATATAAAGCGAGTATCACGATCTGACACTATACTTGTTGGAAGTTCGTGATGCCTTACTATCTGCCGCATATACTTCCCTGCTAACTGCTCTGTGGACTGCCCTACTCGGAAGGGAATAAAATTTGCCACTTTCGTGAGTCAATCTACTATTACCCAAACTGGATCATGCCTAGTAGGGGACAAAGTCCATCGTAATGTGGCCCCACTTCCACTCTGGAATAGTCAGTAGTTGTAACAATTTTGCTGATCTTTGTTGTTCTGCCTTCACTTGCTGACATACGAGACATCATGAAATGAACCGGGCTATCTCTATTTTCATTCCGTTCTACCAGAAATGCTGCTTGATATCATGGTACATCTTCGTGCCTCCTGGATGAATAGAGTATTGAGAACTGTATGCCTCGGTCATTACTTTCTATCTGATATCTCTACTTGGCACACAAAGATGGATTCCAAATCTAAATTTTCCGTCTTCATGAATCCTTAATCCTTCCTAAGGCCTAACTCACATTCTGCCCTAAGCTTCTAAATCTAAGAATCTTCTGCTTGAGCCTTCTTGATACTCTCCACCAAGGTTGACTGTATCTGAAGACTACCTAGCTCCCCCATTTCTTGAGGTAGTACTAGCTCGATGCCCATCTCTCGAAGATCTTCTAGAATATGCTTCTGAGTTGTCAAGATGAATGCGCTACCTCTCCTAATTAGAGCATCTGCCACTACATTTGTCTTGCCTGGATGATATTGAAGTGCTATATCGTAATTCCCAAATAATTTTAGCCACCTCCTCTGCCTCATGTTCAGGTCCTTCTGGGTGAATATGTACTTTAAACTCTTGTGATATGTAAATATCTCCACCCGGTTGCCATATAGGTAATGTCTCCATAACTTGAGAGCAAACACTACTGCTGCTAACTCCAAATCATGGGTTGGATAATTCTTTTCATGATCTCGAAGCTGCCGAGGTGCATAAGCTATTACTTTCTCATGTTGCATCAATACACATCCAAGTCCTTTCTCTGATGCATTACAATAAACCGTGAATGCTCCTGATCCTACTAGAAGTGTAAGAAATGGTTCTGATATCAACTTCTCTTTCAACTTCTCAAATGCTATTTGGCATTCTACCGACCAAACAAACTTCACCTTCTTGCGGGTTAGACGAGTCATTGGCACTAAAATCCGTACAAAGTCTGCTACAAACATTCGGTAATATCCCGCTAATCCTAAGAAACTTCGTACATCTTCTACTGGCTTCGGGACTGGCCAATTCTCTACTATTTCAACCTTCTTAGGGTCCATTGAAACTTCTGCTCCTGAGATGATATGTCCCAAGAATGACACATTATCTAACCAGAATTCATACTTACTGAGCTTGGCATATAACTGATGCTCTCTCAGAACTTGAAACACTTTTCGAAGATATTTTTTATGCTCTTCTTCACTGTTGGAGTAGACAAGAATATCGTCTATAAATACCACTACATATTGATCTAGGTATGGCATGAAGATATGATTCATCAAATCCATGAATGTTGCTGGAGCATTGGTTAATCTGAATGGCATAAATAATAATTCGTAATGCCCATATCGAGATCGAAATATTGTCTTCGGTATATCTTGCTCCCGGACCCTTACTTGATAATATCCCGATCGAAGCTCTATGTTGGAAAATACTTTTTCTTCACTCAACTGGTCAAACAAATCATTAATCCTAGGAAATGGATATTGTTCTTCACTGTTAAGGCATTCAACTACCTATAGTCGACACACAACCGTGTCGACCCATCCTTTTTCTTTACTAGAAGCGCTTATACTCCCTATGGTGATCCACTAGCCCGAATAAACTTCTTCGCCTTCAGACCTTCCATATTTTGATACAACTGTTTAAGTTTCATAGGTGATATCTGATAGACCTTGTTAGAAACTGGTACTACTCCGTGTTTTAACTCTATGCAGAACTTTACTTCTCTTAGTGGAGGAAATCTTGGAAACTATTCAAAAAAATATATCAAGAAATTCTTCAATTATTCTAGAAAACTGATCTTCAACTCCAGCTACTACAGCAATGCCACCTTCATGCTGATCCTTTACCATTCTGTTAAAGATAAACTCTTCCTTGTCCGGGATGTTAAACAATACTCTACCCCTACGATAATCTATCGTCACATGTGTCACGCCCTGATCCCGAAAGGGTCGGTCGTCCTCGCTTGATCCTTTACGGAACCGATTCGTCCTCGCTTGGGGCGTGATGCCGTGCGAGCCTGGAGTTGCGCTCGCACAAGGCAAGAACTTGCAGTTATAGGAACCCATTTTGAAGCACAATTTAGAAAACACATTCACAGAGATTTGAACACAGTGCAGGAAGAAACATGCTTTTTTATTGATAATTCAGAGTAATTTATATAGAGTTTACATTGATGCGCCTTCTCGGCTACTTGAATTGCATTATAAAAGATAACTCAAAATGCAGGGCGCGCTCCATCAGATAGTCCACGTCGTCCATACATTACGCCCTTGTATAGGTTGAAAGTCCAAGCCTCCAAAATGATCTGACTCCAACTATACTTCAAAATAGAGGTGCTCCTAACGCCTCCTCGTCTATCCACTAGCGTTGCACCATCTGAGTGCCTGAAATAGTTGCCCACAACGTGGGTCAGTACTCAACTTGTACTGGTGAGCGGGATGAACCCACTCGACTAAATCGACACTAGCTTATTAGGGGAGAGCATGCATTAAGATGAACTTCTATAAAGAAGCAAGTGAATTCAATTCATATCAGTTGCATGTTTTGATAGGAATGAAAACAACATATAATCCAACCAGTACATCGGTTGCTTACTCAACCGATGCACGCCTTCCCTGCAACGAAACACAAGTATACTTACCATCTGCACAAGACAATAAATTAGCATGTGTTCTATTTTATGCGGTCATTGGTGTGATCGACACCTTAGGGACATATTTCAAGCATTAGCAGCGCGCCCTATCAGCCCGGGTAGCAAGCCCTGCTGGAGGTCCCGCAATGCATCGTGACTAGCACGAATCAAATATTTCACTCCGGATCGATACGGTTCCAGTGCCCCGGAAAGCCGTTTCGAGGAAATGCCAAACCTTGTGCACAAGTTGTCCCAGACCATGCAAATGCATGAACAATTCATATTATCATACAATGCATCGAAATAAACAAAGAAGTAAAGAAGCAATATATATCTCATGCAACAGTTCATATTTTCTCAATGCGGTGTTCCGATTTTGGTATCCCATAAGTCCAAACTCAATCCGAGGCACTAGGCCGCAACCAACAACCAATTCCCTTTATAAACAAACTCAAGTTATAAGGTATGCAAGCATATAGTAAAATTAGTCTACAAATCTCATGTTCCTTTCTTAGTGGCTGGCATGCATTGTGGCAAAGGATTTCCTAGGCGTCCAACCGGGCATCATCGAGTGAACGTTTGAAACATTAGAGATGTGGGCGTGAAGAAATAGGAAAGAAGGGTCCAAACCACTCACTGGTTAAGGAAAAAGGTAGCTGAAACAAAGATTCCCGCGTAGCAACGATCAAACGTCAGTTACGCGGACCTGCACAGCACGAGCACCAATTAGAATCTTGCCTATCCTTCCTTGCCGAACTCCCCAAGAATCAAAGCTCCAAACGATAAAACCAGCAGCGAAAACCAAGCAAATCGAAAGCAACACCAAATCAAATCCCAAAGCGGCAATCAAGAAAACCAAGCAACCAAACACGAAAACTATTGGACTCGTTTCAATAGAGGCCTTTCCATGAGTTGGAAAGGATCATCGCATTTCGTCCGTGGCAAGAAGATGCCGAAGATCTAAGCTACGACTCAGACGGACTAGCCACAAGCCTAATTACGTAGTGCACATCCCGGTCGGATCGGGATTTGAGGTACTACATAATATACCACTAAGAAAAAGTTTCGACCCGAAACTTAAGAACAAGGCCCTACCTCCGACTGAATGAACAATGAAGGATACTTCTCCTTCATCTCCGATTCCATTTCCCAAGTTGATTCTCCAGCTGAATGGTTCCGCCACAGCACGCGAACCAAGGACATCGTACGGTTGCGAAGTACTTTTTCCTTACGATCCAGGATCTGCACCGGTTCTTCTGAGTATGACAAGTCCGCGCGTAGTTCCATTTGCTCGAAACTAACGACATGACTCGGGTCATGCACATACTTCCTTAATTGGGAAACATGGAATATGTCATGTACTTCAGCTAAGGCGGGCGATAATGCAATCCGGTACGCCACAACTGCCACTCGTTCAAGTATCTCAAAGGGGCCGACAAACCTTGGACTCAGCTTGCCCTTCACGCCGAAATGCATCACCCTACGCATCGGCGTCACTTTCAAGAAGACATGATCCCCGACCAAGAATTCCAAGGGTCTACGATGGGCGTCAGCATAACTTTTCTGTCGGCTCTGCGCTGTGCGGAGTCTTTCCCGAATCAAGCAAACTTTTTCAACCGCCTGCTCTACCAGCTCTGGCCCGAGTACCTGCCGCTCGCCGACTTCGTCCCAACAGATTGGAGATCGACACTTGCGCCCATAAAATGCTTCGTACGGTGCCATCTGGATGCTCGATTGGTAGCTGTTGTTGTACGCAAACTCTGCCAACGGAAGATGCGTGTCCCAACTAGTCTTTAAATCGATCGCACACAGCCGTAACATGTCTTCAAGTATCTGATTTGTCCTTTCTTTCTGTCCGTCAGTCTGCGGGTGATATGCGGTACTGAACTGTAGCTTGGTTCCCAAAGCAGCATGTAGACTAGTCCAGAAACGAGATAAGAAGCGTCCGTCACGGTCAGAGACGATTGAGGCAGGTACTCCGTGTAATCGAACAATCTCATCTATGTAAATTTGTGCTAACCGATCGACGCTCCAAGTAACTTTTATAGGAAGAAAGTGGGCTGATTTGGTCAAACGATCAACTATGACCCAAATCGCATCATGCCCCCGCGGCGTCTTCGGAAATCCCACAATAAAATCCATAGTGATGTTGTCCCATTTCCACTCGGGAATAGCGAGGTTCTGCATTTCTCCGCCGGGCCTCTGATTTTCAGCTTTCACCTGTTGACAGGCCATGCACTGTGACACAAAGGTCGCCACATCCCGCTTCATACCGTGCCACCAGAAGGTCCCGCGCAAGTCCTTGTACATCTTAGTGCTCCCCGGATGCAAAGAATACTTCGCGTAGTGTGCTTCCGCCATGATTTCCCTTCGGAGTTCTGGATCGTTAGGAACACATAGCCTCCCTTTCATTTGTAAGGCCCCATCTTCGCCTGCCACAAAGTCAGACGTCTTCCCCGCCGAGATCAGTCCACGTACCTTCGCTAAGAACTGATCGCCCTCCTGAGCTGATTTGATTCTACCACGTAAACTCAGTTCAAGATGGAGTGGTGCCAGCTGCACGCCTTGATGCCGAACTCGAAACTCGATGCCCATCGCCTCTAGATCTCGAAGTAAACGGTTGTCTATAGATAACGAGCCCACGTGCTTCCAACTCAGAGCATCAGCAACGACGTTTCCCTTGCCCGGTGTATACGCGATCGTTAGGTCATAGTCCTTAATAAGTTCTAGCCAACGCCGCTGCCGGAGGTTCAATTCCCGCTGGATGAATAGATACTTGAGGCTCTTGTGATCTGTGAAGATTTTGCAAGCAACACCATAAAGATAATGCCTCCACAACTTCAGTGCAAATACAATTGCCGCCAATTCTAAGTCGTGCGTCGGGTAGTTTTTCTCGTGCGGCTTCAGTTGCCTGGAGGCGTACGATATTACCTTGTCCCTCTGCATGAGCACACACCCTAAGCCGAGTCCTGAAGCATCGCTGTATATCTGAAACTCTTCTACCCCATCTGGAAGTGCAAGAATCAGAGCTGAAACAAGACGCCGCTTAAGTTCCCGAAAGCTGGCTTCGCAGTCATCACCCCATTCGTATGAAATCCCTTTCTGAGTAAGGCGAATCATAGGCGAGGCCAGTTTAGAAAAATCCTTCACGAACCTACGGTAGTATCCCGCTAGGCCGAGAAAGCTTCGAACTTCGCTGGCTGACGTAGGTTGTTTCCAGTCCACCACCGCCTCTATTTTCTTCGGGTCTACGGCGACGCCTTCTGCCGAGATGACATGACCAAGGAACGCCACGCTGTTCAACCAGAACTCACACTTGCTGAGCTTAGCGAACAACTTATGCTCTTGTAATGTCTGCAGCACGATCTTCAGGTGTTCCTTGTGCTCCGCCTCGTTCTTGGAATAGATTAGTATGTCGTCTATGAACACGACCATAAACTTATCCACAAACGGCCGAAATACGCGGTTCATCAGATCCATGAAACCTGCAGGGGCGTTCGTCAAGCCGAACGACATCACGAGGAACTCATAGTGTCCGTAACGGGTTCTAAAGGCAGATTTTTGAATATCATCTGATTTGATTTTCAACTGGTGATACCCTGACCTGAGATCAACTTTAGAGAAAACTGTTGCACCTTGCAGCTGATCAAACAAGTCATCTATTCTTGGCAATGGGTACTAGTTCCGCACGGTCGCTTTATTCAGTTCTCGGTAGTCAATACACAGCCGCATGGATCCATCCTTCTTCTTCACGAACAGCACCGGAGCGCCCCACGGAGAAATGCTTGGACGAATGTATCCTCGGTCCAACAGATCTTGTAACTGAACCTTAAGTTCCTTAAGCTCTGCTGGGGCCATTTGATAAGGTGCCTTCGATATCGGTCGCGAATCCGGAAAAGTGTCAATGCTGAATTCGATCTCACGATCAGGAGGCATTCCAGGCAGCTCGTCTAGGAACACGTCAAGGAAATCTGCTATGACTTCAGCCTGAGCTGCATCTGCACATTCCTGCCGAGTGTCTCGAACGGAAGCTAAGTACCCTTCACAACCCGAATGCAACATACGCCTAGCCAAAATTGTGGATATCACCATTGCCGTCTTCGGTGCAGCGCTGCACGAATAGTAGAAGTCTGCCTCGCCGGGTAGACGGAATACGACTCGCTTCTCCGTGCACTCGATTGTTGCATGGCAAGCACCCAACCAGTCCATCCCGAGAATAATATCGTAATCCTTGATGTCTAGTACAATGACATCTAAGGAAAGCTTTCTTCATCCGATGCAGATATAACCATCCCTACAGATCGCATGGGCGGGCATGTCGACTCCCGAAGGGGTTCTTACGCAGAGGTTCATATTTAAAGCAGTAGAAGCTAATTTATGCTCAACAGTAAAATCAGCAGATATGAAACTATGCGTAGCACCTGAATCGAATAAGACTCTAGCGGGCAATTCTCGGTAAAGTAGAGTACCTCTTACAACAGTGTCGGATACATATGCCTCATCCCGAGTCAATGCATAGACTCGGCCCTGAGTACCCTGGCGTTGTGGATTTACTGGCACAACATTGGCATCACTTGCTGGAGGCCCCTTGTTTTGATTTCCGTTACTCTGATTTGGTTTGCCCTCCCGGCAGTTGAACTGTTTGTGGCCCAGACGACCACATTTAAAACATCCTTGTACCCGACATTCATTCACTCGATGCCCTGATTTGCCGCACCTGCTGCAGTTCGGTGCCTGGGATTGGCCCCTCTGATCAGATGTGTGCGAACGCTTGTGTGCTCCAGACCCTCCCGTTTCCTGAGGCCGCTTGTTATTAGTACGGGGGGTTTCTACCTCGACCTTTGGGGGATGACGCCCAAAGATCCGCTCGCTGTTCAGGGCAGCTTCGTAACATTCCCTGTAGGTTTGACACTTTTGGTTGATGACGTCCCTACGCAACTCATCATTCAAACCTTTCTGAAAATGGTAACACCACGCCTGCTGGTTAGGCAAGAATTGCCCAACAAACTTAGCCAGTTTAGTGAATACAGAATCATAATCATCCACAGACAGACTTCCTTGTACCAGATTGCTGAAGTCGTCTTCCTTTTGTTGCCGGACTGCTCGGGGGATATACTATTCAATGAATGCAGATTTGAACATCTCCCAAGTAATTTTGCAGTTGGGATTGGCATCATAAATTCCTTGCTTCGTGGCCTCCCACCAATTATGCGCACACAGTTCCAGCTGAACCGATGCACAGACCACTCGCTTGGACCCCCTGATGCCAACCAGGTTGAAGAGTCCTTCCAGCTTAGCAATCCACCCCATCACCACGTCCGGTTCTGCTCGTCCATTGAACGTTGGCGGATGCATTTTTGTGAACTCTGCTGCACGGCAAGAGTTCCTCGTTGGAGGCTGGGTTTCTTCGGACTCATCTTCTACCGCCACGGCCGGCGGTGTGACAGGCATCACTGTGGCTGCCCCGTTGCTTGGTACCAGGGATGCAATCAGTTGCATCATAGTATCCATCTGCTTCTGTTGAGAAGCAAACTGTGCTTGTATATTAGCTTGTTGGGTAACAGCTTGTTGTTGCTGCGCCTCCATGAGGTGCATAAGCCGTTCTGCCATGCCGGTTGAACCCGCTCCTCCGGATTCTCCAGAGCTTGCTGGATCGCTCTGGATGGGCTGAGCAATGCTGGCAGTTGCAGTATTCTTCTTAGCCATGACTACAAAAGAGAGTAGCTTGTTAACACTC
This sequence comes from Iris macrosiphon, assembly GCA_036927795.1. Classification (NCBI taxonomy): domain Eukaryota; kingdom Viridiplantae; phylum Streptophyta; class Magnoliopsida; order Asparagales; family Iridaceae; genus Iris; species Iris macrosiphon. The sequence continues at coordinate 94,893 of JAYESA010000096.1, read as the reverse complement.
CAAAAATGATAGATTTTGTATCTATGGGCTCATTGTATAGACGACTCATCTCATGCAGCGGACGCTGAACGCAACTCAATTGAGAGGCGCATCAAACTCCTTTATAATCTTTTGAAATCCCATGGAAGTAAAGCCTAAGCTCTGATACTAATATGTCACGCCCCGATCCCGAAAGGGTCGGTCGTCCTCGCTTGATCCTTTACGGAACCGATTCGTCCTTGCTTGGGGCGTGATGTCGTGCGAGCCTGGAGTTGCGCTCGCACAAGGCAAGAACTTGCAGTTATAGGAACCCATTTTGAAGCACAATTTAGAAAACACATTCACAGAGATTTGAACACAGTGCAGGAAGAAACATGCTTTTTCATTGATAATTCAGAGTAATTTACATAGAGTTTACATTGATGCGCCTTCTCGGCTACTTGAATTGCATTACAAAAGATAACTCAAAATGCAGGGCGCGCTCCATCAGATAGTCCACGTCGTCCATACATTACGCCCTTGTATAGGTTGAAAGTCCAAGCCTCCAAAATGATCTGACTCCAACTATACTTCAAAATAGAGGTGCTCCTAACGCCTCCTCGTCTATCCACTAGCGTTGCACCATCTGAGTGCCTGAAATAGTTGCCCACAACGTAGGTCAGTACTCAACTTGTACTGGTGAGCGGGATGAACCCACTCGACTAAATCGACACTAGCTTATTAGGGGCGAGCATGCATTAAGATGAACTTCTATAAGGAAGCAAGTGAATTCAATTCATATCAGTTGCATGTTTTGATAGGAATGAAAACAACATATAATCCAACCAGTACATCGGTTGCTTACTCAACCGATGCACGCCTTCCCTACAACGAAACACAAGTATACTTACCATCTGCATAAGACAATAAATTAGCATGTGTTCTATTCTATGCGGTCATTGGTGTGATCGACACCTTAGGGACATATTTCAAGCATTAACGGCGCGCCCTATCAGCCCGGGTAGCAAGCCCTGCTGGAGGTCCCGCAATGCATCGTGACTAGCACGAATCAAATATTTCCCTCCGGATCGATACGGTTCTAGTGCCCCAGAAAGCCATTTCGAGGAAATGCCAAACCTTGTAGACAAGTTGTCCCAGACCATGCAAATGCATGAACAATTGATATTTTCATACAATGCATCAAAATAAACAAAGAAGTAAAGCAGCAATATATATCTCATGCAACAGTTCATATTTTCTCAATGCGGTGTTCCGATTTTGGTATCCCATAAGTCCAAACTCAATCCGAGGCACTAGGCCGCAACCAACAACCAATTCCCTTTATAAACAAACTCAAGTTATAAGGTGTGCAAGCATATAGTAAAATTAGTCTACAAATCCCATGTTCCTTTCTTAGTGGCTGACATGCATTGTGGCAAAGAATTTCCTAGGCGTCCAACCGGGCATCATCGAGTGAACGTTTGAAACATTAGAGATGTGGGCGTGAAGAACTAGGAAAGAAGGGTCCAAACCACTCACTGGTTAAGGAAAAAGGTAGCTGAAATAAAGATTCCCGCCTTGCGACGATCAAACGTCAGTTACGCGGACCTGCACAGCACGAGCACCAATTAGAATCTTGCCTATCCTTCCTTGCCGAACTCCCCAAGAATCAAAGCTCTAAACGATAAAACCAGCAGCGAAAACCAAGCAAATCAAAAGCAACACCAAATCAAATCCCAAAGCGGCAATCAAGAAAACCAAGCAACCAAACACGAAAACTATTGGACTCGTTTCAATAGAGGCCTTTCCATGAGTTGGAAAGGATCATTGCATTTCGTCTGTGGCAAGAAGATGCCGAAGATCTAAGCTACGACTCAGACGGACTAGCCACAAGCCCAATTACGTAGTGCACATCCCGGTCGGATCGAGATTTGAGGCACTACAGCATGACTGTCTCTCAACCAGTCCATGCCTAAAATGACATCAAAGTTACCCATAGTGAAATTGATCAACTTTGCAGGTAATAAATGCTCGCACACTATGATTGGACATGCTAAACATACTCTACAGACTCCTACAAGACCATTACCAGTGAGTATATTCAACCTCTCTGACAATGACTCGAACTTCAGTCCAATACGTATCGTAAATCGTGCACATACAAATGAATGGGATGCTCCCAAATTAAATAATTCTATGGCAGAAAAAGATATAACGAGAATGTTACCTGCTACCACGTCACCTGATGCCAAGGCCTCCTCCAGAGATAGGATAAAAGCTTGCCATTGGCCTTGCTGCGCACCTTGTTGCTGTCTTCCTTGAATACGCAGTTATGGCCTCTACTGCCCATACTGCTGATTCCTCTGCTGGTTGTATATCTGAGTTTGCGTCGGCAATGGACGCTGAGCCAATGGCCTGATTTCCAGTACATGTCTTATGTAGTGAGATGCTCCTGGTGTTGGTAATGCTAACCGCTGCGCCGGTCCTTCAATCCTCTATATTATCGGATAATTGGGAATTCGATAATCTAGACTACCACATCGTAGGCACAGCCCTTGTGTTGCCCTACACACATATTTGGATGGCCTTCATTGCCACAATACGTATATCCGACTGGGGCTCACAATTGCTATTTTTGCTGGTTCCTTGGCTGATACGGTTGAACTAGTGATGTTGTTGCCGATGCCACCGACCTTCTTGTCATTCTGTCATGAATGTGAATGCCAGAAGATGATGCTGATGTCCGCTATGCTGGTCCTCGTCCTTCGCTCTGTGCATGAGACCTTTTTTGGCCTTCTGTCCTTGAAGCTAACCTCTGCATCGTCAACTCAAATCGCCTAAATACGATTAATACTTCTTCGAAAGTCTGGTAGGTATGGCCCTCTACCAGTTGCTTAATCTCCAAATGAAGTCCGTATTAAAAACTTATTTCCCTCTCTGCTTCTGTTGTTACCATCATCGGAGCAAATCTGTTAAGCCTACAGAACTCTATCGCGTAGCCGCCGATGTCCTTCCAGACTGCTTGAGGTTGATAAACCTCTGTTGTATCTCATACTGTGCTACCACTTCAAAATACTCAACCGTAAAATGGGCCCTGAAGTTGTCCCATAAAATAGGTTTTCTTAATCCAACTTCTTCTTCTGTCCACCATCTCTAACAAGGTCCTGGAGTTGCAATCGGACCTGATCAACTTGTTCCTCAGCTAAAATCTCTGCCGCTATCAATATTGTCTCTATACTCTGTAGCCAAGCGTCTGTGGTAATGGCATCCTTTGTGCCATTAAAATACTTAGGGTTGAGTCGGCATAACCTCACCGATGCCCCTGAGTCTGTTCTAACACTCCTTTCCAAGGCCAACTGTAATCCTTGATTCAACAAGACATTTTGCTATTGCTGCTGAAGCTGCTGATGTTGTTGCGTCGCCATAATTCCTCGTATAATTTCTAGTAATGCCGATGTATCAAGTATTTCTGGCACTATGGGCACGACCAAGGGTACTGAAACTTCTGGTATATGTTGCTCCTCGTGCTCCTCCACTAGTTCTACCCTGATCCCTCAAGGTACAGGTTTTGCCTCTCGTTGTGGACCAACGGATCCTTGCCCTACTGAAATTGTTGTCGCTCTACCCACCGATGCTGAATAAGTCCTAAGGAAAAGGACACAGGATAAATCAAGAACAAGATGAGAAAGGATCGAGGAATCAATGGTACAGAAGTTAACCTGATTTTCGAGAAGACAAATTCAAGATTTCAAGGTGGAACATTTTTTATTGAGATTTCTTATGATCAAGCCACCCCACAAGTCTGAAAATCTGACCCGCATGGGCCACCACTAAACCTTGTCCTGCCCCAGACCCAAAAAATTAGAGATCGGGGGAATGACTCAGCAAACCGCACCTTACGGAATACCGAAATAACCTGCAATGTGTTAAGGTTGTCTAGATACAAGAGGGTACATACTACAATTAAGTCCCCTAGGGCTAAGAACTTTTATATCTAATCATTCATACAAGTAGCAATAACATAGACCATTTCAGAATAAGCAGTTAGGCATCCCAAATACCGCATAAGAATGTTCTAGAGATCTACTAATACTAAATGATATGCTAGATACAAGATTAAAAGTATACATGATAGTGAGTCAGCTGTGTTTGCCATTACAAGTTATGAATGAACTTTTTTCTAAACAACGAACAAACAAGTACGAAGAAATCCTAGACAGAATATCTAAGTACAATATTTTTTATTTGGGTCATGACGATGGAGATCGAGCGCTATAGCAGCTCCTTTACTCCGTCGACGGTCTGACGAGAGATTGAGGATGCTCTCTTCTATTTTCTCTCTTATGAGTTTGTGTGCACATACGTAGCTCTGCCTCCTCTTGTGGGCATGCTACCCTGTTATTTATAGTCGTCGTGATGACGAACTATTGATGCCGTATATGCCTCTGTTTGGTGGCCGCATAGGGATCCTTCAATAGAATACGGTTATAACTGTAGTCGCAAGCCACGGGCAGGCTACCATGTGTTCTTAGTTAAGATATCTTGTTGATGAGATCTCGGGGTTATTTTCAACCCGTTGTGTACGTGACTTGGTCAGTTGGACACGTAGTCAGCACTGATCACGCGCGAAATCTGTTTCAATTTTAACGGAAAGATCTTGTAAGTTAAGAGCCGTATAACATCATGGCCGCATAGCATTGTGGCCGCATATGTGCCCTCGCTTGGCCGTAGTCGAATGGATACTCTGGCTATATAGCATTGTAGCTGCATGCGTGTGTCATGCCCAGTCCCAAAATACGTAGGACTAGGAATACGTAAGCATGCCAGCCGTATGTATATGGAAACTCCTATATAAGGATACCATAATACACATGTACGCTATAATATGAATAATAACTCACATGTGGTATAAATATTGTCATAAGTCACAAGGCACAAGGCATAACTAAATCTCATCCACATAATCAAATAGAAATAAATAACCAATCTACTATATAACTGAATCTCAATATGAAGTATCAGAGAATGATAGTCGGGTGAAAACAAATTCACTACCAAACTAGAATATAAGGGAAACCACATAAGAATATCTAATGATCAATGAGACTCGAAGAGAAGACCTCCTCGAAAGAGATAAGTAGCAAGTCCTGATCCGTACTCCTGCGAATAGTCAATATCGTCTATACCTGGAAAGGGACTAGGTCCTTAGAGGGACGTAACAAGATACATAGAAGCATGCCAATTTGAATACAGTAAACATGCATAATAGGTAGAAAATATATAAGTACACTGTACAAGACAATCTATATGAATGCATAATGAGGATAACTTTTTGACGTATGGGCATGGGTAGGCTACTCTATCTAATCTCACAACTCACATACTCGTCAGGGACATCATCAGCCGTCATACCGTGAGGGTAGCGACCATCGGACACGACTACCATAGTGCGTGCTAGTTACTACGGTTTACCAGAGTGGTTAGAGCCCATACGCCTACTGATTGTCCTCCCCTCCTATGATACTATGTGTCAAGTGTGTGTCAACATATATATAGTATATAATTATAACTGAAAGAAAATACACATGCAATGAATATATAAAAATATAATAAGCATGCAAGGTACTGTAAGCAATTTGGCAAGGTATACTTGCCTGGCAAGAAAGCTGCAAAGTGTAAGCGTCCAAACGTCACGCGCAATGGATCAGAAACCATAGTATCAGAATGAACGTCTTCGGATGCTGAAATAAACATCACCAACGGTCCCAAAATAAGTGAGATAGCTAGAAAGCACTACCCTTTAGTCCAATTTGGACACAGGGGCAAAACGGTAATTTTGGGTCAAAGCGGGTCCACATGTAGGCTACTTTGCATCGAAAAGCGTATCAGGAGTAAAGGTCTCTAAATGGGACAAATTATAGGTCAAACAAATTCTAAACGTCAATACGAACCCAACGGTATGTCCAATTTTGGATTCCGGTAAGCCGAACATAAATTTGCCCTAAAAGTCAACCGTGAGGCCCACAATTAGGTGGCTTGGTCAACTGTCTCAGAATCGCGTGAAACTTGGGTCACAGGACCAACGTCAAACCACGAATCCAATGGCGCAAGTTTTGTCGCATTCCGACGAGCGTACACTAAATGGTGCGGTATTTTGCAAAAGTTGTGATACGTAGGACTTGGAATACGTAACACGCCAGTCGTATGTATACGAACTCTAATATATGAAAACCATACACACACGTACGCTGTACATGAATATCAAATCCACTAGTGGTAATATACTGTCAACAAGTCACACGTAATCTATATTTCATCCACAATACAAATAAAGAAATAAATGGGAAATAAATAACTGAATCTCAAATAGAAAGTCTGAAGTATGATAGGCGGATGGAAACAAATCCACTACGAATCGACTATACTAAAATTACTAAATGGGAGAAGCGATCAAACTCCAATATAAGATAAATGTCTATAAAAGAAATAGCAACTAGAATATCCATCAACTGTGATGGATCAAAGGTACTCTGAAGATAAGACCTCCTCAGTCGGGTATGAAGCGTCAGGTCCAGGTCCGTACTCCTGTGGATAATTCTGTTCGTCTATATCTGGAAAGGTACCAGGTCCTCAGAGGGACATAACAAGATACATATAAACATGCCAATAAAGTACGAAAAATAAACATCCAATGGGTCGCCTAACCATCTATGTGAATGCACGTTGAGAACAATTTTCCAACAAGTGGGCTATCTGGCCATAAATGGGATTGGCGTAATTCTCTTGGAGAATCAGGGGCCTACAAAGCATGTCGTCTTTTGAACGGCAGAGGCCGCCAGTAATATATAGGGGTCATCACCGCCACGTATCTCTGACCGAGCGTACGGGTTACAAAAAGGAAAGTGCAAAGGATCCCAAATGCCTTACTTGTTGTTCACCCCACCCCATGCTCTAAGCATGTCACATCCATGACATGATGATACCTCTAAATAACTGTCAGGTCTACTAGCATGCAAAGTTTCTATCGACATTTATCCCTATCCGTCGCACGACCTATACATAGCAGTGTCCAGCCGAGTACGCAAGTTCGTGTCCTACATGTGACTCACACTCGTGTAAGAACAGTGTCATGGCCAATGAAACATAAGAATGCCTCATGATAATGGGGTGGTCTCATAAACTAGGTAACATGCATATATATAAATAAAAACAGAATACGACGCCACCGTCGTTGCACCCAAGTTTTCTTGGATGCGCAGTTTATATATCAGTTAAAATATATGAACTAAATAAACAAAAATAAGATGCATGCAACATATGGAATATAAATTACAGTACAATGGCAATGTATACTTGCCTGGCAAGCAATCTTCATAGTGTAAGCGTCCAGATGTCAGTACGAACTCACGGCATGTCCAATTTTCGATTCTGGTGAGACGAACACAAATTCGCCCAAAAAGGCAACCGTGGGGCCCGCAAATAGGTGGCTTGGTCAAATGTCTCAGAATTGCGTGAAACTTGGGTCACAGGACTATCGTGATACCACGAATCCAATGGCGCAAGTTTCGTCACATTCTGACGAGCGTACACTAAATGGTGCGATATTTTGCAAAAGTCGCGATACGGAAACTTTTCGCGGATACGGGTTGATTCCGACGCGCACACGCGTCCGAATCAGTTTTCGCAAAAGTCCACATGTCTGGGTATACCATGCTAGCCTTTGGTGCAGTTGGTACACGATGGGACGGTCCCGTTTGGCGGGGCACTCTCCGTATCGCAAATTTTGAAGGTTTTAAAAACAATTTTTTAGAATTTTTAACCCAATTTAATTCTGCATATAACACCAAATAAAATAATGTAATTGACAGGAAATAATCTCGGTTACATGGTCGTCACATAGCAAGAAGAAAATCTAAGTTTGGATCTCTATGGTGGGAGATACGAGTCCGTGAACATAGGTGGTTACAACAATTTTTCTGAAGTTAATGTTATGGTTTTTCTCTAACTTGGTCTCAGTTTTCACCTAGGGTTACGCGCTGATCGATGGAAACTAATACACAGAGTTGGAAGAGGGATAGGTCATGAACATACCGGTGAAGACGGGGTCGAGTTTGGTCGAGCGATGGAACGGAAAACAGAACATGAACAGGGGTACGCTGCAGTGAATTTCCTGTGTACAGGGGAACGGAAAACAGAACGTGAACAGGTGCTCGCGGTCGCGGACGCGGGGCGAGCGATGATCGGCGGTGCTGGGTCCGGCGGCGACGGCGGATCGAGGAGGTCAGCGACGGCACGGTCTGGGTCTTGGAGATGGTAAGGGTTTAGGGTTAGGGCTTTTACGAATTATATATATATATATATATATATATATATAGAGAGAGAGAGAGAGAGAGAGAGAGGAAGAGAAGAGCCGAAGGGGCTCGGGTGCTTCCGCGCGAAACAGGGTTTAGGCGTTGCTGCTGCTGCGGGGATTTACTTGCTGGGTTGGGGTTGCTATTGGGTTAGGATTCTTAGTGGGTTATAGGGTTAGTTAAGGGAATGGGTTTGTGGTTTTTATTTTAAATTTTTTTTTCCATTCTCTTCTTTTCTATTTATTAATCAATTACTTATATATATATATATATATATATATATATATATATATATATATATATATATATATATATATATATATATATATATATATATATATAATTTCAGAAAATTTATATTTGTACATAAAAATAATCTTTCATCCTTCCACAGCGATTTTCTAAAATAATAAACATAATAGCTTTGCTCCACAACATCTAGCTAAATATTTTCCTAGTAATTAAATCCAATAAATTCTATAATTTCTAATATGCTACGAAATACTGCAATTTTAATTAAATGATTTAATTAAATAATTAATACGGTTTTTACAATTAGGGGTTTTACATTCTACCCAACTTATAAAAATTTTGTCCTTGAAATTAAAACTAAGCCACGATAGAAAGATCAATGAAGGTATAAGGTATAAATAAACAAAATAAATTCATACCTTGGTCTACGAATAGGTACAAAAAATGTTTGCGCATATCGTCCTCACGCTCCTAACTTGATTCTCCTGGTGCGCCATGCTTCCATGCCACACGAACCAAGAGAACAGACTGGTTCCTCAACACTTTCTCTCGGCGATCAAGGATTCCCACGGGTTGTTCTTGGTATGACAAGCTCGACCCAATGGTGATCTCAGAATGGTCGAGAACATGACTGCTATATGCTACATATCGCCTAAGTTGCAACACATAAAATACATCATGTACTCCCTCAAGTGAAGGTGGTAGCGCAAGTCGATACGCCACTTCTCCCACTCTCTCTAGCACATCAAATGGTCCAATATACCTTGGGCTCAACTTGCCCCGCCCTCCGAATCGAATGGTGCCTCTAGTAGGTGATATCCTCAAGAAGACATGATCGCCCTCTTTGAACTCCAAGGGACGTCGATGAAGGTCTGCCCACTGCTTCTGCCTGTCTCGCGCTGCTCGCAAGTGCCCTTGTATCTTCTTCACTGTCTCAACGGTGTTGACTACCAATTCTGGTCCCAGAATCTGACGCTCTCCCACGTCACTCCAACATACAGGAGACCTACACTTTCTTCCATACAATGCTTCAAACGGAGCCATCTGGATGCTCGTTTGGTAGCTATTGTTGTAAGAAAACTCCACAAGATGTAGGTGGTCCTCCCATGATCCTCCAAAGTCTAACGTACAAGCCCTCAACATATCCTCCAGTGTCTGAATAGTACGTTCGGACTGCCCATCTGTCTGCGGGTGATAAGATGTACTAAACTTCAGACGAGTCCCAAGACTCTCTTGCTTGCTTCTCCAAAAGTGTGATGTAAAATGCGAATCTCTGTCTGACACAATGCTGACCGGAATGCCGTGCAACCTCACGATTTGCCTCATGTATAAGTCAGCCAAAGCTTTTGTAGACTGGCCAACTCTAAAAGACAAGAAATGGGCTAACTTGGTGAGTCGATCCACTATTATCCATACTGCATCTCTCCCACTTGGACTCTTGGGAAAACCCGTGACGAAGTCCATAGTGATGTGCTCCCACTTCCACTCAGGAATCGGAAGTGGTTGCAATAGCCCTGCTATTCTCTGATGCTTCGCCTTTACCTGCTGACATACTAGACATTTGGCTACAAAGTGAGCTATCTCTCTTTTCATCTCATGCCACCAAAAGTGCTGTCGTAAGTCACGGTACATCTTCGTGCCTCCAGGATGAATAGAATATATCGAACTATGAGCTTCTGCCATCAACTCCTGTCGAATCTCTCCATTGGGAACATAAAGATGATCACCACATCATAATGTCCCGTCATCATTAATGCGCAATCCCGTATGCTCTCCAGCCTCTGTCCTTTCTTTCAATCTCCTGAATCTGGCGTCCGTAGGCAAAGATGCCTTGATCCTCTCTACTAGTAATGATTGTACTTGTAAATTGGCTAATATCCCATCTGCTCCGGGTAATATCACTTCTATGCCAAGCTCTTGCAAGTCCTCCAATAATTCCCTCTGTGTCGTCAAGAAATAAGCTGCTGGCTTCTGGCTTAACGCGTCTGCTATTACGTTAGCCTTGCCTGGGTGATAATGTAGCTCTATCTCAAAACCCTTCATCAACTCGAGCCATCGACGTTGTCTCATATTTAACTCCTTCTGCATGAAGACATACTTGAGGCTTTTGTGGTCTGTATAGATATCCACTCGTTCCCCATATAAGTAATGTCTCCATAGCTTCAGAGCAAAAACAACGGCTGCAAGTTCCAAGTCATGAGTCGGATAATTCTTCTCATATACTCGTAACTGCCTAGATGCATATGCAATCACCTTGCCATGCTGCATCATTACGCATCCTAAGCCTTTTCTTGATGCGTCACTGTAAATCACATAACCTCCTGATCCTGATGGAATAGTCAATACTGGTGCTGTGGTCAGTCGCTTCTTCAACTCCTCAAAAGTGGCTTGACACTTGTCGGTCCATACGAACTCTTGATCCTTGCACGTCAACCGAGTCATGGGCGCTGCTATCCTTGAGAAGTTCTCCATGAACCGTCGGTAATATCCCGCAAGTCCAAGGAAACTCCTCACCTCCGATGCTGATTTAGGAACGGGCCATGTCTCGACTGCCGAAATTTTCTCTGGATCAACAGAAATACCATCTTCCATTATGACATGCCCAAGAAACGAGACTCTGTCCAAGAAAAACTCATATTTACTAGGCTTTGCATATAACTGCTCTCTCCTCAATGTCTCTAGAATAATCCGCAGGTGCTTCTCGTGCTCCTCGTGGCTCTTCGAATAGGCAAGAATGTCATCTATGAAAACGACCATGAACTAGTCCAAATACTGATGGAAGACTCGATTCTTTAAGTCCATAAAGATAGCTGGAGCATTGGTCAACCCAAATGGCATGACCAGTAATGCGTAGTGTCCATATCTTGTTCTGAATGCGGTCTTCGGGATGTCCTGCTTTCGTACCTTCACCTGGTGATACCTCGACTCAAGTTTATCTTCGAGAATACCTTGGCTCCACTAAGCTGATCAAATAAGTCATCAATGCGTGGCAATGGATATTTATTCTTCACGGTCACTGCATTTAAGGCTCTATAGTCAATGCACATACGCACTGACCCATCCTTCTTTGGTACAAACAATACTGGTGCTCCCCAGGGTGATGCACTCGGTCGGATGAAACCTTTCTACTCTAGTTCTTTCAACTGTGCCTTCAGCTCATATATCTCCTTCTTTGCCAATCTATAAATATGCGACGCTATGGGTGCTGCTCCCGGTGTTAATTCAATTAAGAATTCTACGTCTCTGTCCGGGGGTAGTCCTGGCAGTTCCTCTGGAAAGACGTCTTAAAACTCTGAAATGATGGGGTGATAGATAACGTCGTCCATTGCAAGCTGAACACTATCAAGGGCTTCTGTGGATCCTCGTGTAAACTCAAGTTCAGGCTGGCCTGGTACCTTAAAAAGAATGCTTCCTCCAAAAAAGTCAAAGAAAGCGTGGTACTTGCTTAGAAAGTCCATTCCAAGCACAATATCAAAAGTTGGCATAGGAAGGACTAAGAGTCGGGCACTCATCTCTCTGCCACGAATCACTACAGGACATGATCTACAAATCTGACTAACAGGTACAACTCCTCCTCCAGTGAGAATTCTAACACAACTAGGTAAAGGTGTAGTGGCAATATTGTGTGTGGCAATAAAACTAGAAGATATGAACGAGTGGGTGGCTCCCGTATCAAATAATGTCACAGCAGGAAAAGTAAAAGCAAGAGTAATACCTGCTATAACATCAATCTCCTACTCTATGTCATCCACTTCTAGTGCAAAAGCTTGTCCATTCCTTTGTGGAAGTCCATGACTGGCCCTCGTGAACTGATCCTCCTGAGTAGGTAGCGGTAGTCCTCGCTGAAATCCTCCGGGTCTAGTCATCTGCTGAACTGGCTTCGGTGCTGGAAGTGCTAGCCTCTGTGTTGGCGCTGGAAGCGCCACTGTCTGCTGTATTGGACAGTCTCTTACCATATGCTGTCCGGAACCACACCTCATACATTGTCCTAAGCGGTTCCAACAGTCTCTCATAATATTTTCGCGTCTCCTACAATAATTATATTGGGGCTTCTTTCGAATCTGGTACAGTCCTGTTCTGTGCTGTTGCTGTGCCAAAGGACATCTGATAGGCCTTCCTTGCTGTGTCCTTGCTGATCCTTGTCGTGTCTTCAGTTGACCTCCTTTTTCCTTGCTGATGGACTCTTAAAATCTTACTTCTGTCAATAATTCGGCATAAGAGATCCGGGACTGTGAGATGGTGTAGTGTTGGAGCTCCTGAGTCAGCCCGCGGTGGAATCTTTTAGCTTTCTCCAAGTCATTCGGTATCAGGGCAGCGCCATATTTACTAAGGCGACTAAACTATGCATCATACTCGTCAACTGTCTTGTTCCTCTGCTCCAGATGAAGGAACTGATCATACAATGCATCCCTTACAGTGTCCGGGAAGTACTTCCTCTCAAAGCACTCCAAGAATTGTTCCCAAGTGTGATACGTACCCAACTGGCTCTCCATTGATTCCCACCAGTGATGAGCGTTACTATCTAGCAGCGTCCTTACGCCTGTCATCTATAGATCTGTAGGCAACTGTGATGCTTCTAACAACTTTTGGGTATGGGTAATCAAGTTTGTAGTCTCCTCTGGGCTCTCAATGCCTTTATACGGCTTGGGACCCATCTGTATAAAGTCCTTGACTGAACCAAATCTAGCTCGCGGTACTGGGGCTAGTGCCTGGGCTGGTACAGTTGTCTGTGCAGCCATCCTCTCAAGTGCTGCCAGAAATTCTTGCCTCTGCTCTACCGCTTGCTGCCTTTGCTCTGCAGCTAGTACGGCCGTCTGTTGTCTCTGTTTCTGTATCATCATTTGGAAGAATTGGAACAGCTGTGTCTGGCCATCCTGCGGTGTCGATGAAGCTGGAGGGGTCCCATTAGGTGATGCGAAAAGGTTAGATGAAACTGGATTGTGAGTCTGTCCATCCGGCCCCAGAAGTCTAGGAGTCGTCGAGGTCTCCCCCCGAGTTTGGCCATTGACTCCTGAAGGTGTGTCGCCATTGGCGGCAGTACATCCACTACGCATACCCATCTCTCTGCAAGTGGTGGACGAAATAATTAGAAGAAGTACAGGAATCAAACATGATGCAAGCATTTAAATATGATAGTTGAAAGCAAAGATGAGTTTTAGTCAAGCGTGGATGAGATCCTATACTCTATTCTTATACGCAGGCTTGTTCGGTACAGTAACGTAACCGAGACAATATACTCTTGACCTGCATGGGCCACCACTAAAAATATATCACGCCCCAGTCCCAAAATACGTAGGACTAGGAATACGTAACACGTCAGCCGTATGTATACGAACTCCAATATATGGAAACCATCCACACACGTACGCTGTACATGAATATCAAATCCACCAGTGGTAATATACTGTCAACAAGTCACACGCAATCTATATTTCATCCACAGCACAAATAAAGAAATAAATGGGAAATAAATAACTGAATCTCAAATAGAAAGTCTCAAGTATGATAGTCGAATGGAAACAAATCCACTGCGAATCGACTATACTAAAACTACTAAATGGGAGAAGAGATCAAACTCCAATATAAGATAAATGTCTATAAAAGAAATAGCAACTAGAATATCCATCAATTATGATGGATCAAAGGTACTCTGAAGATAAGACCTCCTCAGTCGGGTATGAAGCGTCAGGTCCAGGTCCGTACTCCTGTGGATAATCCTGTCCGTCTATATCTGGAAAGGTACCAGGTCCTCAGAGGGACATAACAAGATACATATAAACATGCCAATAAAGTACTAAAAATAAACGTCTAATGGGTCGCCTAACCATCTATGTGAATGTACGTTGAGAACAACTTTCCAACAAGTGGGCTATCTGGCCATAAATGGGATTGGCATGATTCTCTCGGAGAATCAGGGGCCTACAAAGCATGTCGTCTTTTGAACGGCAGAGGCCGCCAGTAATATATAGGGGTCATCACCGCCACGTATCTCCGACAGAGCGTACGGGTTACAAAGAAAGGAAAGTGCAAAGGAGCCCAAATGCCTTACTTGTTGTTCTCCCCACCCCATCCTCTAAGCATGTCACATCCATAATACGATGATACCTCTAAATAACTGCCAGGTCTACTAGCATGCAAAGTTTCTATCGGCAGTTATCCCTATCCGTCGTACGACCTATATGTACCAGTGTCCAGCCGAGTACGCAAGTCCGTGTCCTACATGTGACTCACACTCGTGTAAGAACAGTGTCATGGCCAATGAAACATAAGAATGCCTCATGATAATGGGGTGGTCTCATAGACTAGGTAACATGCATATATATAAATAAAAACAGAATACGACGCCACCGTCGTTGCACCCAAATTTCCTTGGACGTGCAGTTTATATAATAGTTAAAATATATGAACTAAATGAACAGAAATAAGATGCATGCAACATATGGAATATAAATTACAGTACAATAGCAAGGTATACTTGTCTGGCAAGCATTCTGTATAGTGTAAGCGTCCAGATGTCAGGTACACATGATCAGAAACTAAGGCCTCTGAATAAACGTCTCCGGATGCTGAAATAGACATCACCAACGTTTTTGGAATCAACGAGATAGCTAGAAAATACTACCCTTTCGTCCAATTTGGACACAGGGGCAAAACGATAATTTCGGATCAAAGCGGGGTCCACATGTGGCCCACTTTGCACCGAAATGTGTGACAGGGGTAGAGGTCTCTAAATGGGATAAATTATAGGTCAAACAAATTCTAAACGTCAGTACGAACTCACGGTATGTCCAATTTTGGATTCCGGTGAGCCGAACACAAATTCGCCCAAAAAGTTAACCGTGGTGCCCACAAATAGGCGGCTTGGTCAACTGTCTCAGAATTGCATGAAACTTGGGTCACAGGACCATCGTGATACCACGAATCCAATGGAACAAGTTTCGTCACATTCTGACCAGCGTACACTAAATGGTGCTGTGTTTTGCAAAAGTCACGATACGGAGACTTTTTGCGGATACGGGTTGATTTTGACGCGCACATGCGTCCGAATCAGTTTCCACGAAAGCCCACAAGTCTGGGTATATTATGCGCGCCTTTTGGTGCACTTGGTACACGATGGGGCGGTCTCATTTGGCGGGGCGCGCTCCGTATCGTAAATTTTGAAGGTTTCAAAAATAGTTTTTTGGAATTTTTAACCCAATTTAATTCTGCATATAATACCAAATAAAATAATGTAATTGACAGAAAATAATCTCGGTTACATGGTCTTTACATAGCCAGAAGAAAATCTAAGTTTGGATCTCTGTGGTGGGAGATACGAGTCCGTGAACATAGGTAGTTACAACAGTTTTTCTGAAGTTAATGTTGTGGGTTTTTTCCAACTTGGTCTCGATTTTCACCTAGGGTTACGCGCTGATCGATGGAAAATAATATACAGAGTTGGAAGAGGGATAGGTCGTAAATATACCGGTGAAGACGGGGTCAAGTTTGGTTGAGCGATGGAACGGAAAATAGAAGGTGAACAGGGGTACGTTGTAGTGAATTTCCTGTGCGGTGCTCGCGGTCGCGGACGTGGGTCAAGCGGCGGTCGGCGGTGCTAGCTCCGACGGCGGCGACGGATCGAGGAGGTTGGCGGCGGCGCGGTCTGGGTCGTGGAGATGGTAACGGTTTAGGGTTAGGGCTTTTACGAATTATATATATATAGAGGAAGAGAAGAGCCTAAGGGGCTCGGGTGCTTCCGAGCGGAACAGGGTTTAGGCGTTGCTGCTGCTGCGGGGATTTACTTGCTGGGTTGGGGTTGCTATTGGGTTAGGATTCTTAGTGGGTTATAGGTTTAGTTAAGGGAATGGGTTTGTGGTTTTTATTTTAATTATTTCTTTTCTTTTCTTTTTTCCATTCTCTTCTTTTTTTATTTATTAATCAATTACTTGTATATATATATATATATATATATATATATATATATATATATATATATATATATATATATATATATATATATGTATAATTCCAGAAAATTTATATTTGTACATAAAAATAATCTTTCATCCTTCCACAGCGATTTTCTAAAATAATAAACATAATAGGTTTGCTCCACAACATCTAGCTAAATATTTTCCTAGTAATTAAATCCAATAAATTCTATAATTTCTAATATGCTACAAAATACTGCACTTTCAATTAAATGATTTAATTAAATAATAATACTTTTTTTAAAATTAGGGGTTTTATATTACCAGAGTGGTTATAGCCCATACGCCTACTGATTGTCCTCCCCTCCCATGATACTATGTGTCATGTGTGTGTCAACATATATATAGTATATAATTATGACTGAAAGAAAACACACATGAAATTAATATATAAAAATATAATAAGCATGCAAGGTACTGTAAGCAATTTGGCAAGGTATACTTGTCTGGCAAGAAAGCTGCAAAGTGTAAGCGTCCAGACGTCAGACGCAATGGATCAGAAACCATGGTATCAGAATGAAAGTCTCCGTATGCTGAAATAAACATCACCAAAAGTCGCAGAATAAGCGAGATAGCTAGAAAGCACTACCCTTTCGTCCAATTTGGACACAGGAGCAAAACGATCATTTTGGGTCAAAGTGGGTCCACATGTGAGTCACTTTGCACCGAAAAGCGTGTCAGGGATAAAGGTCTCTAAATGAAATAAATTATAGGTCAAACAAATTCTAAACGTCAATAAGAACACAACGGTATATCCAATTTTGGATTCCGATGAGCCGAACACAAATTCGCCCTAAAAGTCAACCGTGGGGCCCGCAATTAGGCGCTTGGTCAACTATCTCGGAATCGCGTGAAACTTGGGTCACATGACCAGCATCATACCACGAATCCAATGGCATAATTTTCATCGTATTCCGACGAGCGTACACTAAATGGTGCGGTGTTTTGCAAAAATTGTGATATGGGGACTTTTCGCGGATACGGGTTGATCCCGACGTGCACACACGTCCAAATCAATTTCTGCGAAGACCACACGTCAGGATATACCATACGTGCCTTTCGGTGCAATTGGTATACGACGTGGCAGTCCCGTTTGGCGGGGCGCGCTCTGTATCACAATTTTCTAATTTTAAAATAAAAAAGGTTTTGGTCGATTTGGAGGCCGAATAATTTTACACATAGAACAAATTAACAGAAACTAAAAGAACAAAAAAATTCTCGATCATATGGAGAAGAAAAACTCTTTTATTAATTTTCAAAAATATTAAACAGGTTGATGGCAAATTGGGTGTGAACATGGGATTTTGGATTCAAAATTCTGAACTGTTTTGGTCAGTTTTTCGGTCAGTTTTTGGTCGAATTTTCGACCAATCCGGGACACAAAAACTCGTGCCGCTTGAATAAAAATCCTAGAGGGTTAGGTTGTGAACGTACACGAACAAATTGCTCAAGAAAAGGACGAGAGATGAGAGAGTTACATCACCTTGAAGATAGGAGAAAAATTGTGCTTCTGTGTACACGTGCGGTGCGCGAACGGAAGGCGGCGGCGGCGGTCGGCGCTGACGGACGGTCGGCGCGGGGACGGCGGCGCCGGGCTGGGGTCGTTGGAACTAGGGTTAGGGTTAGGGTTAGGGTTAGGGTTTGTGTATGGGTTAGGATTTGTGTATATGTGTGTGTGTATATATATATCGAGAGAGAGAGGGGGGGGAGGGGGAATATTATTTTTATTATTATTATTAGTTCCGACGACCCCAGGGTTAGGGTTTCTTTTCTATTTCTATTATTATTATTATTATTATTATTATGAATATTATTTTTATTACTATTACTAACATTATCATCATTATTATTATTATTACCAATATTATTATTATTATTATTATTATTATTAGTTTTATTATTTATAATAACCTTATATTTATTAACGTATTTTTACATATATAAATGAGAAAGAATCCCAAAAATATTATTTGCACACCAAATAAATTCTAAAAATTTAATTTGTAAAGTTCTAACAAAATACCACACTCAAATATTTTATGAAAATATTTTATAATTAATAATTAGATATTTGTCTAATTATAATAAATTAAATAATTTTATTATCTAATTAACTAAGTAAATAATTAAATGGTTATCCACAAAATAGCATAATAGTATATAATATGCACATTCTACAAAAAGAGAAAAATTGTCTAACTTGGCACGAAGAATTATGGGATGCTAATTATAGAAAAGTTGGGATAGAAAAACAACCGCAAATAAATTATATATATAAATCTAAATATTTAACAATCAATCTACGATCGTTACACTAATGTCATATTAATGCCAAGGGGTCGAATTCTTGTGCCACGAAAAGATCCTATAGGTAGTGTCCCTTGTGTAGGCTACTTCCTATGATGGACGATACAGGGTTTGGAGCCATCCTATATTATTGATGTCCAAACCACGGTGAAGTATCCTAATAAAATTATTGGGTTTTAATTATTTTGAAAATAATCTAAAACAAATTCAAGAAGTACAATTACACACGAAATACCTATTTTTGGGTGAGGGGGTTTACAATCTACCCAACTTACAATAATTTTATCCTCAAAATTAACACTAGTCCATATTCGTAATAAATTGCAATAGCTATTAACACTTCATTGCTAGCTTGCAGCGCTTCCTAAAAGGTTATGGTCAGCCATTCTAACAATTTTCTCCCTTATTGTCTATACACTATTCTTTTATCCTCTAACTCGTCTACACTATCCAACTTACAAGAATTCCACTAGTAGTCAAAGTCTTTTGAGGCTATTGTCTAGGTTGTAAGACGAATTTATTCATTGGGTTGAGAATTTTGGGATACTTGTCTGGAATCTCATAACCATGATTTTTCTTTATAACCGTCAAGTATCGTAGTCTAATACTGCCATACCACCTGACCAGTATGTCTACAAATACTTCGACTACTCTACGATAATGGTCTAGCTGTAGTTTTCGCTACTTCGCCAGTGATTTGTCCTAGTCATCAGTTCGTAACAAGTGCCTTCAACTCTTTCCTAAGCTTAGTCAAAGTTTTAGTACAACAGTTAAGGTCTTGACTAACTTTATAAAACTATTTGAAGTATAAACTATTTCAACAATCCAACTAATTTTCTGTTAGACTAAAGGATGCGACTTAAGGTTTAAAAATAATAAGAGAATACATATATTGTTATAGTGCATAAACAGAAGGGTTATTATTAACTCATATTTTTAGTTATTAATTATTACTAACCTAGTTATGTTTTTTTTAACTAACAAAATAAGGGTGAGGTTGAAGTAAATCAACAATTTATGATGGCACAAAAAGATGCAACTACGATAGGAAGAATTTAGCGTGGAATAAGGAATGGATATGGAAGAGAAGGTGAGCAACCCAAGGGGACGGGATGGTGATAGGAAGGAGAATACTACTACTGCTACGCGTGTCATCCATTAGCATTGTGGATATGCCATCTAGTTAAAATATCAATATATCCTCAAAATTTTAACACTAAATATATCACATTGTGATATGCCCTTAATTACAAAAGATAGTCACCAAGTAATATGATTGGCCTATGGGGTATATCTGGTAGTCTCTGTGTATCAAACTTATACCAAGCACGAGCATTCGTCTTTCCAAAATAGGGAAAGACGGAGAACAATAATAAAGAATTCAAGGAAGAGGTGATAGAATACAAGTACGAGATTCAAAGTGATTAAAGAATTCAAAAAAGAGTTATCAAGGCAGTTGTGAATTAAAATCTTATTTTGGTAAATTCCTATTCGCATGTTTACATCAGAACAGTTATGTACCTGACATGATATGCTCTGACCAGTCTAGAGGGCAAGTATATTCGTCTAACAAGTTGAGTCAACTATATCTTAATCCACGTAAAGTAGCGATACGAAGAGCGAACCAAACGCACTAAGGTTGATCAGACCATAATACACTGATTCTGATTTAGACAATGTATTAGTGTGGGCCCCCAATAATACATATGTCATGAACAAGCTCGATAAAAGAATAAGCTTGCAAAACTAGGCTTTAATAGCAGCATAAGTCGTGGTAGTACAAAAAATATAGGTACGCTGGATTATGATGAGTGAAAGTACAAATTACGTGATTTGAAACTAAAGGATAATCATAAAATCATAGCCTAAATGAATAACTCAACTATCAAGTTCTAACTACTAAGCACATAATTTAAGATTAACAAACTACAATCCCACCAAACTATGTATCCTAACATAAAAGAAAATCACTTGGCCTACAATCAGAAGGGTTAGGTGGCACAAATTGAAAGATGAAAAAAAATTTTTAGTCGTCGCACCAATAGCAAGCGTTAAGATTTCGGAGGAACAAGATATGAAATTAAATAGAGAGACTCTTGATAATATCATGATTTCCTAGGAAAAGGTGGTATGCTAATCTCTGTGTTCGAGGTATGATCAAGGGAAGTGTTATATTCTTTCCTCTTGGCTTCCTAAGATACTGTTATGCTAATATCAAGACAATGATCTAAATTTATAGTTCTAATATTATCTCACTATGAAAGTTAGGTTTAGTCCCAATGTTCAATCTTGGATTTTTATTGGTTCCTCAATACTAGGGTCAAACAATATGGTCAAATTTCTTACTAACTCTAGTCGTGTCTATACTACTCTCAAGTCCTTCATAAATATATCAAGGGATAGTGGTCAATTTAACCTACAGGTAAGGGATGCTAGGGTTCATTAGGTATTCTAAACTTAGTGATGTGTCAATATTCTAGTTGAATTCTTAGTAGAAATATTACCCTAATTATCATCCTTATAACAAGGATTCCTATATTCTAGCAGAAGGCTATACTCAAGCAGGATACAATTATTTAAATAGAACAAACTAGAAGGAAGATGAGTCCTAGTCAAATATGGATGAGATCCTATAGTCTAATCCTATTTGCAGGCTTGCTTGGTACAGTAACGTAACCAAGATAATATACTCTCGACCTGCATGGGCCACCACAAAAATATGTCACGCTCCAGTCCCAAAATATGTAGGACTAGGAATACGTAAGCATACCAGCCGTATGTATATGGCAACTCTAATATATGGATACCATAATACACACGTACGCTGTAATATGAATAATAACTCACATGTAGTATAAATATTGTCATAAGTCACAGGGCATAACTAAATCTCATCCACGGAATCAAATAGAAATAAATAACCAATCTACTATATAATTGAATCTCAATATGAAGTATCAGAGAATGATAGTCGGGTGGAAAAAAATCTACTGCCAAACTAGAATATAAGGAAAACCACGTAAGAATATCTAATGATCAATGAGACTCGAAGAGAAGACCTCCTCGAAAGAGATAAGTAGCAAGTCCTGATCCGTGCTCCTACGAATAGTTAAGATCGTTTACACCTGGAAAGGGACCAGGTCCTCGGAGGGACGTAACAAGATACATAGAAGCATGCCAATTTTAATAGAGTAAACATGCATAATAGGTAGAAAATATATAAGTACGTTGTATAAGACAATCTATATGAATGCATAATGAGGACAACTTTTCGATGTATGGGCATGGGTAGGCTACTTTATCTAATCTCACAACTCACACACACGTCAGGGACATCATCAACCGTCATACCGCGAGGGTAGCGACCATCGTGACACCATCAGCCGACATACCACGAGGGTAGCGACCATCGGACACGACTACCATAGTGCGTGCTAGTTACTATGGTTTACCAGAGTGGTTAGAGCCCATACGCCTACTGATTGTCCTCCCCTCCCATGATACTATGTGTCAAGTGTGTGTCAACATATATATAGTATATAATTATGACTGAAAGAAAACACACATGCAATGAATATATAAAAATATAACAATCATGCAAGGTACTGTAAGCAATTTGGCAAGGTATACTTGCCTGGCAAAAAAGCTGCAAAGTGTAAGCGTCTAGACGTCAGGTACAATAGATCAGAAACTATGGTATCAGAATGAACGTCTCCGGATGCTGAAATAAATATCACCAATATTTCCAGAATAAGCGAGATAGCAAGAAAGTACTACCCTTTCGTCCAATTTGGACACAGGGGCAAAACGGTAATTTCGGGTCAAAGTGGGTCCACATATGGGCTATTTTGCATCGAAATGCGTGCCAGGGGTAAATGTCTCTAAATGGGACAAATTATAGGTCAAACAAATTCTAAATGTCAATACGAACCCAACGGTATATCCAATTTTGGATTCCGGTGAGCCGAACACAAATTTGCCCTAAAAGTCAACCGTGGGGCCCGCAATTAGGCGGCTTGGTCAACTATCTCAGAATCGCGTGAAACTTGGGTCACAGGACCAGCGTCATACCACTAATCCAATGGCGTAAGTTTCGTCGCATTCCGATTTGTGTACACTAAATGGTGCGGTATTTTGCAAAAGTTGTGATACGGGGGACTTTTCGCGGATACAGGTTGATCCCGACGCGCACACACGTCCAAATCAGTTTCCGCGAAAGCCCACACGTCAGGATATACCATACGCACCTTTCGGTGCAATTGGTACGTGACGTGGCGGTCCCGTTTGGCAGGACGCGCTCCGTATCACAATTTTCCAATTTTAAAATAACAAGTTTTTGGTCGATTTGGAAGCCGAATAATTTTACACATAGAACAAATTAACAGAAACTAAAAGAACAAAAAAATTCTTGGTTATATGGAGAAGAAGAACCCTTTTATTAGTTTTCAAAAATATTAAACATGTTGATGGCAAATTGGGTGTGAACATGGGGTTTTGGATTCGAAATTCTGAACTATTTTGGTCAGTTTTTCGGTCATTTTCTGGTCGAATTTTCGACCAATCCGGGACACGAAAACTCGTGCCGCTTGAATGAAAATCCTAAAGGTTTAGGTTGTGAACGTACAAGAATAAACCGCTCAAGAAAAGGACGAGAGATGAGAGAGTTACATCACCTTGAAGATGGAAGAAAAACTGTGCTTCTGTGTACGCGCGCGGTGCGCGAATGGAAGTCGGCGGCGGCGGCGGTCGGCGCTGGCGGGCAGTCGGCGCAGGGGCGGCGGCGGCGGGCTGGGGTCGTCGGAACTAGTGTTAGGGTCAGGGTTTGTGTATGGGTTAGGGTTGGTGTATATGTGTGTATATATATATATATATATATATATATATATATATATATATATATATATATATATATATATATATATATATATTGAGAGAGAGAGAGAGAGAGAGAGAGGGGGGGGGGAATTGTCCGCGGGCTGGGAAATGGGGGTGTTAGTTTGTTAGCTTTTGGATGTTAAGTTGTTAGTTAGTTAGGTTTTTATTAGTTTATCCTTTTCTTTTCTTCTTTTCTTTTGTTTTCTTTTTAATTCTCTTTTTGTTTTCTTTTTTTCTATTTCTATTATTATTATTATTATTACTATCACTATTATTTTGAATATTATTTTTATTACTATTACTAACATTATTATTATTATTATTATTATTATTATTATTATTATTATTATTATTATTATCAAATATTTTATAATTAATAATTAGCTATTTGTCTAATTATAATAAATCAAATAATTGTATTATCTAATTAACTAAGTAAATAATTAAATGGTTATCCACAAAATAGCATAATAGTAAATAATATGCACATCCTACAAAAAGAGAAAAATTGTCTAACTTGGCACAGAGAATTATGGGATGCTAATTGTAGAAAAGTTGGGATAGAAAAACAAACGCAAATAAATTATATATATAAATCTAAATATTTAACAATCAATCTACGATCGTTACACTAATATCATACTAATGCCAAGGGGTCGAATTCTTGTGCCACGAAAAGATCCTACATGTAGTGTCCCATGTGTAGGCTACTTCCTATGATGGATGATACAGGGTTTGGAGCCATCCTATATTATTAATATCCAAACCACGATGAAGTGTCCTAATAAAATTATTGGGTTTTAATTATTTTGAAAAATAATCTAAAACAAATTCAAGAAGTACAATTACATATGAAATACCTATTTTTGGGTGAGGGGGTTTACAGCGTGCTCTCGTTTGTCCTTGGTCGGATGGACACTCTGGCCGCATGGTATTGTGGTCGCATACGTGCTCTCGTTTGGCCTTGATCGGATGGACACTATGGCCGCTTGATGACGAGGCCGCATGGGTAAGTAGCCGTATATGAGTGAGCACGTGGCGTGGTACGTCTGACGAGGCCATCAGTGAGTTGATATAACTTTTCTTCTTTTTCTGAGCTGCCGTATTCACGACTCCCAAAGCGTCTCATTGTGATGAGTAAGTTATCAGAGAGTCTGACAGACATCGAATGTTGTGTCAGGGGGTCTTATGCTACTCCATGCTCTGTGGTCGTTCAGGCCGCATGTGATGCCTCTGCGGCTAGGTTGATTAGGCCGCATGCGACTCCTATGCGGCTAGATTGATCAGGCTATTTGTGGCTCCTCTACGGCTAGGTTGTTCAGGCCGCATGTAGCTCCTTTGTGGTCTGTTTTCGTTCTTTTGAGGGGGCATGACCTTTATGCGACCTGTAGGATTTTTTATACTTCTATAAGACCCGCTTCAAAGTTTCCAAAATGACAAGGTTGAAATACTTTGAATAAGAAGTATGGAGCGCTATTGGCCGCATATGAAGGGTATGCCACATAGTCTCATGGCCGCATGGTTGTCTCTGATAGGTTGTCAAATCATTTAATGCCTTGCTTTGCTTTGATCCTAGAATGTATCTCTTGGGATTATGCGCCGTCAGGGGATAAAGCAGCCCAATGAACGAGGAGTCGCCATCATTATCTCTACCCCCATATCGTTGGCCTATATATAGGGGGTTTGAGGAAAGAGAAAAAAGCTTTCTTTTTACCAAAATTTCTTCTCTTCTTCTCTTTTGCTGCTCCCATGGCACTCAAGGTTGCCTCCTCCGCCGTTGTTGCTGCCAATAAAGCCCCTAAGTTCAAGGGCAAGGCCAAGAGCAAGGGAGAAGGTCATGCTGCTACGGCAGACCCTTCGCCGCTCTCCGCCGACGTTCAATTGCCGATCAAGGGTAGCTCATGTAGAGACGAATTCGGGTTCTGGAACACACGTGCTCAGTTGGATGCATGGATACGTCTATGCGCCAGCTTCTCACTTCCGCATGGACAACCATATCACATAGACGATCTCTGCTGTATAGCTGACTCGATCGCATAGGTACCTAGGCCGCATGACTGACTCGGCCGTATGGGTGCCTAGACTGCATTGTTTGCTTGGCCGCATTAGTGCCTAGGTCGCATGGTTTGCGTGGCCGCATGAGTGCCTATGCCGCATATGTATATCCTCATTGATACTTCTCAATGGTTCTGATCTAACTCCTTTGTCGATTTTTTTTCCAGTGACTTTGCCAACCACACCTTCTAGTGAACTGGTCTTCGAGCACAACCCACTATCCTTGAACATGAACCTTGGGGACCTGGCTGAGGCTCTCTAGAGATAGGTTGACATGGATCTTTTGCCTGAGCGACAACAGAAGATCGTCGAGCAGACTCCATTCTTCTTGTTGAGTAAGATCAACTCGGAGGAGATTCCTGCTAAAGACAGGAAGCACTTATTCAAGAAGCTGTACTTCTTGTTTGGTAATGCACTGGAATCTTCTCAGCCTGAGATAGGAATGACCAGGGAGAATTGGTCTTTCATATTTCGTGAGACGGAGATGACATTTCCTGCCTTTGAACGTCAACTGCCTTTGTCAGACCTAACAATGATGATGCATCAATGACAGATGGGTTAGTATTTGACCCCTGAGCCACAGGGGGCACTCCTGGGAAATATCTGGTGTGGTACCAGAAAGAACACGGGGGAGTTTTATAGTGCGAATGAGTCACCCTCGTATTCCTTGATGGGACTAAAGTCGGGTCTCGTCGGAAGTGACATGGGACTGAACCTCAGTATATATGCAACAGGCACCTTCCTTCATCCGGTTGACAAAAAGGGGACCTATCCCACAGGATAGCTACATGCTCTCAGCTGGGCACATTATAACGTCTCCTGGTGCCGCATGACCCTATAGATTCTAAAGAAGTACGAGCGGGAGCTCAGGGCCGCAGATTTCTTTTTTGTCGTTAGGGGCACATGTTATGGTTTAAAGATGAACCATCCCCTCTTCGTTGCCCTAATGGAGTTGTACAACCTCCGTACGGGAACTTTTTTATACCTGGTGGTGAGATCGGACTGGCCTTGGATGAGATGCATGTTATCTCAAAACTTTCTTGGGGCGACGAACCCTATGAGGAGTATAACTCTAGCAACAAAAAACTTAGAGAATTAGAAGCAGAGAACCCGGAGATCCTGACGGTGTACCAAGAACTGATATGCCATCATGGCATCTTCCAGAGGTCATCAAAGAAGACAAAGAAATCTACTGAGGGGTCTTCTTCTCATATCATGACTTGGACTCGCTACCTCTTCCTGGAGTCGAAAGAGTCCGCTAGAGTTCATATTCGGGCACCACGATCAAAACAGGAAATGGTTGATTCCATCCACGCGTAGAAGGAACTGGCTGTCGAGGGTGAGGAAGTTGAGGGATCCTCGGAGGAAAAGGACGAACCCCTTGACGAGATGAGTGGATTCGAAGAGGTGCTCTCCTACTCATATATGGACACCCACAAGTTATCCCCAAAGGTCGTACTGGTGGGATACCTGATGCTCTGGTTGCGCAACTTCGTAGTCCCGGGCTGGTCTGGCACGATAGAGAGGATCAGTATGTAGTGCCTCAAATTCTGATCCGACCGGGATGCGCACTATATAATTGGGCTTGTGGCTAGTCTGTCTGAGTCATAGTTTAGAGTTTAGATCTTTGGCATCCTCTTGCTACGGACGGAATGCGATGATCCTTTCCAACTCATGGATAGGCCTCTATTGAAACAAGTCCAATAGTTTTCATACTTTGTTGCTTGGTTTTCTTGATGTCGCTTTAGGATTTTGATTTGGTGTTGCTTTAGATTTGCTTAGTTTTTGCTGTTGGCTTTCTCGTTTGGAGCTTTGATTCTTGGGGAGTTCGGAAGGAATGCAGGTCCGCGTAACTGACGTTTGATCGTCGCTAGGCGAGACTCCTTCTTTCAGCACTTTCCCTTAACCAGTGAATGGTTCGGACCCTTCTTTCCTACTTCTTCATGTCTATATCCTAAATGTTTTAAACGTTCAATCGATGATACCCGGCTGAACGCCTAGGAAATCCTTAGCCACAATGTATGCCAGCCACTAAGAAAGAATATGGGATTGTAGACTAACTTGTTATATGCTTGCACACCTTATAAACACGAGCTTCTTTATAAAGAAATTGGGTTATTGGTTGCGGCCTGGTGCCTCGGATAGAGTTTGGACCCACGGGATACCAAAATCGGAACACGACTTGAGAAAATATGAACTGTTGCATAAGTATATATATTGCTGCTTTACTTCTTCTGTTTTATTTCATGTATTGTGTGATATATGAACTGTTCATGCATTTTCATGGTCTGGGATAACTTGTGCACAAGGTTTGGCATTTCCTCGAAATGGCATTCTAGGACACTAGAACCGTATCGACCCGGGGGAATATTTGATCGTGCTAGTCGCGATGCATTGCAGGACCTTCAGCAGGGCTTGCTACCCGGGCTGACAGGGGGCGCCACAATGCTTTGGATAAGTCCCTATGGTGTCGATCACACCAATAATCGCATAGAATATAACACATGCTAATTTATTGTCTTGTGTAGATGGTAAGTATACTCGTGTTTCATTGCATGGAAGGCGTGCATCGGTTGAGTAAGCAACTGATGTACTTGATGGATTCAATATTATTTTTATTCCTATCAAAACATGCAACTGATATAAACTGAATTCACTTAGTTCTCTATAGAAAGATCAACTTAATGCATGCTCGCCCCTAATAATCTAGTGTTGATTTAGTTGAGTGGGTTCATCCTGCTCACCAGTACAGCTAAGTACTGACCCACGTTGTGGGCAACTATTTCAGGCACTCAGGCGGTGCAACGCTAGTGGATAGACGAGAAGGCATTGGAAGCCCCTTCTATTTTGAAGTATAGTTGAAGTCAGTTCATTTTGGAGGTGTGGACCTTTAATCTATACAAGGGCGTAATGTATGAATGACGAGGACTATCTGATGGAATGCGCCCTGCCTTTTGAGTTTTCTTTTTGTAATGCAAACCAAGTAGCCGAGAGGCGCATCAAATGTAAACTCTATGTAAATTACTCTGAATTATCAATGAAAAGCATGTTTCTTCCTATACTTGTGTTCAAATATCTGTGAATGTATTTTCTAACTTGTGTTTTCAAATAGGTTCCTAACACTGCAGGTTCTTGCATTGTACGAGCGTAACTCCAGGCTCACATGTCATCACGTCCCAGCGAGGACGATCGGTTCCTTAAAGGATTTAGCGAGGACGATTGACCCTTTCGGGAACGGGGCGTGACATATTGGTATCAGAGCACGGTTTTACTTCCTTGGATTTTTAAAAAGATAATCTAGGAGTTTGATGCCCTCTCAATTGAGTTGCATTCGGCGTCCGCTGCATGAGATAAATCGCCTATACAATGACTCCATAAATAAGGATTTATCATTTTTGGAGTGTTGATGAGCTATTCTCTTTTGTAGCAATGGCTAAGAAAAATACTGCCGCTGCAAGTAGTGCTCAGCTTATCCAGAGCGATCCGGCAAGTTCTGGAGAATCCGGAGGAGCGAGTTCTATCGATATGACCGAGCGACTTATGCATCTCATGGAGGTGCAGCAACAGCTGTCACGCCCCAGTCCCAAAATACGTAGGACTAGGACACGTAAGCATGCCAACCGCATGGTTATGGCACTCCAATATATGGAAACCATAACGCATACGTACGCTGTATTATGAATATCAAATCCACAAGTGGTATAAATCTATCACAAGTCACAGGATATAATCTAAATCTCATCCACAGAAAATTATACATAAATAACCAATATCTAAGAAACTAGATCTCAATATAAAGTATCTAAAGATGATAGTTGGATGGAAACAAATCTACTACCAACTCGAATATATAAGTGCAACACAACAAACACAATATAAGAATATCAACTAACAATCACGGGACTCGAAGAGAAGACCTCCTCGAATATATAAGTACCAGTCCGGATCTGCGCTCCTGCGAATACTCATGAACATCTACACCTGGCAAGGGACCAAGTCCTCTGAGGGACATAACAAGATACATAGAAGCATGCTAATAAAGTACTAAAATAAATATCCAATGGGTCGCCTAACCATCTATGTGAATGCAATTTGAGAACAACTTTCTAACAAGTGGGCTATCTGGCCATAAATGGGATTGGCATAATTCTATCAGAAATTCAGGGGCCTACAAAGCATGTCATCTTTTGAACGGCAGAGGCCGCCTGTAATATATGGGGTTATCACCGCCCGTATCTCCAACGGAGCTTCCGGGTTACAATAAGGAAAGTGCAAAGGAGCCCAAATGCGGTACTTGTTGTTCTCCCCACCCCATGCTCTAAGCATGTCACATCCATGATACGATTTGGTTCATAGCCTATCCTTAGTACAATAGCCCAATCCTGCAACCAAACAAGGACAAGGATTGGACCACCGTACTACAATAGGCTATGTCCATGGACTACTAATAATTGCTAAGTCTTCTAGCATGCAAAGTTTCTAACAGCAGTTATCCCTAACGCACGGCCCATACGTATATGAGGCCAACCCAATACGCAGTCCGTAATCTATATGAGACTCACAACTCGTGTAACAACTGTGTCATGGCCAATAAAATCTAATGATGATTCATGATAATGGGGCGATCTCATAAACAAGGTCAAATGCATATACATAATAAAAATATATCACGACCGCACCGTCGTTGCACCCAAGTTTCCTTGGAAGCACATTTTATATAACAGTTAAAATATATGAACTATTGACAGAAAATAGAGATGCATGCAACATATGGAATATGAATAACAGTACAATGGCAAGGTATACTTGCCTGGCAAGAAAGCTATGAAGTACCAATAACCTGCTCCAGAAGTCGCGCAGAACAATCCAATATCCTATGTACATATAATATAATACAATAAAATCATCAGTCATTATACTAGCACATACACAACCATATTTACACTAGACTCAGGGGGTACACTAGGGGTGACACGGCTCAACTAACATGGTCAATTGCGCGTTTAATTATGCGGGTGTCGCGTCTTCAAATACTGCTCACAATCAGACAGTCAAACTAACATGTTTCTAAGCCAATACGTTAATGTACGCAAGGCAGTCAATTCATAAGTTTTTAGGGTCAACATGGTCAAGGTAAACACGGAATAGTCCACAGTGTCCTAGGGTCGTACAATACATACATATATAGTCATAACTATTATTTAGCATTTAATTACATATATATCCATATAATTATATAATAATATAACCAGTAATTTATTTACATACCTATTTGAATACATATATTAAATATGTACATAAATATATATACCAATTAATAACATGCTAATGAATAACTAAATATACATATACTAAATGTATATATATACATACAAAATATATATATATGTATATATATACCAAAGTGAAAAATATACGCATAGCGTACGTATGCGTATACGAGTTGGGTTCACCGACTCAGGGTTCGATATCAGCTAACAGTCCTAAACCAATACGCATGTCTTAATAACATATACACAAGCACACATACGAAATAAGAAAGGTGGGACAGGTTTGAACCTCGGGGTACGTGCACAGTCATGACGATGACGATGATGAGTTTGACAAGGCTGACGGCGATGACGACGATGATGAGATGATGATGATGACGATGATGAGATGATGATGATGATGATGATGATGGGTTGATGATGATGGGGATAATGATGATGATGATGATTATGATGATGGTGGTGGGTTGATGATGATGATGATGCTGACTTCTCGCCGAATTCCGTCCAGGGGAAGTCCGGCAAGGAGAGGGAGAAAGACAGGGAGTAGGGAGGAGGACAGGAAAGAGGACTCGGGTCTAATGGTGGAGATGGTGTTAGCTGCTGCTGTCGAGGAGGAGCTCAGGCCGGCGATTTAAGGTTCAGGTGGTGGTGCATGGTCGGGATTAATGGCCGTGAAGAGGAGGGCGAAGGTGGAGATTGGTGGCTCGTGGTGGTCGAGGGGGAGAAGCAGGAGGAGAGGTCGAGGTGTTGGCGGTGCTGGTGGTATTGTGGTGTTGGCCGGGGTGATGAAGACGATGGTGATGATGACTGGGGTGGTCGACGAGGAAGGAGAGGACAGGGACAGTGGTGGTGCTGATGGTGTTTAATGGTGGTGAGCGGAGATGGAGGTCGATCGGAGGAAGTGATGGCTGATCGAGGTGGCTTGAGGGGAAGCTCGCTGTGCTCGACGGTTTGGCCCTAGTTGCAGTCGTCGGAGGAGATGGTTCAGGCGGGTCGACGAGGTGGACGGGATAATGGAGGCGGTGCTGCTCGGGTGCTCAGGCAGGGCTCGTTGAGTTGCACGGCAGCTCGGGATTGGGTGCAGGCGTCGGGTTCTCCGGCCGGTTGAGGATGGGGGTGAAGATGAATGAACAGGGAAGGAGGTCGGCGGGGAGGTTTGGTTGGCTGGGTCCTCAGGCGGAGGAGAGGCTACTCCGACGAGGGGGACTGGCCAGGGACGGGTTGCTCCGGCGAGATCTCCGGTTAGTTGGCCGGGGAAGAAGATGAATAGTCGGTTGGGGTGGTGATGGGAGTCGGCTAGATTTAGGTTGGTTTTGGGTTTTGAGAAAATAAAAAAAGAAGAAGGAAAAGTTATATTTATACACATGTAAGGGGGGTTGGTTTGACCTAGGAAAATTTGACTTTGGTCAACATCCTCTTGGGTTGGGCCTTGGCATGACATGGGGATGTTGGAGGGCTATAATTTGCATTGTTTAAAATGCAAGAGCTAGGTTTAAATGAGGGAGCGATGTTGCACGTTGCACATTCCAAAAATTCATGGGGAAAATTCACATGAACGAAAAATAAGTTTCTTCATGTGTCATGTCCAATGGTGTGGACACCTCAATGCGCTTTTGCATAAAAGCACCCAACAATTAAAAAATTGTACAAAGATAGAAATTGGATTAAATTGATTAAAATTAATGCGCACTGTGTTCTCGAATTAATTAGAAGTACATGGGGCTAAAATTAGGTGGGACACAAGTGTCATGGACATAGGGGACTCAGAATAGAATATTATCATAAATTGGGTTGCACGAAACGGGTCAAGATTGTGTCGCCAATTTTAATTGGAACGCACAAGGATACAAAGTTGAAATTATTTAGAATTAAGAAATAACGTCCGCAATGATTATTGTGCGACTAAAATGTAGCACAAAAGAGCATAATAATAAGTCACACAAAGGTCCGAATAGAAGGCGGGCATGTCTAGGACAAGGGTATAAAATTTGTAGGAAGACAATGGCTAGTGTAGTGCTCCAATTATCGAAGCAACGGTAAGGTACACTAAGTGATATAAATATTGTATAATTAAATAAAATGCCATGTCCTATTTCCAATTGGATACAAACTAGCCCTAGTTTCTCTATCTATGCCAAGTTGGCCTAATTTTGGGTGAGGGGGTTTACAACAGCAAGCCGCCACTCAGCAGGCACAAATTTAGGCGTAGTTCACTGTGCAGCAGAAGCAGATGGATACCATGATGCAATTGATCGCATCCTTGGTACCCAACAACGGTGGAGCCACGGTGACGCCTGTCACGCCGCCGGCTGTGGCGGTGGAAGACAAATCCGAAGAAACGCAGCCCCCCGCTAGGAATACCTTCAGAGTGGCGGAGTTCACCAAAATGCATCCACCAACATTCAACGGACGAGCAGAACCGGACATGGTGATGGGATAGATTGCAAAACTAGAGGGACTCTTCAATCTGGTTAGCATTAAGGGGTCCAAACGAGTGGCTTATGCATCGGTACAACTGGAACTCCGGGCGCATGATTGGTGGGAATCCACCAAGCAAGGGATTTATGATGCCAATTCCAACTGCAAGATCACCTGGGAGATGTTCAAATCTGCCTTTATTGAACAATATATCCCCCGGGCCGTGCGGCAACAAAAAGAAGACGACTTCAGCAATCTGGTGCAAGGAAGTATGTCTGTTGATGATTATGATTCAGTGTTCGCTAGACTCGCCAAATTTGTTGGACACTTCTTGCCTAACCAGCAGGCGTGGTGCTACCATTTTTAGAAAGGTTTGAATGATGATCTGCGTAGGGACATTATAAATCAGAAGTGTTAAACCTACAAGGAATGTTACGAAGATGTCCTGAATAGCGAACGGATCTTTGGGCGCAATTCACAAAAGGTCAATGTGCAGACCCCCTGTACCAATTTCAACAAGCGGCCTCAAGAAACGGGAGGGTCTGGAGCGCCAAAGCGTCCGCACACATCCGAGCACAAGGGTCCGCCTCAGGGACCGTACTGACATAGGTACGGCAAGATGGGGCATCGGATAAATGAGTGCCGAGTCGTTGGATGTTTCAAATATGGCCAAGTAGACCATAAAGCTTTTGACTGTCGAGATCCCAGGCCGATCATCAGGCAACAGTCGAATCAGAACAACGAGAATCAAAATAAAGGGCCTCCAACACATGGCGCCAATGCTGTACCAGTGAACCCACAATGCTAGGGTGCCCAAGGCCGAGTCTATGCATTGACTCGGGATGAGGCATCCGTCTCCGACACTGTTGTTACAGGTACCTTACTTTTTTAAGAAATGCCCGTTAGAGACTTATTCGATTCAGGTGCTACACATAGTTTCATATCTGCTGATTTTATTATTGAGAATAAATTAGATTCTACTCCATTAAATATGAACCTTTGTGTGAGTACCCCTTCGGGAGTCAACATGCCCGCCAATGCGATCTGTAGGGACGGTTATATTTGCATCGGAGGAAGGAAGCTTTCCTTAGATGTCATTGTGCTAGACATTAAGGATTATGATATTATTCTCAGGATGGACTGGTTGGGTGCTTGCCATGCAATAATCGAGTGCGCAAAAAAGCGAATCATATTTCGTCTACCCGATGAGGCAGACTTCTACTACTCGTGCAGCGCTGCACCGAAGACGACGATGGTGATATCAGCAATTTCGGCTAAGCGTATGTTGTATTCGGGATGTGAAGGGTACTTAGCCTCTGTTCGAGACACCCGACAGGAAGGTGCAGATGCATCCTAGGCTGATGTCATAGCAGATTTCCTTGAGGTGTTCCCGGACGAGCTGCCTGGAATGCCTCCTGATCGAGAGATCGGATTCTCCATTGACACCTTTTCGGATTCACGACCGATATCTAAGGCACCCAATCGAATAACCCCAGCAGAGCTAAAGGAACTGATGGTACAGTTGTAAGATCTGTTGGACCGAGGATATATTCGCCCAAGCATTTCTCCATGGGGAGCTACGGTGCTGTTCATGAAAAAAAGGACGGATTCATGCGGTTGTGCATTGACTACCAAGAACTGAATAAGGCTACCGTGCGGAACAAATATCCATTGCCAAGGATAGATGACCTGTTTGATCAACTGCAAGGTGCAACAGTTTTCTCTAAAATCGATCTCCGATTAGGCTATCACTAGTTGAAAATCAAATTTGATGATGCCCCCAAGTCAATATTCTGAACCCGATTTGGACACTATGAATTTCTTGTATTGTCATTCAGATTGACGAACGCCCCTACAACTTTTATGGATATGATGAACCACATGTTTCGGCCATTTGTGGACAAGTTTATAGTCGTATTTATTGATGATATACTAATCTATTCCAAGAACGAGGCAGAGCACAAGGAACACCTGAAGACCATGCTATAAATATTACGAGAGCATCAGTTATTCGTAAAGCTCAGCAAGTGTGAGTTCTGGTTGAACAACGTCGCATTCCTTGGACATGTCGTCTCGGCAGAAGGCATCGTCGTAGACCCAAAGAAGATAGAGGAGGTGGTGGACTGGAAGCAACCTATGTCAGCCAGTGAAGTTCGAAGCTTTCTGGGCCTAGCGGGATACTACCATAGGTTCGTGAAAGATTTTTCTAAATTGGCCTCGCCTTTGACTCGCCTTACTCAGAAAGGGATTGTATACAAGTGGGGTGATGACTACGAAGCTAGCTTTCAGGAACTTAAGCAACAGCTCATTTCAGCTCCAATTCTTGCACTTCCGGATGGGGTAGAAGAGTTTCAGATATACAATGATGCTTCGGGACTTAGCTTAGGGTGTGTTCTCATGCAAAGGGATAAGGTAATATCATACGCCTCCAGACAACTGAAGCCGCACGAGAGAAACTACCCGACACATGACTTGGAATTGGCAGCAATTGTGTTTGCACTGAAGTTGTGGTGGCATTATCTTTATGGTGTTGCTTGCAAAATCTATACAGACCACAAGAGCCTCAAGTATCTATTCACCCAACAGGAACTGAACCTCCGGTAGTGGCGCTGGCTAGAATTGATTAAGGACTAGGACCTGACGATCGTATATACGTCGGGCAAGGGAAACGTCGTTGATGATGCTCTGGATCGGAAGTACGTGGGCTCGCTATCCATAAACAACCATTTACTTCAGGATCTAGAGGCGATGGACATCAAGTTTCGAGTTAGGCATCAAGGAGTGCAGCTGGTATCACTCCATCTTGAACCGAGTTTGCGTGATAGAGTCAAATTTGCTCAGACGGACGATCAGTTCCTATCGAAGTTACGTTGGCTGATCTCGGCAGGGAAGACGTCCAACTTTGTGGCAGGCGAAGATGGGGCCTTACAGATGAAAGAAAGATTATGCGTTCCTAGCGACCCAGTACTCTGAATAAAAATTATGACAGAGGTACACTATGCGAAGTATTCCTTGCATCTGGGGTGCACCAAGATGTATATGGACATTTGCAGGACCTTCTAGTGGCACGGTATAAAATGGGATATGGCGACCTTTGTGTCACAGTGTATGGCCTATCAACAGGTGAAATCTGAACATCAGAGGCCCCGCAGAGAGCTGCAAAACCTCGCTATTCACGAATGGATGGGACAACATCTCTATGGATTTCACTGTGGGTTTTTCGAAGACGCCGCGGGGGCATGATGCAATTTGGGACATAGTTGATCGTTTGACCAAATCTGCCCACTTTCTCCCTATCAAAGTTACTTGGAGCATCGATCGGTTAGCACATATTTACATTGACGAGATTGTTCGATTACAAGGAGTACTGCTTTAATCGTCTCGGATCATGACAAACGTTTCTTATCTCGTTTTTGGACTAGCCTATAGTCTGCTATGGGAACCAAGCTAAAGTTTAGTACCGTATAACACCCCTAGACAGACGGACAGACCGAAAGGACAAATCAGATACTTGAAGATATGTTTCGACTGTGTGCGATCGATCTAAAGACTAGTTGGGACACGCACCTTCCGTTGGCGGAGTTCGCGTACAACAACAGTTACCAATCGAGCATCCAGATGGCACTATACGAAGCGCTCTATGGGCGCAAGTGTCGATCTCTAATCTGTTGGGACAAAGTTGACGAGCGGCAGGTACTCATGCCAGACCTGGTGGAGCAGGCAATTGAGAAAGTTTGCTTGATTCGAGAAAGACTCTGCACTGCACAAAGCTGACAGAAGAGCTATGCCGATGCTCATCGTAGACCTTTGGACTTTATGGTCGGGGATCATATCTTCTTGAAAGTGACACCGATGAGTGGGGTGATGCGCTTCTGTGTTAAGGGCAAATTAAGTTCCAGGTTTGTTGGCACCTTTGAAATACTGGTACGAGTGGAAGTTATGGCATACCGGATTATACTACCTCCCGCCTTGGCTGAAGTGAACGATGTCTTCCATGTCTCTCAACTTCGAAAGTATGTGCATGATCCGAGTCATGTGGTTAGCTTCGAACAATTGGAACTGCGCACGGACTTATCGTACTCAGAAGAGCCTGTGCAAATTTTGGATCGTAAGGAGAAAGTGCTTCAGAACCGTACGATGTCCTTGGTTCGCGTGTTATGGCAGAACCATTCAGTTGAGGAATCAACTTAGGAAATAGAGTCAGAGATGAAGGAGAAGTATCCTTCATTGTTCGTTCAGTCGGAGGTAAGGCCTTATTCTTAAGTTTCGGGACGAAACTTTTTCTTAGTGGTATATTATGTAGTGCCTCAAATCCTGATCAGACCGGGATACACACTATATAATTGGGCTTGTGGCTAGTCTGTCTGAGTCATAGTTTGGAGTTTAGATCTTTGGCATCCTCTTGCCACGGACGGAATGCGATGATCCTTTCCAACTCATGGATAGGCCTCTATTGAAACAAGTCCAATAGTTTTCGTGCTTTGTTGCTTGATTTTCTTGATATCGCTTTAGGATTTTGATTTTGTGTTACTTTTGATTTGCTTGGTTTTCATTATTGGCTTTCTCGTTTGGAGCTTTGATTCTTGGGGAGTTCGGTAGAAAGAATAGGCAAATTATTCTAACTCGGTGCTCGTGCTGTTGCAGGTCCCGTAACTGACGTTTGATCGTTCTTAGGTGGGACTCCTTCTTTCAGCACTTTTCCTTAACCAGTGAGTGGTTCGGACCCTTCTTTCCTACTTCTTCACGTCTATATCTTAAATATTTCAAACGTTCAATCTATGATGCCCGACTGAACGCCTAGGAAATCCTTAGCCACAATGCATGCCAGCCACTAAAAAAGGAACATGGGATTGTAGACTAACTTATTATATGCTTGCACACCTTATAAACACGAGCTTCTTTATAAAGGAATTGGGTTATTGGTTGCGGCCTAGTGCCTCAGATAGAGTTTGGACCCACGAAATACTAAAATCGGAACACAGCTTGAGAAAATATAAACTGTTGCATAAGTATATATATTGCTGCTTTACTTCTTCTGTTTTATTTTATGCATTATATGATATATGAACTATTCATGCATTTGCATGGTCGGGGACAACTTGTGCACATGGTTTGGCATTTCTTCGAAATGATATTTCGGGGTACTGGAACCGTATCGACCCGAGGGGGAATATTTGATCGTGCTAGTCGCGATGTATTACGGGACCTTCAGCAGGGCTATCTACCCGGGTTGACAGGGCATGCCGTAATGCTTTGGATAAGTCCTTATGGTGTCGATCACACCAATGACCGAATAGAATAGAACACATGCTAATTTATTGTCTTGTGCAGATGGTAAGTATACTTGTATTTCGTTCCAGGAAAGGCGTGCATCGGTTGAGTAAGCAATCGATGTACTTGATGGATTCAATGTTATTTTTATTTCTATCAAAACATGCAAATGATATGAACTGAATTTACTTAGTTCTCTATAGAAAGATCATCTTAATGCATGATCGCCCCTAATAAGCTAGTGTTGATTTAGTCGAGTGGGTTCGTCCCGCTCACCAGTACAGCTAAGTACTGACCCACATTGTGGGCAACTATTTCAGGCACTCAGGTGGTACAACGCTAGTGGATAGACGAGAAGGCGTTAGAAGCCCCTTCTATTTTGAAGTATAGTTGAAGTCAGTTCATTTTGGAGGCATGGACCTTCAATCTATATAAGGGCGTAATGTATGAACGACGAGGACTATCAGATGGAGCGCGCCCTCCCTTTTGAGTTTTCTTTTTGTAATGCAAACCAAGTAGCCGAGAGGCGCATCAAATGTAAACTCTATATAAATTACTCTGAATTATCAACAAAAAACATGTTTCTTCCTATACTTATGTTCAACTATCTGTGAATGTATTTTCTAACTTGTGTTTTCAAATGGGTTCCTAACACTGCACATTCTTGCCTTGTGAGAGCGCAACTCCAGGCTTGCACGGTATCATGCCCCTGTGTTTGATGATAAACGAAAGAAATTGAAACTAGGTTTATATGAAACCCTTTCTTTGTTTACAAACAAGAAAAAGAAGTACAATTAATCCTATACGAGGATGTTAAGTACAAAAATTGATTCTGGGGAAATATTGCTATAAGAGTCTGATCTGCGGTCGATCACTTTGTCCCTTAGACCACACGATGAAGAAGAAGTGCTATAGAATAAGGAGAAGAAGCTTCAAAGACTGTAGGAGGGATTGAAATCTCATTGCCAAAGTTGTCAACCAACACTCTCTGGATATGCTCTCTCTCTGATCTTGACCTTGACCTCTTTCTGACCTCTGAATTTGATCTCCCACCTCTGTCTTCTGTGGTCGAAAATCTCTATTTATAGAGTTCGGTCACAGTAACTGACCAGTCGGCGTAGAAATCGAACAGCGGAGAGAGCTGCACCTTTTACACGGCGGTTATAATAACTACTACCCACGTATGAATGATCTCCTGAATCTGCGTGTGACGCATGTACCATTATGAGGTAACGCGTATAATCGCCCATCGGAGATCACGACATGCAAGCCACATAGGTAACTGCCCCTCGCGTAGAGAAGGTTGGCATAAAAGCCAAATAACTGTCTCGTTGGCGTAAAAGCCAAATAGTTATCTTGTCGGCGTAAAAGCCAAATAGCTGTCTTATTGGCGTAAAAGCCAAGTAGCTGTCTTGTTGGCGTAAAAGCCAAGTAGCTGTCTTGATGGCGTAAAAGCCAAGTTCTGCGTAAAGGTTGATGCTGCATAGATAGGTAACCAGCGTAAAGATAGCCAATTAACCTTCCTTGACTGAGGTCTTGAGCGTATTCGGGGCCAAATAACTTTATCACGTACCTTCACAAATATAGCCTGAGTTGGCGTATTTCGAGGAGATAGCATACGGCATACTCCTATAGTTGAAAATAACCAGGTCGACGTATTTCGAGGAGATAGCATACGGCGTACTCCTATAGCTGAAAATAGCCTGGTTGGCATAAAATGCCAGGATGGTGACGTGAGCGTATTAGCCCTAATTTTAGCTCTCCCAGTCATTAAAAGTAGAACCAAATCTCCTGCATTAAATACAGAGATCTTCCCCCATCTCGCGCATTAACAGCAGAGACGTGCCTCAAGTTCTGTACGAAGAACAGCTTTTGACGTGGCATCTGATTTCGTCTCATCTTGAGCGTAAAAGCTCATCTCTGCCTGTGTAGAATAGGCAGCGTATTCCTTGAATGCGTAAAAACGACTTATATCATGGTTTATGTCACTAAACGATAATCTGGGGCTCTGTGCAGAATCATTATTACAGCCGTCCTCTCGATCGTCGTGCAGTACTCTTTGTCAGGAGTCAGGTTCACTGCTTCGTCTGACAGGTTCATTCGAGGAATACGAAGAGTTCCTCGTATAACTTCATGCTGTATTAAAAGAAGACATATTTTACGCTGAAGTGGCGATGTAGCAACCTTTTTACGCCAAAGCAGTCTGGAAGTACTACTTTACGCGGGCTGTTCTAGAGCTCTATTTTACGCTGAATAGCGTTGAAGCTCTGTTGTACGCCAATGGCTCTGAAGTCATATTTTTACGCCACACAGTGCTGGAGCTATGTTTTACGCGGGCTTCATGCACGTTGGGGGTTTTATGCGTATAATTCTCCAGCATATTTTTCATGCTTCTACAAGACCCCCTTCAAAGTTTTCAGAAATTCTACGCGACTCCTCGTCCAAAACAGCATGACAGTTTGGATCTTCAAGACAACTTAATGCTAAGAAACTTTCTACGCATTTTCCATTACGCGTAAAAGACAGGACGTGATCTGATACTCTTTTATCAGAGTCGGCATAAATTTCTGAACTGTCACTTATCTGATACGAAGAATTTTTTGTTCAGACCATCATCTTCAAGAATGGTTTCCCGAAAATCCCTTGAAATAGGGCGAGAAATGTCCGTCGAACCGACCATACTTGAACTTTTATAAAAGATTCTGACTGGACTTTGGATGAACTTCCAATGGCCCAAGAAGAAGAGTCATCTTCAATGCTGACCTCTGTGAGTTTCAGGCACTTGGAATATTTAGTAGCCAAGAAGGAGCATTTTCTGCGTAAACCCTTATAATTGGCCATCTGTAGCTTTTGAACGTAGAATCGTAGATTTATAGCCTCTGAGCGTAAAAAAGCTTCTGAGCGTAAAATCATAGATTTGTAGCCTCTGAGCGTAAAACCATAAGTTTGTAGCCTTTGAGCGTAAAAGCTCCTGATCGTAAAAAGCTTCTGAGCGTAAACCATAGATTTGTAGCCTCTGAGCGTAAAAATCATAGATCTGCCCCGCGCGTAAAATCTAGATCCACTGATTGTTCGTCTTCTTTTTAAAAATGATAGGATGACGTGGTCCCAAATCATAATCGACTCATTAAATATCAGATTTGGTTAGGGATTCGAAGAGTTATCCAAACTCTATAAATAGCCCAAGGTCTTTGAGAGAGAAACCCTTTATCTGTCTTCGCAAAACCTTTGCTTTCAAAAAAAAAAACTTTCTTCTTAGTCTCTTTCCTGAGAACTCAAATTCGCCATGGCACCTAAACATGCTTCCACTGCTAAGGGAAAGAAGGTCTCTTCCTCTTCTCGCTCCTCTGCTCAAGCACGAGCAACTCCCATTAGGCTGAGCGAGCCCCGATCTGAACGAGGCGCTCCGCCGTCGAGCTGTGCTCCGGACATCACAGGTAAAAGACTTTGAGGGAAATAGAGGACCTTCCGCACACGTTGTACGTGTATGCGAACCAATACGCCCACATTTCTAATGTGTCAGCATAAAAACTCTATCTTTTCGCAGTCTGGCGTAAACACTCAGACTGTCAAAATTTGGCGTATACTACAAACTTTGAGTTTTACGCGCTGGATATAAATTCCGGCATAAAAACTCAAATTTTGGAAGCCTTGCGTAAAAAGCTCTGACTGTTTAGACTTTGACGTATACTGCCAACCTTGAATTTTATGAACCGGAAATAGGTTCCAGCGTAAAAGCTCAAGTTTTTGCAGTCTTGGCGTAAAAGCTCAGACTGTTAATCTTTGGCGTAAACTGCAAGAGTGTAACGTCTAGTGTAAAAACTGACTTGTTTTCTTGCATTTTGCAGTGGACTTACAGATCCCTCCTTTGGCTGAGGTGATGGGATCTGCTGCCGAAATGCTGAACTCAAACTATCTGTAGGACTTGTCCCATGTAACATTCCCCATCTCTGGAGCCAATTATCCTGAAGAAAGGGGAACCCTGATCTCATCTCAGGGAGAACGAATGCTGCTGAGTATGATCAGTGGGGAGCCCCTGACATATATAGATGGGACGGAGTATAAGAAACCGGGTTTCTTATTCGGGGATGTTATTGATAAACAATCCCAGACCAAGCCCAAGAGGGAGGATTGGGTGTTTACTGCTGAGGGCACGGTCATGTATCTGCCCAGGATGCCCAGAGATTACCCTATCTCGACCTTCTTCCATGCCACACATCCTAGGAAGATAATGTGGACTCTGACTCCAGATCTTCACGGCTGACCGGGGAAGATCTTATATAACAAGGGATTGAACCGAGGGGCCTATATGAGCCGTCCTTCAGGCCCTGTTATGCCCTTTAGGGGATTACTGTCGGGTAGCGTCCCAAGTGAGGATACTTTGCTGATCCAGCCGGTTCAGATATCGACCTTCTGTAACGACTTCATGGGGCAGGGAGGAATGTACCCCAAGGTTAACCCTCGGACCAGTGGATGGCTTAGCCCGGGGAATCTTCGATGGGCCAGTTTAACTGCCTGGGCCTTGAAGCACTTCCAGGTGGAGCTGGAAAGCATTGGCTTGTTCGCGGCCGTGAGTGCCACAAGTGTTGGGCTGCCTGTCAAGCCCAACTTGTTCTTAGCCTTGATGGAGCGATATAATTCGCTCACTAGGACTTTTGCCACTCCGCTAGGGGAGTTGGTACTGGCCCTTCATGAGATGGCAGAGATTTCGAAGCTGCCAATGGGTGACACTCCTTATGAAGAGTATGTTCCCACAAATAGGGAGCTGAGGGATACAAACCCTCGGCAGTGGCAGTTTACCAGGAGCTGATGTGCCACTATCTTGCCTGCACCACTTTCTACAAAGAGCCCTCTGATTTGGCTCATATCAACAAGTGGGCAGCCTACCTCTTATTCCATCAGGCCAGAAATGCTAAGCCGGACAAGGTGGTAGATAGCCGAGATAAGCCCTTGAACCTCCTGAACATGCTTAGTGCCAACACGGTCGATGACCTTATTGAAGATGCAGGGGCTCCAGATTATATTCTCGATGAGGAGATAAGGGGGTTACCCTGCAGGTACTAAAGCCTTCAGTTATATGAGGCATTGTCGCAAGCCTCTGTCAAGGGAAGCTCAATTGGCTGGCTTCCTCTCGGTCTGGCTACGCCGATGGGTAGTGCCTGGCATCGCGTCTGCGGATCGCATCCATCGCAACACCTTATAGCCTGCAGTGCGTTTGGTGTTCGGAGCAAGACTGGGCCTGCTTCCTGCCATGGTATGTAGAATACAAGCTGGCTTGAGGGCCCTTACTGATGGGCTGCTAGCTGATGACACGCAGCGTGAAGGATTTTCGAGAGTGGAATTACCATTCCTATGCCTGATGGGATGGTTAATCCTTCACAACACCAGGGTGATGTCTCCCGGCTCTGCCAGTAGTTCGGGAAATAACTTCTTGTTGAACTACAAGAATTCCCTTTGGAACGTGGCGACCGTCATAGATTGTCGGCGAGCATTAAATTTTGCCCACGGCTGGAAGCTCTTCTGTACCGTCCCCCCCGTACATATCAATCAACAGGGGACAAAACTTAAGGATGGGGGCCATGGGAGGACCATTCTTTCTCCTGAAGCCTTCTACTGGTTGGTCTGCATTAGACCTTCCCATTTACTGTACAGAAGTGAA
This sequence comes from Iris macrosiphon, assembly GCA_036927795.1. Classification (NCBI taxonomy): domain Eukaryota; kingdom Viridiplantae; phylum Streptophyta; class Magnoliopsida; order Asparagales; family Iridaceae; genus Iris; species Iris macrosiphon. The sequence continues at coordinate 50,504 of JAYESA010000096.1, read as the reverse complement.
GACCACTGCTACTTGGAGCCTTATTTGCCCAGTCGGTTCGCTAGGCAGTTTGGGTACGACCAGTTGCATGTGGGGAATACCATCACCAGCTTCAAGTCCAAAGGTGGACTTATTGATGGAGCCAGAGGATGGCGGTACTTCATCACGAGCTGTACCGGTGCAACTTTTGCTGTGCCCGCGACTTCTCTCTCTATGGAGTTGCGCATCCTTCACTCGTACGCGTAGTTCTATGCGTCCATCAATACCTTCCATCAAGATTTTGATGTGCATGGAAGTTTTAGGATGCCCTTCCATAGGTCCACTGCGAGGGAGGATATTCCGTCATGAAGACACCACCGGGGCAGACGAGTACTTATTGATAATACCGAGAGGCATAATAGCTCCGCCAGCAGAGCCTCTCGTTATCCCCCATAAACGGAAGGCTTCCGCTCTGAAAGAGCCTTCCCCCCACAAGAAGAAGACTGTCAGAGGTCCGAAAAGGGCTTCCACCAGGGGGGCTTCTAGGAGTGAGCCTGTCGTATCCCTTTTGGGGATGATTCTTTGATCAGAGGTCCTTCGCCTTTTAGAGAGGGAACCTCCATAATTCCGGCTGATAGCGCTGGAGATTCTTTGCTCGCGGTTGCTGCCGCTACTACCGCTACTGGTAGTGCTTCGAGGTCGCCTTCGAGGCCGAGCATATTAAGAATACCTTTATCCAGACAAATAATGGGAATAACCCCTCCTTCGTCTGTAAGTATTTCCAGCGAGATTCCACCCGATGAACCTCGAGTGGATCTTGGTGACAACTGGGATGACTATCCTCCAACGTTAGTAGGTGCACCCTCTTCTCCAGGTATGATAGCTTGCTTAGCATCATTAAGAAATAATTTAGCTGTACAGGCTGCGGACGCAACATACATACCATCGGCCATGGGTAAATGTTGTCTTTACGCTTCTATTAGGAAAATTAACATCAAATTGATATTAATTTTCTCTTGTCTCCTTTTCAGGCGAAGACATCTCTGGGGAGGGCAGAGTCGACACAACCTCTGACTTTGTTGCGGATCCGGCTGATGAAACGGCGGCGTTCGAGGTCGAAGAAGCCTACTTCGAAGCTGCCGATCCTTCATCCGTAACATTTTTGGGTGTCGTCTCACCAACAGTAGTTTAAATTACATTGGAGGAGGATGAGCCCATCATCATGACTGTGCCTCCTTTGTTGAGTACGACACCAACTTCAACCGTTGCTGGTGTTCTCTCTTTTGTCATGCCATCTGTAGAGGCAACGGCCGTGGCAACATCCTCCGCGGTCATCCCTGAAAGGAGATTTCTCGGTATCGCAGCCACTCCCAGCGTGCATCCGATCTTCGATATGCTGGTTGAATAATATACCAGCCAATTCTACCACAGTTTGAACGAGTTGATTTCCATGGTGCTGGAGAAGAACCTGGGCTTTGATACTCTACTGACGTCCTCCCAGCTTGCGATAGCGCCGATTAGAAATTTCAACGATGCTGGAAGAGTTGATGCGCTGGAGCAAATAGTTAATGGTTTAGAACAACTCATTAACGAATATTTGCATCTATCTCGAGGCAGCATCGATGATATGGTTCAGGCCGAGTACGACTCCTTGACTGCGAAGCTTGCTGAGCAGATAGAATCTCTGAGCAAATCTATCCAGGCACAGCAGCAAGAGATGGATGAAGAGCAGGCCGTCTTGGTGGAAGTTATTCCTCAGCTAACTAAGTGTGAGGCCGAATATGAGGGAAATGAAGCGAGGGTTCGCAAATTGGAAGCTAAACTCGCTCAGGCAAGGGAGCGGCTTCTCAAGACGTCGGCATTTCAAGGTGTGCTGAAGGGCCAAATGGAGACAGCTCAGCAAAACTTGGCACAGGCGAGTGCCACCCGCGCCGATTTTGTTGATGCTCTGTCCGAACTATCTCGCTTGAGTGATGACAAGGCACGACTGAAACGGGCTCGCGCTAACATCTTGAACTCCAGGAATTAGAGGATGGCTGCTTTGGCGCAACAGATTCGCGACTTAAGTGCTCCTCCCCAATGATGTACCTTTCTGTTTCTCCTGTAATTTCTCAGAGATAATAAAGATACCTTTTCTGACTTTGTAGACCCATCACTTTAGAATATAAATGATAGGCTAAGATGAAAGTGATATCAGAGGTAATATGAACATGATATACTTTCAATAAGGTTTAGCTAAATGTAAAACTATTCAGGAGTAATATGAACCTGCTATAATATAATCTAACTCGATTTGTATACTAAACACTATCAAAGGTAATATGAATATGATAGGTTTACAAATTAGTTAAGGATATCTATTCGGAGGTCATACGAACCTGATAGAATATAATCCAGCCAGCCTTTGTATATAGTATCGTCAGAATAAGATCTTCATCATACTCCATTAAGTAAAGGAGATCAAGCATAGTACTTCTTCAGGGATTTGCTGTTTGATAGGAGCCATTATCAGATTTTCGATAGGTTTGGCTCATCTGTTAGCATTATTTGGGAATGTTGTTTCAATCACATAAGGGCCCTCTATTTCTTTGTGATTGTTTGTGTGGACTTCAGATATCGTACCAGAGGTAATATGGGCGTAGTACAATACAGTGATTTGGGGACATCCCACTGGGGGATCTTTGGTGGACCTATTATTTGTTGCTCACGTTGAGTGCAAATAATAAGTTTGAAACAAGCCCTGCCAGAGGTAATATGGATGTTTGTAAAATATGACTCTGTGGGGATAGTGGAGAGACGTAGTTCAGAGGTAATATGAACATGAACTATTCGTTTCCATTACGGGCATCCCCCAGGGGGTTTTAGTGGACCTATTACTTCTTGTGCACAATAGTGCAAGTAATAAGTTTAAGACAAGCCCTGCCAGAGGTAATATGGATGTGGCAATTTTTGCGGACTTAACACCACTGGCGTACTTAGAGTTAAGTACGGGTGCTAAGTTGAGATGACAACCGATATCAGAGGTAATATGGACATGATAATCGATAGCCGAATCCAGAAGGTTTGTTCAGAGGTAATATGAACATGACAAATTCAGCCGGAGAGAAATATTATGACAACAGTTCAGAGGTAATATGGACGTGAACTGATGTCCAAAAAACTCATTTGAGGAGTGATTCATTGAGTGTGGTCTATCCTAACATGAAGATAGACCAAAGGATTGCTCCGCTGGGACGATAGCTCAGAGGTAATATGAGCATGGCTAGCGTATAACGAGATTGGTTTGAATAGTCACTGCGGGAGTGTGCAAGTAGACCTAAGGATTGCTCCGGTGGGGATATTTTGGGGATCCATCATCCATTGCGTATCCGGGACTCTTGGATACGGATGATGGCTTTTTACAAGAATTTGTAACGGAGGAGAAAATGTTGCACATAGGCACTTACTGGGGATGAAGAAGTCAAGAGTTGATTTGTGCACCTGCCTTGTCCTGCTGGGGATGAGAGAAGTACAAGTCTAGCTTAGACATAGTACTTCTTTTTGGGCAGTGACAAACTCTTGAGTTGTGACCCTACTGGGGATGGTGGTATATATATCTACTCAGAGGCTGAATATAACCTGATTAGAACTCTGCGAAAGAGTTTTAGTGGACTTATCATCATGGACATGCTTAAAGTTAAGTATGGATGACAAGTTGAAATGACTGACACCCTCAATGGTAGTAGGAAGTTGAGGGGCAAAAATGTTTGCTTAGAGGTAAGATGGACGTGGCAAACTCTTGGGTTGTGGACTTATTACCCATGGCGTACCTTAAGTACAGATAATAAGCTGAAACGACTAGTACTAAAGTCGAAGAGAAGAACTTTACTCAGAGGTAATATGGACGTGGAAAAGTCCTAAAATTATCTTACTCAAAGGTAGTGTGGAAGTGATCATTTTTTGTGGTGATAGATTTACTTTGCGTAGTTCAGAGGTAATATGGACGTGATAGCAACAACCTGGGAGATTTGCTCAGAGGTCACTTGGACATGGTAAACTCAGCTGGGGAAAAAAAATTGGACAATAGTTCATAGGTAATATGGACGTGAACCCATGTCCTAAAAATTCACTAGGGAGTGATTTTGCTGAGTGAGGATAAACCTGGAGGTTGCTCCGCTGGGGAGATTTTAGGGACCCATCATCCGACATTTCTTGAGGGAGAAAATTGTCACGTTGGAATGAGATCAATTTGCGGTGACCCTCTTCTCGTTTATAAATACAAAGTGATGACTTTGGCGTCGATCAACTCCTGAATTCTTCTTTTCAGTACATAGCATGCCCTTGTGGGGTGATGAACGTACCGATGAAAGAGACAATATTCTGGGTCATCGACATTGCCAGCCCTTTCAGGGTATCTGATGTTGGGTAGCCGAAGCTTGTTTTCCTTCATCAATATATTGAAGATTTTAATGATGTCATCATCATTGAAGGAGAAACTCCCCTTTGGCATTCGGGCTACCGATACCTGAGTCGTACGGTCTTCAGGGAAGATGGTCATAGTTGCATCATCTTTGGACTCAGAGGGAATTCTATCCCTAACTTTGGATGCTGCTCTGTTTTGTCGAGGGAGACTACCCCCAGACATGTCGTTGTCTGGTTTGCCTTTGTCCACAGAGGTTGATTTAGAAGGACCTGTCTTTGGTATTACAGGATCAGACTCTGGAGGTTTGGAGTGTGCAAGAGATGTGGTATACCCTAACCCGAAACGAGTACGTTGACAGTAGGGATCACCATGCAACGGTATTCATCTGCCTTTTCCAGAATTGAGCCCTGGCTTCAACTTCAAATCATAACCCATATTTTGCATAATCTTTAAAGCTTGTGGGCTATTATGGTGACCCATGCAGGTCTAAAATCCTTAAATAGTGTAACATCCTAGGACAGAGTATGAAATAAGATGGAGGATTTTAGGAAAAGCTCATTCACAGAATAGGATCTTTTATTTCGAATCTTGACATCATTCCTAGTAAATTTTCCTATCATCCTTGATTTCCAAGTAATTTATTCTAATCCTACTATTCCTTAACCTTTCAGAATGGTTCAGACAAGGAATACCGTAGGAGGCACATCCGAACCCGTCGAACAGACTGTGCCTGAAACCCTTGCGCTCCCTCCGCCTCCAACTACTCCGACAGTTACTATGGATGGAGCACAGCTACTCGGAGTATTCCAGGGACTTATAGAATCCCAGAGGGAACAGACTGCCCTGCTACAAACTAGCCTTTCAGATGCTCTTCGATCCCAGGAGGCACCACAAAAGAAGCCAGGAAATGCCAAGGACTTCAAGAACCTTGGACCCAAGGAATTCTATGGGACTGAAGGTATTCTCTATGCCGATGAATGGATAGAAAATGTGGAGCGACTCCTGAAAACTGCTCGGGTCCCTGATGATCTTAAGGTGGAATCTGCAAGCCTGCAACTATTCGACATAGCTCGGACTTGGTTTAGAGATGAACCTCAGTTATCTGCTCCTGAGCTCACTTGGGAGGATTTCAAGAGGCTGTTCAAGAAGAAGTTCTATCCCGAAGTGGCTCGAGAAGCTCTCGAAAGTTAATTCGAGAGGCTGGAACAAGGTAATCTTTCTGTTGACGAGTACACTGCTGAATTTAGCAGACTGAGCCACTTTGCAGAATATATGGTTCGTACCCCTGAAGATAGAGCCCGTAGATTTAAGAAGGGGTTGTCTCCTGATATTCGCCTTGCTGTCACCCCTAGCCGAGCTCGTACATACGAAGAAATCTTGAGCGTGGCACAAGGTGTGGAAAGAGACATGGGACCTCGACTAAAGCGGGAAAGAGATGTTGGAAGTATGTGTAAACTCCCTCACCCAAAATAGGTATTTGTGTATATTTTATATTATTATATTTATTATAGATGTTGAATTTATTTAGAGTATTCTCTTAGTTAATTAGAAAATAATTTTTCTAATAGTATATTTACTTATATAAATATTCATTTAGAATTATTTTAGGTTATTTTAGATTTTTGGAGATTTTTCTAGAATTTTTGGTAATTAAAACTTAGAAAACATAAATTTTTAGACTTCTATGATTTACTATACGACCATACTTGCATGTCGTTCCTACCAAATATTTCATTTAGTTTAAAATATTTAATTATATTTTTTTGTAATTTATTTAGAATTTTAAGAAATTTATTTAGATTTTAAAATTATTTAGGATTTATTTGGATATATATAGTCTTAATATTAGATAGATGCTAATTTAGTGTTAATAGATATTAATAAGATTTTATAAATTATTTGTATTATCTTTAATTATATTTAATATTATAAATTATTGAGATAAATTCAAACTCTATTTTAAATTAATTCAAATCCTGAACCTACTAGGAAATCAACTTCATGCATATCCTATCCTTATTTAAATTCATCATAATCCTATCCAAATTAACCAATCCTAGTCCTATTTAATTAAGTAGTGTCCACCATTATAAATAACTCATCCTTCATATTTTTCTTCCCCAAATTCCTCTCTTTTTCGTCCAAAAAAAATAGTCAAAATTCGTCATAAATTCAGCCTCATTTTCCACTAGTTATGACGAATTAAAAAGACGATATCTCCTAGCTCCGGACTCCAAACACGCTCCAGTTTTTTTTGTTAGAATGATAATGAGGTTAGATTTCTGATTATATAAATTGTTTTTCTAAATTATGAGTATTAAATTCTGTAAAATTCGTAGAGCACAGCATGTCTGAAAATAGACGTGTTTCGATGTTTTCGTGATTCCGGGAGAACCAGGAGTCAGAATCATGAACCGTTTAAAGTTTCGGAAAGCTAATGTCGAGATCATCGACATAAATTTTTCCCAGAATTTAATTCGAATTATTTACATACTGTTAATTCTGTAGAACTTCTAGGTTAGAATTTAACCATCGATGCACAATACAAAATTTGTATGTGCCATAATTTCCAAACGAATTTGAATTCGGACGAGCCGTAAATTCCAGCATATTTTTGACGCTGAAATCTACAGGAAATCATGCATGAAAGTTGAGTTTGTATCGGTTGACTTTTTGGTCAACAGATCGCCTCGATTTGCGTGCCATGAGACTCGAGTTGATAAAATTCAGTTTCTTTGGACTAAATTTAGGAATTAACATAAAAATAAGAATAATAAGATTAAAATAGGATTTTAGAGTAATTATTCCAGAATTAAATAAATTAAAATAAATTATCTTTTGACGTGATAAATTTGTAATACATAGGCTATTTGGACTGTGACTTGGACTCTAATTCATACCAGCAGCAGGACTCCAGGCAAGATACCTTGCCAAATTATTTACAGTACTTTGCATGCTATTTATATTTCTTTTTATTTATTTCATTTCTGTATAGTTCTTGCATGTGTAGTTTTTCTTCAGTCATTACTATGTATTAGATATGTTGACACACACATGGCACCTAGTATCATGGGAGGACAATCATTAGGCGTATGGGCTTTTAACCACTCTGGTAAACCGTAGTATATAGTTCGCACTACGGGCGTGTGTCGCGCTGGTCGCTACCCCAGAGGTATGTCGATTTCTGTAGAGTCGCGCTGGTCGCTACCCCAGAGGTATGTCGATTTCTGATGTTCTAGACGGGTGTGTGAGTTGTGAGGCTTAGATCGAGTAGACTACCCTTGCCCATACGTCGAAAAGTTGTCCTCATTTGCATTCATATAGATTGTCTTGTACAGCGTACTTATTTATTTTCTAACCATATGCATGTTTACTGTATTCAAATTGGCTCGTATTTTCTGTATCTTGTTACGTCCCTCTGAGGACCTGGTCCGCTGCCAGGTGTATATTTTCTTGAGTATTTGCAAGAGCGCAGATTTGGGTGGTTACATGTGATCCGAGGATGTCTTCTCTTCGAGCTGTGATGGATAGTTGGTATTCTTATATTGTGTTGTGGTGTTGTACTCATATTGTATTTGCTCTTATATTCGAGTTGGTAGTGGATTTGTTTCCATCCAACTATCATCCTTAGATACTTCTTATTGAGATCTAGTTTCATAGATACTGGTTATTTATTTCTATATGATTTTGGTGGATGAGATTTAGATTTTACCCTGTGACTTGTATTACATTTTATACCACTTGTGGATTTTATATTCATATTACAGCGTACGTATGGATTTGGTTTCCATATATTAGAGTTGCCATATCCATGCGGCTGGCATGCTTACGTGTCCTAGTCCTACGTATTTTTGGGACTGGGGCATGACATGTTTTTGTGGTGGCCCATGCAGGTCGAGAGCATATTGTCTCGGTTACGTTACTGTACCGAACAAGCCTGCACCTAGGAGTAGAGTATAGGATCTCATCCACAATTGACTATGATTCATCTTCCTCCTCTCTGTTCTATTCGAACAATTGTATCCTGCTTGATTCCTGAACTTCCCTAATAAGTTCCTTGAGTATATATAGCCTTCTGCTAGAATATAGGAACCCATGTTATTAGGATGATAATTAGAGTAGCACACCTATTAAGAATACAACGAGAATATAGACACCACTAAGTTTAGAATATCTAGTGAATCCTAGAATTCCTTAGCTATAGATTGGTTTACCATTATCCCTGATATATTATGAAGACTGGAGGGTAGTATAGACACTACTAGAGTAGTTAGAAGTTTTACCATAATGTTTGACACCTAGTATCACATAGTCTTTTGACCTATTAATGGAGTGTGATTGAACAACATTAATTGTATGCTAGCTTAGGAGACAGTGTTTATTCAGACAATAGAATTTAGAGGTCCTTGCCCCCATTTGGTCGACTAGCGACACAGACAAGGAGGTTGTATTATAACTATAGAGATTTGTAGAGTCTTTATTATTATTGCTTATTCTATTTTGTTTTGTTTTGTTTTTGTGAACTTGAATTGACTTGTACCTCCTTTCATCATCATCTAGCGTACCTATAATTATTGTACCACCTTGACTTATGCCGCTATTATAGCTTAGTTTTGCAAGCTTATTCTTTCATCAAGCTTGTTCACTATATATGTATTAGTGGATGCATACATTAATACATTTCAGAATCAGTGTACTACGGTCTGATCAACCATAGTGCGCGTGGTTTGCCCTTCGTATAACAACTTTACGTGGATTGAGATATCTAGTAATTAGTAGATGAATGAACTTGCCCTCTAGATATGTCTAAGCATATCGTATCCGTTACATAACTGTACCGATGCGAGCATGTGGATATGCATTACCAAAATAGGACTTCAATCCACAACTGCTTTGACAATTCCTATTTGAATTCTTTAAACGTCTTGATCCCGATACTTCTATTCTATTACCTCGCCCTTGAACTCTTTATTATTGATCTCCGTCTTCCCTTATTTCGGAAAGACGAAACCTCATGCTTGGTATAAGTTTGATACATAGAGAGTACTAGATATACCCCATAGGCCGATCACATACTTGAGGATTATTCTTTCGTAATTATGGACATATCATAAATGATATAATCGGCGTTGAAGTTTTGAGGATTGAATGACATGAGTAAATAAATTAAGGAATATTTTTCTTAAAGTATATAGCCTTCTGTGATAGATGGGTAAATTCTAAGTTGGGTAGCAGTGCATTGTCAACTTGAGAGGAATTTCTTTTAGATTGTGATCGAGTAAGATTAGATTGGGAGAGGTTCAAGCCTTTTAATTTTGAGAAATTTTAAAAGAAGGATTAAGATAATGAGGATTTAACGAATTTTAAAATCTTGATATTGCGGACCAAATATTTATACCTTAAGTACATAATTTAAATTTTTGAGTATTGAAGGTAAAATCATCAATTTGAATTTGAAGGATAAATATATAATTTCAGAATTGAACATTGGTGGACTGCAATTAAATTATTTTTCAATTTGATGATTTAAATTAAGAATTAAAATTTGATGGTTGGACTACCTATTTGAAATATTGAGGATGTGAATGGAATTTAAAAAGTTGAAGAATACAAAAAAAAAAAATTATAAGTGAAAATAGGAATAATATTGGACTTGAATTACTTCTAGAGGAGATTATGATACTTGGAGATCGTGAGGTAAAATTTGATATGGGTTATTTAAATCTTGAAGATATTATATGGATTCAATTTAAATTTGGATATTGATGAGTTGGAAAAGTGAGAAGAGATTACAATAGGTTGAATTTTGATTTAAACAATGATTATCTTAATTTTGAAATGATCGCGATAGATTTGAATAGATTTTGTTATTTAAATTTTTGGAAGAGATTGCGATTGACGTACCTTATGTATGAATGAGAATGATTTAACAAATTATGTCTTATTTTAATTTCGAGGACGAAATTGTTTTAAGTTGGGTAGATTGTAAACTCCCTCACCCAAAATAGGTATTTGTGTATATTTTATATTATTATATTTATTATAGATGTTGAATTTATTTAGAGTATTCTCTTAGTTAATTAGAAAATAATTTTTCTAATAGTATATTTACTTATATAAATATTCATTTAGAATTATTTTAGGTTATTTTAGATTTTTGGAGATTTTTCTAGAATTTTTGGTAATTAAAACTTAGAAAACATAAATTTCTAGACTTCTATGATTTACTATACGACCATACTTGCATGTCGTTCCTACCAAATATTTATTTTAGTTTAAAATATTTAATTATATTTTTTTGTAATTTATTTAGAATTTTAAGAAATTTATTTAGATTTTAAAATTATTTAGGATTTATTTGGATATATATAGTCTTAATATTAGATAGATGCTAATTTAGTGTTAATAGATATTAATAAGATTTTATAAATTATTTGTATTATCTTTAATTATATTTAAGATTATAAATTATTGAGATAAATTCAAACTCTATTTTAAATTAATTCAAATCCTGAACGAAATCAACTTCATGCATATCCTATCCTTATTTAAATTCATCATAATCCTATCCAAATTAACCAATCCTAGTCCTATTTAATTAAGTAGTGTCCACCATTATAAATAACTCATCCTTCATATTTTTCTTCCCCAAATTCCTCTCTTTTTCGTCCAAAAAAAATAGTCAAAATTCGTCATAAATTCAGCCTCATTTTCCACTAGTTATGACGAATTAAAAAGACGATATCTCCAGGCTCCGGACTCCAAACACGCTCCAGTTTTTTTTGTTAGAACGATAATGAGGTTAGCTTTCTGATTATATAAATTGTTTTTCTAAATTATGATTATTAAATTCTGTAAAATTCGTAGAGCACAGCATGTCTAAAAATAGACGTGTTTCGATGTTTTCGTGATTCCGGGAGAACCAGGAGTCAGAATCATGAACCGTTTAAAGTTTCGGAAAGCTAATGTCGAGATCATCGACATAAATTTTTCCCAGAATTTAATTCGAATTATTTACATACTGTTAATTCTGTAGAACTTCTAGGTTAGAATTTAACCATCGATGCACAATACAAAATTTGTATGTGCCATAATTCCCAAACGAATTTGAATTCGGACGAGCCGTAAATTCCAGCATATTTTTGACGCTGAAATCTACAGGAAATCATGCATGAAAGTTGAGTTTGTGTCGGTTGACTTTTTGGTCAACAGATTGCCTCGATTTGCGTGCCATGAGACTCGAGTTGATAAAATTCAGTTTCTTTGGACAAAATTTAGGAATTAACATAAAAATAAGAATAATAAGATTAAAATAGGATTTTAGAGTAATTATTCCAGAATTAAATAAATTAAAATAAATTATCTTTTGACGTGATAAATTTGTAATACATAGGCTATTTGGACTGTGACTTGGATTCTAATTCATACCAGCAGCAGGACCCCAGGCAAGATACCTTGCCAAATTGTTTACAGTACTTTGCATGCTATTTATATTTCTTTTTATTTATTTCATTTCTGTATAGTTCTTGCATGTGTAGTTTTTCTCCAGTCATTACTATGTATTAGATATGTTGACACACACATGGCACCTAGTATCATGGGAGGACAATCATTAGGCGTATGGGCTTTTAACCACTCTGGTAAACCGTAGTATATAGTTCGCACTACGGGCGTGTGTCGCGCTGGTCGCTACCCCAGAGGTATGTCGATTTCTGTAGAGTCGCGCTGGTCGCTACCCCAGAGGTATGTCGATTTCTGATGTTCTAGACGGGTGTGTGAGTTGTGAGGCTTAGATCGAGTAGACTACCCTTGCCCATACGTCGAAAAGTTGTCCTCATTTGCATTCATATAGATTGTCTTGTACAGCGTACTTATTTATTTTCAAACCATATGCATGTTTACTGTATTCAAATTGGCTCGTATTTTCTGTATCTAGTTACGTCCCTCTGAGGACCTGGTCCGCTGCCAGGTGTATATTTTCTTGAGTATTTGCAAGAGCGCAGATTTGGATTATTACATGTGATCCGAGGATGTCTTCTCTTCGAGCTGTGATGGATAGTTGGTATTCTTATATTGTGTTGTGGTGTTGTACTCATATTGTATTTGCTCTTATATTCGAGTTGGTAGTGGATTTGTTTCCATCCAACTATCATCCTTAGATACTTCTTATTGAGATCTAGTTTCATAGATACTGGTTATTTATTTCTATATGATTTTGGTGGATGAGATTTAGATTTTACCCTGTGACTTGTATTACATTTTATACCACTTGTGGATTTTATATTCATATTACAGCGTACGTATGGATTTGGTTTCCATATATTAGAGTTGCCATATCCATGCGGCTGGCATGCTTACGTGTCCTAGTCCTACGTATTTTTGGGACTGGGGCATGACAGTATGGGACCCCACAAACGCCCATTCCAACCACAACTACAGCAGAGGGCCCCGCAACAAACCCAGCGTCCTCTCCCTCGAGCACCCCAACACCAAACTCAAGGACAGAACCAACAAGCTCCCACTTGTGGCTATTGTCAAAAACAAGGTCACACTTGGCAAGTTTGTAGAAAGAGGCTAGGTGTCTGTCTATATTGTGGATCAGCAACACATCAAATGAAGGACTGTCCTGCTGCTCAGGGACGCACAGCTGCACAAAAAGTTCCAGTTCAGGCCAGGCCCCCAGCAGCGCAGCAGAGAGGCCCCCACTCCCAACTCAACAACAACGCTTTGCTCAGCACCAGCATCAGCAACAGAGGGGTGCACCTCAACAAGGCCATGCTTTTACAATGACTCTAGAGAAAGCTGAAGCCACAGCAGATGTGATAACAGGTTCTGTACTTATAAATTCAGTACCAGCCATTACTTTATTTGATTCTGGAGCGTCACATTCATTCATGTCCGTAGATTTTCTTATGAAGCATAGTTTAGTCACAGAACCTCTTAGGAATTGTTATAAGATCATTACCGGTGGAGGAATTATCCCGGTTAGTGATGCATGTAACAATTGTCCTATTACACTATGTGGGAGAGAATTATATGCTAGGCTACTCGTAATGCCAATTCCCAGTTTCGACATTATTCTGGGTATAGATTGGTTGAGTCAGCATCATGCCACTATAGATTGTCACAGGGGTAGCGTAATCTTTAGGCCCCCTGACAAGCCAGAATTTGAATTCACTAGAGGTTCTAGAGAATGGGGTAGTAACCAAATTTGTGGAGCCCTAGTACCAGAAGAATTGCCACTACCTATCATTTCTGAATATCTTGATGTCTTCCCTGAGGATCTCCCAGGATTACCCCCAGACCGAGAAGTTGAATTCTCTATTGACTTAGTGCCAGGAGCAGCGCCAGTATCTCAAAATCCATATAGAATCAACAAGAAAGAGATAGTAGAATTAAATGAGCAGATAAAAGAGTTAGAAGACAAATGCTTCATTAGGTCTAGTGTTTCACCCTGGGGAGCTCCAGTATTATTTGTGCCAAAGAAGGATGGAACATCTCGAATGTGTATTGATTATAGGGCTTTGAATGCTTTAACAATCCAAAATAAATATCCCCTACCAAGGATAGATGATTTATTTGATCAATTAAGTTAGAAGATAAATGCTCCAGTATTATTTTCTAATTAACTAAGAGAATACTCTAAATAAATTCAACATCTATAATAAATATAATAATATAAAATATACACAAATACCTATTTTGGGTGAGGGAGTTTACAATCTACCCAACTTAAAACAATTTCGTCCTCGAAATTAAAATAAGACATAATTTGTTAAATCTTTCACATTCATACATAAGGTACGTCAATCGCAATCTCTTCCAAAAATTTAAATAACAAAATCTATTCAAATCTATCGCGATCATTTCAAAATTAAGATAATCATTGTTTAAATCAAAATTCAACCTATTGTAATCTCTTCTCACTTTTCCAACTCATCAATATCCAAATTTAAATTGAATCCATATAATATCTTCAAGATTTAAATAACCCATATCAAATTTTACCTCACGATCTCCAAGTATCATAATCTCCTCTAGAAGTAATTCGAGTCCAATATTATTCCTATTTTCACTTATAAATTTTTTTTTGTATTCTTTAACTTTTTAAATTCCATTCACATCCTCAATATTTCAAATAGGTAGTCCAACCATCAAATTTTAATTCTTAATTTAAATCATCAAATTAAAAAAATAATTTAATTGCAGTCCACCAATGTTCAAGTCTGAAATTATATATTTATCCTTCAAATTCAAATTGATGATTTTACCTTCAATACTCAAAAATTTAAATTATGTACTTAAGATATAAATATTTGGTCCGCAATATCAAGATTTTTAAAATTCATTAATCCTCATCATCTTAGTCATTCTTCTAAAATTCTCAAAATTAAATGGCTTGAACCTCTCCCAATCTAATCTTACTCGATCACAATCTAAAAGAAATTCCTCTCGAGTTGCCAATGCACTGCTACCCAACTTAGAATTTACTCATCTATCAGAGAAGGCTATATACTTTAAGAAAAATATTCCTTAATTTATTTACTCATGTCATTCAATCCTCAAAACTTCAACGCCGATTATATTATTTATGATATGTCCTTAATTACGAAAGAATAATCCTCAAGTATGTGATCGGCCTATGGGGTATATCTAGTACTCTCTATGTATCAAACTTATACCAAGCATGAGGTTTCGTCTTTCCGAAATAAGGGAAGACGGAGATCAATAATAAAGAGTTCAAGGGCGAGGTAATAGAATAGAAGTATCGGGATCAAGACGTTTAAAGAATTCAAATAGGAATTGTCAAAGCAGTTGTGGATTGAAGTCCTATTTTGGTAATACATATCCACATGCTCGCATCGGTACAGTTATGTAACGGATACGATATGCTTAGACATATCTAGAGGGCAAGTTCATTCATCTACTAATTACTAGATATCTCAATCCACGTAAAGTTGTTATACGAAGGGCAAACCACGCGCACTATGGTTGATCAGACCGTAGTACACTGATTCTGAAATGTATTAATGTATGCATCCACTAATACATATATAGTGAACAAGCTTGATGAAAGAATAAGCTTGCAAAACTAGGCTATAATAGCGGCATAAGTCAAGGTGGTACAATAATTATAGGTACGCTAGATGATGATAAAGGGAGGTATAAGTCAATTCAAGTTCACAAAAACAAAACAAAAAAATAGAATAAGCAATAATAATAAAGACTCTACAAATCTCTATAGTTATCATACAACCTCCTTGTCTATGTCGCTAGTCGACCAAATGGGGGCAAGGACCTCTAAATTCTATTGTCTGAATAAACACTGTCTCCTAAGCTAGCATACAATTAATGTTGTTCAATCACACTCCATTAATAGGTCAAAAGACTATGTGATACTAGGTGTCAAACATTATGGTAAAACTTCTAACTACTCTAGTAGTGTCTATACTACCCTCCAGTCTTCATAATATATCAGGGGTAATGGTAAACCAATCTATAGCTAAGGAATTCTAGGGTTCACTAGATATTCTAAACTTAGTGGTGTCTATATTCTCGTTGTATTCTTAATAGGTGTGCTACTCTAATTATCATCCTAATAACATGGGTTCCTATATTCTAGCAGAAGGCTATACATACTCAAGGAACTTATTAGGGAAGTACAGGAATCAAGCAGGATACAATTGTTCGAATAGAACAGAGAGGAGAAAGATGAATCATAGTCAATTGTGGATGAGATCCTATACTCTACTCCTAGGTGCAGGCTTGTTCTGTACAGTAACGTAACCGAGACAATATGCTCTTGACCTGCATGGGCCACCACAAAAACATGTCACGCCCCAGTCCCAAAAATACGTAGGACTAGGACACGTAAGCATGTCAGCCGTATGGATATGGCAACTCCAATATATGGAAACCAAATCCATACGTACGCTGTAATATGAATATAAAATCCACAAGTGGTATAAAATATAATACAAGTCACAGGGTAAAATCTAAATCTCATCCACCAAAATCATATAGAAATAAATAACCAGTATCTATGAAACTAGATCTCAATAAGAAGTATCTAAGGATGATAGTTGGATGGAAACAAATCCACTACCAACTCGAATATAAGAGCAAATATAATATGAGTACAACACCACAACACAATATAAGAATACCAACTATCCATCACAGCTCGAAGAGAAGACATCCTCGGATCACATGTAACCATCCAAATCTGCGCTCCTGTAAATACTCAAGAAAAAGATACACCTGGCAGTGGACCAGGTCCTCAGAGGGACGTAACAAGATACAGAAAATACGAGCCAATTTGAATACAGTAAACATGCATATGGTTTGAAAATAAATAAGTACGATGTACAAGACAATCTATATGAATGCAAATAAGGACAACTTTTTGATGTATGGGCAAGGGTAGGCTACTCGATCTAATCCTCACACCTCACGCTCGTCAGTGGACATCATCAGCCGACATACCTCTGGGGTAGCGACCCTCGGACTCCATCAATCGACATACCTCGGGGGTAGCGACCATCGGACACGACCACCATAGCGCGTGCTAGTTACTATGGTTTACCAGAGTGGTTGAAAGCCCATACGCCTAATGATTGTCCTCTCATGATACTAAGTGTCAAGTGTGTGTCAACATATCTAATATATAGTAATGACTGAAAAAGAACTACACATGCAAGAAATATACAGAAATACAATGAATATACAGAAATAAAATAAGCATGCAAAATACTGTAAGCAATTTGGCAAGGTATCTTGCCCTGGGTCCTGCTGCTGGTATGAATCAGAGTCCAAGTCACAGTCCAAATAGCCTATGTATTACAAATTTATCACGTCAAAAGATAATTTATTTTAATTTATTTAATTCTGGAATAATTACTCTAAAATCCTATTTTAATTTTATTATTCTGATTTTTATGTTAATTCCTAAATTTTGTCCAAAGAAACTGAATTTTATCAACTCGAGACTCATGACACGCAAATCGAGGCGATCTGTTGACCAAAAAGTCAACCGATACAAACTCAACTTTCATGCATGATTTCCTGTAGATTTCAGCGTCAAAAATATGCTGGAATTTACGGCTCATCCGAATTCAAATTCGTTTGGAAATTATGGCACATACAAATTTTGTATTGTGCACCGATGGTTAAATTCTAACCTAGAAGTTCTACAGAATTAACAGTATATAAATAATTCGAATTAAATTCTGGGAAAAATTTATGTCGATGATCTCGATATTAGCTTTCCGAAACTTTAAACGGTTCGTGATTCTGACTCCTGGTTCTCCCGGAATCACGAAAACATCGAAACACTTCTATTTTCGGACATGCTGTGCTCTACGAATTTTATAGAATTTAATACTCATAATTTAGAAAAACAATTTATATAATCAGAAATCTAACCTCATTATCGTTCTAACAAAAAAAACTGGAGCATGTTTGGAGTCCGGAGCTAGGAGATATCGTCTTTTTAATTCGTCATAACTAGTGGAAAATGAGGCTGAATTTATGACGAATTTTGACTATTTTTTGGACGAAAAAGAGAGGAATTTGGGGAAGAAAAATATGAAGGATGAGGTATTTATAATGGTGGACACTACTTAATTAAATAGGACTAGGATTGGTTAATTTGGATAGGATTATGATGAATTTAAATAAGGATAGGATATGCATGAAGTTGATTTCCTAGTAGGTTCAGGATTTGAATTAATTTAAAATAGAGTTTGAATTTATCTCAATAATTTATAATCTTAAATATAATTAAAGATAATACAAATAATTTATAAAATCTTATTAATATCTATTAACACTAAATTAGCATCTATCTAATATTAAGACTATATATATCCAAATAAATCCTAAATAATTTTAAAATCTAAATAAATTTCTTAAAATTCTAAATAAATTACAAAAAAATATAATTAAATATTTTAAACTAAAATAAATATTTGGTAGGAACGACATGCAAGTATGGTCGTATAGTAAATCATAGAAATCCTAGAAATTTATATTTTCTAAGTTTTAATTACCAAAAATTCTAGAAAAATCTCCAAAAATCTAAAATAACCTAAAATAATTCTAAATGAATATTTATATAAGTAAATATACTAAAAAAAATTATTTTCTAATTAACTAAGAGAATACTCTAAATAAATTCAACATCTATAATAAATATAATAATATAAAATATACACAAATACCTATTTTGGGTGAGGGAGTTTACAATCTACCCAACTTAAAACAATTTCGTCCTCGAAATTAAAATAAGACATAATTTGTTAAATCTTTCACATTCATACATAAGGTACGTCAATCGCAATCTCTTCCAAAAATTTAAATAACAAAATCTATTCAAATCTATCGCGATCATTTCAAAATTAAGATAATCATTGTTTAAATCAAAATTCAACCTATTGTAATCTCTTCTCACTTTTCCAACTCATCAATATCCAAATTTAAATTGAATCCATATAATATCTTCAAGATTTAAATAACCCATATCAAATTTTACCTCACGATCTCCAAGTATCATAATCTCCTCTAGAAGTAATTCGAGTCCAATATTATTCCTATTTTCACTTATAAATTTTTTTTTGTATTCTTCAACTTTTTAAATTCTATTCACATCCTCATTATTTCAAATAGGTAGTCCAACCATCAAATTTTAATTCTTAATTTAAATCATCAAATTAAAAAAATAATTTAATTGCAGTCCACCAATGTTCAAGTCTGAAATTATATATTTATCCTTCAAATTCAAATTGATGATTTTACCTTCAATACTCAAAAATTTAAATTATGTACTTAAGGTATAAATATTTGGTCCGCAATATCAAGATTTTTAAAATTCATTAATCCTCATCATCTTAGTCATTCTTCTAAAATTCTCAAAATTAAATGGCTTGAACCTCTCCCAATCTAATCTTACTCGATCACAATCTAAAAGAAATTCCTCTCGAGTTGCCAATGCACTGCTACCCAACTTAGAATTTACACATCTATCAGAGAAGGCTATATACTTTAAGAAAAATATTCCTTAATTTATTTACTCATGTCATTCAATCCTCAAAACTTCAACGCCGATTATATCATTTATGATATGTCCTTAATTACGAAAGAATAATCCTCAAGTATGTGATCGGCCTATGGGGTATATCTAGTACTCTCTGTGTATCAAACTTATACCAAGCATGAGGTTTCGTCTTTCCGAAATAAGGGAAGACGGAGATCAATAATAAAGAGTTCAAGGGCGAGGTAATAGAATAGAAGTATCGGGATCAAGACGTTTAAAGAATTCAAATAGGAATTGTCAAAGCAGTTGTGGATTGAAGTCCTATTTTGGTAATGCCTATCCACATGCTCGCATCGGTACAGTTATGTAACGGATACGATATGCTTAGACATATCTAGAGGGCAAGTTCATTCATCTACTAATTAATAGATATCTCAATCCACGTAAATTTGTTATACGAAGGGCAAACCACGCGCACTATGGTTGATCAGACCGTAGTACACTGATTCTGAAATGTATTAATGTATGCATCCACTATTACATATATAGTGAACAAGCTTGATGAAAGAATAAACTTGCAAAACTAGGCTATAATAGCGGCATAAGTCAAGGTGGTACAATAATTATAGGTACGCTAGATGATGATGAAGGGAGGTACAAGTCAATTCAAGTTCACAAAAACAAAACAAAAAAATAGAATAAGCAATAATAATAAAGACTCTACAAATCTCTATAGTTATCATACAACCTCCTTGTCTATGTCGCTAGTCGACCAAATGGGGGCAAGGACCTCTAAATTCTATTGTCTGAATAAACACTGTCTCCTAAGCTAGCATACAATTAATGTTGTTCAATCACACTCCATTAATAGGTCAAAAGACTATATGATACTAGGTGTCAAACATTATGGTAAAACTTCTAACTACTCTAGTAGTGTCTATACTACCCTCCAGTCTTCATAATATATCAGGGGTAATGGTAAACCAATCTATAGCTAAGGAATTCTAGGGTTCACTAGATATTCTAAACTTAGTGGTGTCTATATTCTCGTTGTATTCTTAATAGGTGTGCTACTCTAATTATCATCCTAATAACATGGGTTCCTATATTCTAGCAGAAGGCTATATATACTCAAGGAACTTATTAGGGAAGTACAGGAATCAAGCAGGATACAATTGTTCGAATAGAACAGAGAGGAGGAAGATGAATCATAGTCAATTGTGGATGAGATCCTATACTCTACTCCTAGGTGCAGGCTTGTTCGGTACAGTAACGTAATCGAGACAATATGCTCTTGACCTGCATGGGCCACCACAAAAATATGTCACGCCCCAGTCCCAAAAATACGTAGGACTAGGACACGTAAGCATGCCAGCCGCATGGATATGGCAACTCCAATATATGGAAACGAAATCCATACGTACGCTGTAATATGAATATAAAATCCACAAGTGGTATAAAATATAATACAAGTCACAGGGTAAAATCTAAATCTCATCCACCAAAATCATATAGAAATAAATAACCAGTATCTATGAAACTAGATCTCAATAAGAAGTATCTAAGGATGATAGTTGGATGGAAACAAATCCACTACCAACTCGAATATAAGAGCAAATACAATATGAGTACAACACCACAACACAATATAAGAATACCAACTATCCATCACAGCTCGAAGAGAAGACATCCTCGGATCACATGTAACCATCCAAATCTGCGCTCCTGCAAATACTCAAGAAAAAGATACACCTGGCAGTGGACCAGGTCCTCAGAGGGACGTAACAAGATACAGAAAATACGAGCCAATTTGAATACAGTAAACATGCATATGGTTTGAAAATAAATAAGTACGCTGTACAAGACAATCTATATGAATGCAAATGAGGACAACTTTTCGACGTATGGGCAAGGGTAGGCTACTCGATCTAATCCTCACACCTCACGCTCGTCAGTGGACATCATCAGCCGACATACCTCTGGGGTAGCGACCCTCGGACTCCATCAATCGACATACCTCGGGGGTAGCGACCATCGGACACGACCACCATAGCGCGTGCTAGTTACTATGGTTTACCAGAGTGGTTGAAAGCCCATACGCCTAATGATTGTCCTCTCATGATACTAAGTGTCAAGTGTGTGTCAACATATCTAATATATAGTAATGACTGAAAAAGAAC
Source organism: Iris macrosiphon (assembly GCA_036927795.1). Taxonomy (NCBI): domain Eukaryota; kingdom Viridiplantae; phylum Streptophyta; class Magnoliopsida; order Asparagales; family Iridaceae; genus Iris; species Iris macrosiphon. Next base: position 28,930 of record JAYESA010000096.1, on the reverse strand, counting down.
TACACATGCAAGAAATATACAGAAATACAATGAATATACAGAAATAAAATAAGCATGCAAAATACTGTAAGCAATTTGGCAAGGTATCTTGCCTGGGGTCCTGCTGCTGGTATGAATCAGAGTCCAAGTCACAGTCCAAATAGCCTATGTATTACAAATTTATCACGTCAAAAGATAATTTATTTTAATTTATTTAATTCTGGAATAATTATTCTAAAATCCTATTTTAATTTTATTATTCTGATTTTTATGTTAATTCCTAAATTTTGTCCAAAGAAACTGAATTTTATCAACTCGAGACTCATGGCACGCAAATCGAGGCGATCTGTTGACCAAAAAGTCAACCGACACAAACTCAACTTTTATGCATGATTTCCTGTAGATTTTAGCGTCAAAAATATGCTGGAATTTACGGCTCGTCGGAATTCAAATTCGTTTGGAAATTATGGCACATACAAATTTTGTATTATGCACCGATGGTTAAATTCTAACCTAGAAGTTCTACAGAATTAACATTATATAAATAATTCGAATTAAATTCTGGGAAAAATTTATGTCGATGATCTCGACATTAGCTTTCCGAAACTTTAAACGGTTCGTGATTCTGACTCCTAGTTCTCCCGGAATCACGAAAACATCGAAACACGTCTATTTTCGGACATGCTGTGCTCTACGAATTTTACAGAATTTAATACTCATAATTTAGAAAAACAATTTATATAATCAGAAATTTAACCTCATTATCGTTCTAACAAAAAAAACTGGAGCGTGTTTGGAGTCCGGAGCTAGGAGATATCGTCTTTTTAATTCGTCATAACTAGTGAAAAATGAGGCTGAATTTATGACGAATTTTGACTATTTTTTGGACGAAAAAGAGAGGAATTTGGGGAAGAAAAATATGAAGGATGAGGTATTTATAATGGTGGACACTACTTAATTAAATAGGACTAGGATTGGTTAATTTGGATAGGATTATGATGAATTTAAATAAGGATAGGATATGCATGAAGTTGATTTCCTAGTAGGTTCAGGATTTGAATTAATTTAAAATAGAGTTTGAATTTATCTCAATAATTTATAATCTTAAATATAATTAAAGATAATACAAATAATTTATAAAATCTTATTAATATCTATTAACACTAAATTAGCATCTATCTAATATTAAGACTATATATATCCAAATAAATCCTAAATAATTTTAAAATCTAAATAAATTTCTTAAAATTCTAAATAAATTACAAAAAAATATAATTAAATATTTTAAACTAAAATAAATATTTGGTAGGAACGACATGCAAGTATGGTCGTATAGTAAATCATAGAAGTCCTAGAAATTTATGTTTTCTAAGTTTTAATTACCAAAAATTCTAGAAAAATCTCCAAAAATCTAAAATAACCTAAAATAATTCTAAATGAATATTTATATAAGTAAATATACTAAAAAAAATTATTTTCTAATTAACTAAGAGAATACTCTAAATAAATTTAACATCTATAATAAATATAATAATATAAAATATACACAAATACCTATTTTGGGTGAGGGAGTTTACAGATGGCATAGCAGTAGATCCTAAGAAGGTAGCAGCAGTAGAATCATGGCCCACTCCAGACTCTGTACTAGAAATTAGAAGTTTCCTGGGACTAGCTGGCTATTATCGAAAGTTTGTGAAGGACTTTGCTAAAATTGCTGAACCAATGACGAAATTAACAAGGAAGAATGAAGAATTTATATGGACTGATGAATGTCAACATGCTTTTGAAGAATTAAAAAAAAAGGCTGACTACTGCCCTTATTCTGACCTTACCATCTGGAACCGGAGGATTCGCTATATACAGTGATGCTTCTGGAAAGGGTCTAGGTTGTGTATTGCAGCAGAACAAAAAAGTAATAGCATATGCTTCATAAGCATATTGGTCGAACTGTACGACCAGAGTCTTCTTCGTTGATCCGACGGATACAGCATCGTGTTGAGCAATGGCTTTCTCGTCAGATGAGAAAGTGATCCCCAACAGAGTCGCCATCTTGTGTTTGATGATAAACAAAAGAAATTGAAACTAGGTTTATATGAAACCCTTTCTTTGTTTACAAACAAGAAAAAGAAGTACAATTAATCCTATACGAGGATGTTAAGTACAAAAATTTGATTCTGGGGAAATATTGCTATAGGAGTCTGATCTGCGGTCGATCACTTTGTCCCTTGGACCACACGATGATGAAGAAGTGCTGTAGAAGAAGGAGAAGAAGCTTCAAAGACTGCAGGAGGGATTGAACTCTCGTTGCCAAAGTTGTCAACCAACACTCTCTGGATATGCTCTCTCTCTGATCTTGACCTTGACCTCTATCTGAAATCTGAATTCGATCTCCCACCTCTGTCTCCTGTGGCCGGAAATCTCTATTTATAGAGTTCGGTCACAGTAACTGACCAGTCGGCGTAGAAACCGAACAGCGGAGAGAGCTGCACATTTTACGCGGCGGTTATAATAACTACTACCCACGTATGAATGATCTCCCGAATCTGCGTGTGACGCGTGTCCCATTATGAGGTAATGCGTATAATCGCCCATCGGAGATCACGGCATGCAAGCCACGTAGGTAACTGCCCCTCGCGTAGAGAAGGTTGGCATAAAAGCCAAATAACTGTCTCATTGGCGTAAAAGCCAAATAGTTATCTTGTCGGCGTAAAAGCCAAATAGCTGTCTTGTTGGCGTAGAAGCCAAGTAGATGTCTTGTTGGCGTAAAAGCCAAGTAGCTGTCTTGATGGCGTAAAAGTGAAGTTCTGCGTAAAGCTTGATGCTGCATAGATAGGTAACTAGCGTAAAGATAGCCAATTAACCTTCCTTGACTGAGGTCTTGAGCGTATTCGGGACCAAATAGCTTTATCACGTACCTTCGCAAATATAGCCTGAGTTGGCGTATTTCGAGGAGATAGCATACGGCGTACTCCTATAGTTGAAAATAGCCAGGTCGGCGTATTTCGAGGAGATAGCATATGGCGTACTCCTATAGCTGAAAATAGCCTGGTTGGCATAAAATGCCAGGATGGTGACGTGAGTATATTAGCCCTAATTTTAGCTCTCCCAGTCATTAAAAGTAGAACCAAATCTTGTGCATTAAATGCAGAGATCTGCCCCCATCTCGCACATTAACTGTAGAGACATGCCTCGAGTTCTGTACGAAGAACAGCTTTTGATGTGGCATCTGATTTCGTCTCATCTTGAGCGTAAAAGCTCATCTCTGCCTGTGTAGAATAGGCAGTGTATTCCTTGAATGCGTAAAAATAACTTATATAACGGTTTATGTCACTAAACGACAATCTGGGGCTCTGTGCAGAATCATTATTACAGCCGTCCTCTCGATCGTCGTGCAGTACTCTTTGTCAGGAGTCAGGTTCACTTCTTCATCTGACAGGTTCATTCGAGGAATACGAAGAGTTCCTCGTACAACTTCATATTGTATTAAAAGCAGACATATTTTACGCCAAAGTGGCGATGTAGCAACCTTTTTATGCCAAAGCAGTCTGGAAGTACTACTTTACGCGGGCTATTCTGGAGCTCTATTTTACGCTGAATAGAGTTGAAGCTCTGTTGTACGCCAATGGCTCCGAAGTCATGTTTTTATGCCATACAGTGCTGGAGCTCTATTTTACGCGAGCTTCATGTACGTTGGAGGTTTTATGCGTATAATTCCCTAGAGTATTTTTCATGCTTCTACAGTCCCAGCGAGGACGATCGGTTCCGTAAAGGATCCAGCAAGGGCGATTGACCCTTTCAGGATCGGGGCCTGGCACAGTCGTACCCTCATTCTTTCTGCTATAAAATTGGCTTTTGGCCACAAGTTGGCCCTTTTACCGGCTATGGTTTGTTGTATCTATCGTGGCATCCGTAACTTTGCCTAGAAGGTGAAGGACTACCTAGGTAAATGATACTTCAACAGGGTCGAGCTTTCTTACCATTACTTGATGGGGTAGCTTCTTCTCCATCATGGGTCCTTGATGAGCCCTGGGACAAATGAGGATATGGTGGCTGTCGACGCCCTGATCCGCAGGTATCGGAAGATGAAGTGAAAGAGCGACATCGTTCCCTCTAGTAGGAGAGGCTCTTCTTTAAGACTGGCTGGACTTTTTTCACGTCTGAGCCAGAGTTTACTAATGATGAAAGAAATGTCGTTCACTACGACGACAGGGGTCATCCCGCAGCTTATCGGATAGGCTCTTTCACTGGCTTCAAGCCATCCGTCCCTCTCATCTAGTGTACCAGAATAAAGCTACCTTTTTTGTGGAGACCTACTTGCCCAGCCGCTTCGCTCGTTAGTTCAGCTACACTCAACTATTACAGGGTCACCCGAGTGCATCTCTTGGGCATAATAGCAGTTTGCTCGATGGAGCTCGAGCATGGAGTTACTATAACGCTATTGGTACCCAGGTTCGGTTTCAATTGCCAACAACCGGGGTCATACCAAGAATAATATATACATCGATGAAGTATTATTGTACGGCGAATGCCCCACCGGCTAACTTTGACCCGAAGAGGAGTTATATTGAAGGCACCATGCTGATGCCTCCGGATGCAAGAGCGCGTAGGACGCCCAAGAAGGGCAAGGGAGTGGCCAGGCCTCTGATCGTTGAGCTAGACCCATCGACCGGGAAGGAAGCCACGTCTCCTTTTGATGATCCTCCACATTCTAAGCGCACGTCAAAGGTCGATAAGCATCATGCTCGCTACTCTAAGAAGGCGAAGATGGATGTGGTCCATGTCAATACCATATTTTCTAGGAAAGGGTATTTTGGTTATTTTATAATTAATTAAATATTGTACATATTGTATATTTATTTATTATGTTATTTATTTATTGTTAGATATTAGTTTATTGTTTTGGACTTGTGTTAGTGGACCTAACTAGTTTAGATTAGATCCATGGACCAACATTTAAATTTAGTAAGAATTGAGCCCAATTATAAGCCCATTCATTAGGAGGATGATTAATTAAGTTAAACCTATTATACTAGAAACTTCCTTCCTCAATTATTTCTTAATGATAGGCCCCAAAGAATATTTTAGACTTTGCATAGTAGCTTGAGGAGGGGGCTAAGGGGGCCGGCCATATAAAATAGGAGGGATAATTTCTCTCTCATTATTTTTTATTTCAAAACTAGGTCTAGAATTTTCTCTTTCGAATTTCTTCATTCCCACACCAAATTTCTTTCTAATTTATTCCCAAATCATGATTGGAGTCTATTGAAGCAAGGATCTACAAGGAGGAAGCAAGGATCTACAAGGAGGAGCAAGGATCTACAAGTTGGAGGCTCTTTTCACCAATTTTAGAAGTTTTATTGGGAATCCATCTCCCAATAGGTACAATTCAGTATTTTCTCTTTAATTAGACTCTAAATCTGTGTTTTAATCATTAAGAACCATCCCATATGCTAAGTCTACCCATAGGAATTGGAATTAGGTTCATATGAGGCCTATGGAGAAAGTTATGTGTTGTTTTGTTTCAATTTTGGGAGAATTTCGAGATTGACACATCTTGTGTTTCTCAATTGGTCAATTAGACCAAATTGACATGTGTTTGATTATGTGTGGCTAGTGTAGTGTCCATAATTGGATACGTGTAGGCCATATTCCGACAATTTGGAGATACATGTTAATTTTGGGATTTTTCTCCGACACGGTGGTTTAAGCATGTCATATTTTGACACGGACACGTAGATGTGTATTTAACTCTTTGTATTATTCATAATTACTATTTTAGACTTGCTCGTGTCCTTCGGGGTACGTTTGGTTGTGTGGTGGACTCGTATCGCAAGCGTATCAAAGATCTAGTGTGATACGGGTGCGATGCACTCCACGTGTTTGTTTTCTTGCATTTGAATAATTGTTTATAGCTATTAGTGATATATAATTTCATGATTATATATATATATATATATACATATATATATATATATATACATATATATATATATATATACATATATATATATATATATACATATATATATATATATATATACATATATATATATATATATATATATACATATATATATATATATATACATATATATATATATATATACATATATATATACATATATATATATATACATATATATATATATATATATATATATATATATATATATATATATATATATATATGTATGTTGGTGTTTATAAATATATACACAGAGAGTGGTATATATGTATGTGTGTATGTTATATATATGTACATATGCATGTGTATATATATAGATATAGATATGTATGTATAAGTGTTATATTTATATGTTTATGTATATATATATATATATATATATATATATATATACATCTACTTGTGCATATGTGTGTGTGTGTTTGTGTGTGCATAGAGGATGTGTGTGTGTGTGTGTGTGTGTGTGTGTGTGTGCTAGGGGGATCGAACTGCACAAAAGAAGAGCAGTGCAGCAAGAAGGTAGCCAACAACAACTTCAGCAACATAGCAGTAGCTATATGCACTGCAGCTAGCTAGCAAATAGCAGCAGGCAGTGCAACATGCTACATAGTAAGCAACAAGCACTGCAGTGGCCCGAGCAGGCAGTGCACGACCAGCAGCAGCTGCAGCTAGCAGTTTCAACATCAGTGGTAGCAATGCTGCAGCAAGATCTCGAGGTAGCTGCAGCAGCAGCTCAAGCAGGAAGTAGCAGCAATGCAGCTATGCAGTGGCAGCAGCAGCAAATCAGCAAGGCATGTGCAGCAGCATCCAGTAATAGCAGCCACATCAAGAGTTTCAACAACAGCTAGGACAATAAGGTGAGAAGGTTAGCTAGTAGTTTATGAGAGGGTTAGTTAGTAGTTCATAAATAGTTTAGTTAGTTATCGAGTTATTTAGTTATCTATATATATGTACTTGTGTTAGATTGGTAATTATATAAATACTTGATTACTAGCTAGTAGTTATAAATATTTGTGTATTCCTATGGTTATCTAGTGGTTATATATATATATATATATATATATATATATATATATATATATATATACTTGTTAGAGATATGTATGTAGTTGTATGTATATGTATATATGTTTTAGTATGTTAGTAGTTAGTATAGTTAGTGGTAGTATATTAGTTAGTTAATATTAGTTATAGTTTAGTTTTGGGTAGTTAATTATTTACTAGAATTTGAATTACCTTGTGATACCAAGGTAATGTCAAGATATTGGATTGATACTCAAGGTATTGGGTTTGAGTATCAAGATGGGTGTGTAGTGGTGTGATACCGCATTGGTTCAAAGCCAAGGTACCCACTTAGCATTAGTTTAGTTAGGAATATTAGATATTGTGATTGTATATACATACTATGATATTTTTATATCTTTAAATTGCGTATCTTAGGATATGGTATCTTATGGTTTCCTAGTATCCTAGTATAACTAGTGTGGCCTAGTTACATAGTGTATGGACCCAATATCCTAGAGATAGACTCATGCAACCTAGAAATAGCTAGTTTGACCAGTTTGACCTAGAGTTAACCTAGTTTGACTATTTTGACTTAGAAATGGCTTTATGACCTAGAAGTTGACTAGTTTAACTTATTTTTATTCCAAAACCTTATATTGATATAATATTCCATATTTAGCTCTTTGAGGCACCGTACCGGACATCTGTGATACAGTTCACCGGATTTTAGACGAGTACATTCTCTGATTGTTTTTCATTTATGATATCCTCTATGTCTCTTATATCTAGTATAGATATCCTTGATTTCGTGACACGATGGTTACACGGATTGATATATCCGGATCTCGTCATAGATATTATTCCTTGGTATTTATTGTGTATCTTATGCAAGCCTTGTTTCCTTGTTCTTCTTGTATAAATACAGATATTGGTTAAAGAGAAGAGTTGTCACGCCCCAGTCCCAAAAATACGTAGGACTAGGACACGTAAGCATGCCAGCCGCATGGATATGTCAACTCCAATATATGGAAACCAAATCCATACGTACGCTGTAATATGAATATCAAATGCATAAGTGGTATAAAATGTATTACAAGTCACAGGGTGTAATCTAAATCTCATCTACGAAAATCAAATATAATTACATAACCAGCATCTATGAAACTAGATCTCACTAAGAAGTATCTAAGGATGATAGTTGGATGGAAATAAATCCACTACCAACTAGAATATAAGAATAAATACAATATAAGTACAACACAAACAAACACAATATAAGAATACCAGCTATCAATCACGGGCTCAAAGAGAAGACATCCTCGAAACATATGTAACCATCCGAATCTGCGCTCCTGCGAATACTCAAGAACAGATACACCTGGAAGGGCCAGGTCCTCAGAGGGACATAACAAGATAAATAAAAGCATGCCAATAAAGTACTGAAATAAATATCCAATGGTCGCCTAACCGTCTAAGTGAATGCAGTTAAGAACAACTTTCCTCACAAGTGAGCTATCTGGCTGAAAACTGGGATTGGCATGACTCTCTTGGAGAACCAGGGGCCTCAAAGGCACGTCGTCTTTTGAATGGCGGAGGCCCGCCAAGTAGTATATGGGGTCATCACCGCCCATATCTCCAGCGGAGCTTCCGGGTTACAGAAGGAAAAAGTGTAAAGGAGCTCAAATGCGGTACTTGTTGTTCTCCCCACCCCATGCTCTAAGCATGTCACATCCATGACACAATTTGGTTCATAGCCTATTCTTAGTACCCTAGCCCAATCCTGCAACCAAACAAGGACAAGGATGGGACCACCTTACTACAATAGGCTATGTCCATAGACCTCTAATAACTGCTAAGTCTACTAGCATGCAAAGTTTCTAACAGCAGTTATTCCTAACGCACGACCCACACGTACAGGAGGCCAGACCTACACGCAGTCCATGATCTCTATATGAGACTCACACTCGTGTACCAACTGTGTCACGGCCAATGAACCTAATGATGCTACATGATAATGGGGTAGTCTCATAAACAAGGTCAATGCAATACAGAGATAAAAATATATCGCGACGACACCGTCGCACGTATTTTATATAACAGTTAAAATATATGAACTAAAGACAGAAAATAAAGATGCATGTAACATATGGAATATAAATAATAGTACAATGGCAAGGTATACTTGACTGGCAAGAAAGCTGCGATGTACCAATAACCTGCTCCAGAAATCGCGCAGAACAAATCCAACATCCTATGCACATATAATATAATGCAAATATAATCATTAGTCATTACACTAGCACACACACAACAATATTTACACTGGACTTAGGGGGTATACTAGGGGTAACACTAGTCATCTAACATGGTTAATTATGCGTTGAATTACGCGGGTGTCGCGTCTTCAAGTAATGTACACAATGAGTCAGTCAATTGACAGATGTCTACGCCAGTACGTTAATGTACGCAAGGCGGACAATTCACAAGTGCTTAGGGTCAACATGGTCAGGGTGAGTACGGGACAGTCCACGGTGTCCTAGGGTATAACGTACTTGATAATGCAAGCACGAGAATGTAAGGGTCACGATGTCCATCTCTAGGTGACATTACACAACTCCGCGTACGGTGTTGGCACCCGACTATTAATCGGACGCTAAGTACGTCACACGGTCCTAGGTCAAGCATGTACAACAATATAAATACAATCAAAGAACTAAATAACAAAACTGGAGCCGTAGGGCCCACGATATATGATTTTGTCAACGTTCTAAGAATCAAACCAAACTTGGGTCACAGGACCAGCGTATTGCTACGAGTCCGATGGCACAAGTTTCGTTTTGATCCGACGTGTGTACACAAAGTTACGATGAGTTCCAGAATAGGCGGATACGGGGCGTTGTCGACGGATACGCGTTGATTTCGGTGTGCACGCACATCCAAATCAACTTCTGCGAAATCCTGTACGTCCGTATCAACGGCGCGCACGTTTCGGTGAAGACTGCACGCGACCAACGCACTCAGTTCCGGGGGAAAATGGGGTATTATTTTTCCTGTTTTTGGATCGCGGTTCGCGATCGCCACAGGACGCGACGCACTGAGCGGGTTGCACGGGCATCGAGAGGGTTACACATCCTACGCGTCACAACTGACGGAACGGAAAATGGAGCAACGAGGAGAGAGAACGGGTTACCTGAATAGGGCTCCGTGGAACGGGTTTCTTCGTGTCCGTGAGGCGACACGACACAAACTGTGTCCGGGTTACTGTGTTGTGCCGTGTCCGAGTACTGTGCCGTGGTTAGGGTTTCTGCTCGAGTCGGCGTCGTCGGTCGGTGGGGCGGCCGGAGATGAGATCCGTTGTGGTGGTCGAACTATGGGTCGAGGAGATTCCGGCAAGAAGGACAGGGAGCAGGAGGAGGAGCAGGGAAGCAGGGAGGAAGACGACGGGTGGTTGGGTGGTCGGCTGGGCGAGGCTCGGGTCGAAGAATGACGAACTCCGGCGAAGGGAAGGATGGGGAAGACAGTGAATAGGAACTCGGGGAAGGTCGGTGTTAATGGAGGAGATCGAGGTCGGGTGGCTGTTCGACGCTCGTGGAGGAGCTCAGGAAGAAGGAAGAGGTCGAGGGAGGAGCACGGGGTGGAGTTCCGGCCAGTGGGAGGAAGTTCAGCCAGCAGGAGGAGGAGGACAGGGTGGAGACGGGGACGGCCGGGCTGAAGTAATGGTGGTGAGTGGTTTCCCGGAGAAGAAGAAGTGCAGGGAGAGGTCGACGGTGATGCTGGTGGTGGTTGCCTCCGGCGTAGGCGGTCGAGGAAAGGAGGGTGGACTCGGGGACGATGACGAGGGAAGGGTTCTCGGTGGTTGGGGATTAGGGTTCCGGCGGCCGGGCAGAGGCGGGGGAGGAAGAGGGGATTAGGGTTCAGGCTAGGGCTCAGGGCGACCGGGGCGGAGCTGCGGGCGGCGGAGAGAGGAGAGAGATAGGGTGATCTGGCGGTGGGGCGTGGAAATCGAGAGATTTATAGGAGGTCGGAACAGTGTTTCCGGTGTAGATTAGGATTAGGGTTTCGGTCAGGGTTTCGGGTCCGGGTCGGGTTCACTTTGGATCCGACCCGACTCGTTAAGGGCTGGGTTGGTTCGGTTTGGTTTGACAGTGGTTTGGTTTGGTTTATTTCCAAATAAACCGGGTTCAGTCAGGGTTTATTTTGGTTTAAATATAACTTGGTTTTTAGGGCTTTTAAAATGTTTTTGGGGTCCAATAAATTCCCGGAAAATTATCCTATGTCTAGTTTTTCATTTCACACCCAAAAATATTATTCTCATAATATTTTAATATTAATTAACATCATTTAAAAATCATTTCAATTTAAAATACCTTAGTTTAAATCCCCAAAAATTACAGAGAATTGTCAAAAATCCAAATTAAAAATTCCTGAAAAATCAGGGGGTTTACAAGAGTAGCGCCCTGCTTGTGAAAACCCGTATCATAATGTACCATGGTTGGATCCACTATACTAGTCGGGGGCGAGGAGTATGTAGTGTAGATATGTGATCATACCCTCCTTGTATCAAGTCTTGTTCATTGAATATTGTTAATCATACACCGCACGTATGATTAGACAGGCCATAAATCTTGTATCAAGTCCCAAGCCGATCATATGTTAAAGCTGGTACTCACTCACTTAGTCATTAGTATTTCTTGTTCATTTCCATATTGCCCATTCTTGTATTTATTTCCAGTATTTTCTTTAATACATATCTCTTGTATCTATATGTTGCATCTTGTATATTCATATATATTTACTGTTATATAGTTTATATCATTTATTAGAACTATTGTTAGAGATGTACTCTCCTCATTTCCTAACTGGATATATTTTTCCCAGATGATACTAAGGAGTGGTACCCCACTCACTACGAGCCTCAGGATATTGTGGGCTTAGAGCTAGAGACCTTGGCTCAGGAGGGTCTCATTCCGACTGAGACAGACGACCCAGGACTCGTAGCTTCTTAGTTAGACTCTTGTGTTGGATTTGTCTTCAGCATATTCTTTTAGTATTTTTCTAACTCATTGGATATTATTTTAGTCTTGTGAGTTCTATTTGTGACTCATATATTCTTTTATCATATTCGTGCTTTATTCTATCTATAGATCTGTGATTGAGTATATTCATTTACATTGGTGGCATTGTTATGTCTGGATTATTAGATAGATAGTTTAACCAAACAGCGTTCTACCGCCGATGTTATGGCATAGGATGGACATTGTTCACTACTTGCATCCCTACACCGGGTGCGGGTCATGACAGTCCCAGAGACCGAACCTGCGGTGAAGTCAAAGTCTCTTGAGAAGGGGACTGTGAGAAAAGAGGTAGGGCCCATTGCACTAGTGGTTTCCGAAGGCAATCCCACTTTAGATGCTTTAGCAGTATCTGTAAACCCTCTTAATTTGATTCTACCTGGTTCTCTATATAAATATCTTGGTTCTGGTCTATTTTAAAATTTACAAACACATGAGAGAAGGTACCGTCCCTGGTGAACAACCGCTTCAGTATTTTCTTACGTCGAACCGGAAAAGGAAACCTCACCGGAGTTCCATGTGGGTGCCTCGTAACTAGTTCTTGAGGCCTCGGGATCTCATGGATCGGATGCAGCTTCAGCAGAGTAGTCTTATACCCCCTTGGAGCACATATTCGTTGATGATATAGATGCCATAGGGAAGGCTATGACAATGTTGGACGAGCCATAACATGTGCCACCCCCCTCGTGTATATTATTTCATAAATTCTCAAGAGGTAAAATTTTCTATTTTCAGCTTTCAATTCTCCGGGTGAAGTTAATTACTAGTTATTCTAGTTCTGCAGACTCTTCCTTTCCCTTGAGGACTGTGGACGTTGCTGCCGAGGAGGGTATCATGGAAGAATGATGATTGAGCTTGTTAGGAAGATGACTAAGTCTCTCCCTAGATCTGGTGAAGGATCCCCTATAATGCCCCCTACAGAGACTGTGGTGGAGGCGGTTCCTACCATTGAAGGTTTTTTAGCGCGATGGCTTCTCCCCCAACCCTTGTTGTTGGGGATCCATATTTGAAGCCTCTCTGGATAGCGTGGTGGTAAGCTATCGCGGGAAGGATGTTTCCGATGTTCCTGGTACTACGGTCGCTGGGTCATCATCCGAGACTGCCACAATGCAGTCTGGGGTTGGTACACAGGTGGGAGCCGATGCAGCGGGGCGCTCTGGTACTTCTGTCCCAAGTCTCGGTACTACCCCACCATCTGTTTCTCAGCTGCCGGGTATCCAGGCATTTCATGCATCCATGAAGGATTGGATCGCAAGTAGGACTGGCGGTCGCTCCTCTGCTGCTACTTCGCCTTCAAGGCATTCAAGTTCATCGAGCATCATTGTACAACCTGTTGCCCCTGTGGCTTCTTCCTCCATCCAGCCGCCTTTGACTCTGGCTACACTGGAAGAGATTGACGAAAACGTCAGACTCTCCATTAGGAGCTTCCACATGTTCTTGAAGCAAGGGGTCGAGGGCGTGTTAGAGCGCAACAAATCCTTTGCCTGGGCAAAGCACTTTGCCGAGGGCCAGGTCCATTATCTGAGGGGTCTCCCCGGTTTTGAACAAATGGCCGACCTCCTAGGCCAAAAATTGGTGGAGGTGGAGCGATGCCTAATAGAGTTGCGGCAGTACCATCAGGCAGATATGGGAATGTTAATATCCCATGAATATAATGAGTTCTCGAAGAAGGTGGTGACGGAGAAGGCCTTCTTTGCTTCATCTATGGAATGCTTGGAGCGTGATCTCCAGAATTTATAAGAGAGGCTCGATCGGCTGAGTGATCTCAGAGAAGGTTACCTCTCTCAAAAAAATGGGCTGACTGAGAATATTAGAAAGCTCTAGGTCGAGCTTGATGCACTAGGGATTAGGCTGCGGGAGGCCCATCAGGAAGAGAAGGCTATCCAAACCAAGGTGAGCCAAGTAGCGCAGAATACGGCTGGAGTTGAGGTTATGGTGCAAAAGCTAGCGGATAGACATGAGTCCTATGCTCGTTACGAGGATCCCAAGGTTATGGCCAAAGAGGTTGAGCGTCGGTCCCAGATGGGCCTGTATGGCCATGTCACCCATCTCCATGAGCGTATAGCAGAGTTATGCTCTGACCAATAGCACCAGTAGCTATTTCTTTGCTTTTTTTTCAATATCTCTTTTTGTGCCTTTTATTTTGACTTTGGGTTGCCGATAACCCCTCAGATGTAGTCCGCTTTCATTTTTTCTTAGGCAAAAGAAATAAAATCTATTCCGCTTATTAAAATTATTTGTGAAAACTTTGGATATCATACTAGATGTAATGTGGACATAGTACAACATCGTAGTCTGTTAAGGATGTTCCACTGGGGGACTTTGGTGAAACTATTACTTATTGCGCACTTGGATTCAAGTAATAGACTCAAAATAAGCCCTATCAGAGGTGATATGGATGTGATAGATTTTGTGGACTTTCCACCGGTAGCGTAACTTTACGTTATCATACAACGTAACAGGACATTGTATGATACGTCTAAGTCTATGAAGTAGCAGGTGACTTCTATTTTTAAGTCGTCGTTCTGAAATTTTAAGCGAATCTTCCCCAGAAGGTAGCTCCTTCTAGCGTTGAAGCCACTTATGGCAGTATTGGTTGCTGTCGTGCGATGCATCGGGATACCCAGAGTCTGAAGTAGACTTTGCAGGATGATGCTGATTGACGAGCCGGGGTCGATGTGCATCTGGTCCACCTTGATGGTATCGATGTATCCTATGTAATACAGAGGACGATCGTGCCGATTATTCTTCAACAACATGTCTTATTATGAGAACATGATATTTGGTATTGTAAACCCCCTGATTTTGCAAGAATTTTAAATTGGGATTTTTCACAATTTTCTGGAATTTTCTGGGATTTTTCTGTAATTAAAATCAGGATTATTAATTATTAAATGATTTTTAATTGATAATAAATAATATTAAAATATTATAAAAATAACATTTTTGGGTGTAAAATGAAAAACTGGACTTAGGGTAATTTTTCTGGAATTTATTGGACCCCGGACCTATTTTTTTTAAACACCTAAAAACTATTTATTTAATTATTCATTTATTTATTATTTATTAATTATTTAAACCCATAGTCCGGCCCATTTCCTCGGACCGCAGGCCGGCCCAGCCCGCTCGCCCTGTCGGGTCGGATCGGGTCCACCCGCCGCCCGACCCGCTACCCGCTATCCGCTACCCGGCAGACCCGTCTCCCCCAATCACCCCCGTGCCCGCGTCCACCGCCGCGTCCGCCGGCCCGCTCCGCCTGCTCCGCTCCACCGCCCACGTCGACCCCTTCGCCTCCGCCTTCCCCGCCACGACGCCGCCATTTCCGGCCGCCCCCTCCTGCCGTCTCCCCTATTTAAACCCCCCCTCGTCGAGCCCCCATCGCCATAGCCACCACTCGCCACCGCCGGACCCCCTACGCCACCGCCAGCCCAGCCCGCCTCGCCGTGCCCCGCCGACGGCAGCCCCGGCCCCAGCCTCTTCTCCTCCTTCCTCCTCTTTCCTCCCCTCCTCTCCTCGACGAGCTCCGGCAGCAGCAGCAAACCGCAGCGGCAGCTACTCCGGCCGCCCTGAGCCGCCGCCGTCTCCGGCCAACAGACCCTAACCCTAGCCCAAATTCTTTCTTGTGTCGGCGTGTCGGACACGACACGGACACGACGAAAACCCGGTTTTCGAGCCCTGTTCAGGTACGTGTAACTTTCTCCTCGCTGCCCCGTTTTCAATTCCGTAAATTGCGTTGCGAAGCCTGTATGACCCTCTCGGTGCCCGTGCAACCCGCTCGGGACATCGCGTCCTGTGGTGATCGCACACCGCGATCCAAAAACAGGAAAAACAACGACCCAAAATTGCCGTTTTTGCCCTTGTCTCCAAATTGGACTCAAGGACAGGCGTTTCTAGCTATTTGATATCTTCTGAGCATGATGGTAATATTTATTTCAGCATCCGGAGACATTTTTGGAAATTTCCCGAGGATAGAACTGTAGTTGGGATCCAAATATCAGGCAAGTACCTGCACTTCAAGTTTAATCTTTATATTGTGATAAATAAATTCCTTCCCCTACTAGTACTATTGGATGTTTACACGTAGTGTTAGAATCTGGATTTCATGTCTTGAATATTGGATTTCATGTCTTGCTTTTCGTGTCGGGTGGGAGAATACTAGGAGGCATGTAGTTTACCCTTCCCCCTATTGTGTGCTAGCTGTTGGTACGCGACCGTACCATCAGCCTTATACTTGATTATTCCCCTTGTCATTGTGTGCTAGTCGTCTATGACGGCCTTATTAGCCTTATAAGCCCCTACATGCCAACTATGTATTCTAAATACACAATTACACACACATAGTTTATTGTCTTGTTACAGTTACATTTTCTTGTCTCATTATATTCCTGTTTTACTCCTATTCCTGGTTTATAGCAACTAATCATGTTTATTTACATTCCTGATTGCTAGTGCTTAACTCTTAGTTAATTTCACTACTTATTGTGCATATTCTTATCGTGATGTATAGTCAGTTTCTTTCCTACTTGTCATAAATATCTAGTTTAATCTTTGTTGTGCATTGTGTACTTTGCTCCTTTCCTGACTGGATCCGTTGATTTAGGCGATGATGAGGACTTTGCCCCCACTTACTATGGTCCCTATGAGGTAGCAGGTGACACTTTTGAGAAGCCGGTTCCCACTCAGGAGACTACCTTTGAGGAGTAGTCAACCAGTTAGCTAGTATTTCCTTTCAGCATAATACTCGGGTTTGTCCCCGATTTATCTTCTGGCTTTGTATTAACTATGGATCTGTTTGTCACAATTTATCTTATGAAATCTTAGCATTTCTATTTCCTGTTATTATCCTTGCCTATTCATTCTTGTAGATGAGACTAGAATTACCTGTGAATGTGATCTAGACAGCGTACTACCGCCGACACTGCGGCGTAGGCTGGACGTACCCACGTACTCGTGCCCGAATATCCGGGTGCGGGTCGTGACAGGTATCGCCTTCATCACATTATTGTGGTGGGGGAACGCGGCAGGATCCTCGGCTGGCGGCTTGACCTGCACCAGATAGGTATCGACATTCTACAATTCCTCACTCAGAGCAACCTGAGTGTCTTTGGAGAGTCGAAGAAGCTCGAAGGGTAACAACTTCACTGGAGTATTGGCGAGCCGTGCCAAGATATCGAAGTTGTAGGTATTCTCCAACCCCTGAGTGGTATCTTTGCATAGCGGTTTGTTGAAACGAGTTTCTTTCTGCTTGGACTTGTCCGTTGATGGCGGTTTGTATGGACCCGGATTGGCTGAGGCATTTGGGAGAGTACCATCATCAGGGATACCGTACTCTCGTTGGTATGCCAGGACTGACCTTGTTGTTCCTGCTATTGCTTCTTCGAAAGGGATAGAAACCGTGTAGCAGGATTTGGACTTCTTTCCCTTGGACTTGGTGGCAGGAGGTGTTGTTTGCTACATTAAGTCTGAAGCAAGATCGAGATGGACACACATGACCACCTCCCGTAATATGGTAAGAGCTATCATCCCGGCTGTTTGATCATAAGTTGGCGGGAGATTAACAACCTCAATTATTATCCAGAGGATCGGGATTACTCCGTCTTGGGCTTACATCACCGGAAAATTGCCGAACTGTAGAGATACCATATTTGTGGTAACTATTTTTTTATTGAAGTCCAGAGTGAGGGTCTTAGTGTCGAGCAGACGCTGGATGTACCGCTTTAGTGTGAAGCAGGCCACCGTCGCATGATGGACGTAATGATGGTAGTGGCAGTACTTCAAATTATTCACCTCGGCTGTGTCAACATGACGCTTGACGTCGGGGAGCCGAAGCTTGTTTTCCTTTATTAGCACGTCGAAGATTGCCATGATGTCATCATCTTGGAAGGAGTAGATTTCCTTCGGTTTTGGAGCCTCTGCGGGCTTTTATTCGGGCTTCTTGGCTATATTGGTGACTAAAGCCTACTTTCCCTTGCCATCCCGTTCGTTATTGCCACTATTGTTGTTGCTGTTGTGAGGGCATTTTCCCCTATCATCATTGACGGGGATCTGTATCCCCAGTAGACGGGAGTCCTTCACCTTCTTCTTAGCACCGACAACATTTATGATGAACGCCATCTAGTATTTAAACTGAGAGTAACCCATCCAGAGCCTTACTATGGAAAGAAGATTCCTTCGGTTGCCCATCAACGTGGACTCAGGGTTACCGTGGGGTAACTTCAGTGCCACTTGCCTATACCTCTCGATATACTCTCGTACATACTCTATTTCTCTTTGTGCGATGTCATTAAAGAGGACATCGTTATGCCATTTCCCCTGTCGTAGAATCGAGCGAAAAAAAGACCATTGAGATCATCGAACGACAAAATACAGTTGTTCTGGAGGCTGTAGAACCAATCGAAGTCTATTCCAGACAATTCCCTGACAAAGAGCTTGGTTAAGAGGGCATCGTTGCGAGTTAGATGCCCTATTGCCATCTCGAAGTAACTCATGAACTGACGGAGAGATATCTTTCAATCGAACGGAGTCAAGTTGAAGGGCTTTTACTTAGGCAGATACGGTATGTCTCTCCAGTCGAGGGGATATGTTTATCGGATTCAAAGCTCTCACAGTGAGTCCCGATTGCCCATAGAGTCTAGGCGGGCTCGGAGTTTCCGTACCTCCTGTCATGTCCCAGTCCCAAAATATACGGGACTAGGCCACGTGGCAATGGCCACCTAAGTACCCTATAATCTGGCAGAAAACTAGGTCCTTAGAGGGACGTAACAAGGTACAAAACAGTATGCCATAGTAAAACAGAAAGAAAGCATGTGATACACCGGTGTAATCTAGAATAACCACCTAAGTGAGAAGCAACTTTGAAGATAATGTTCGACGCGTGGGCTTTCCAAATATAAAACCGTAGCTCCGAGGCACAGAGACACACGGGGCATACCGTAGCTCCGAGCACAGAGTCAAACGGGTGATACTATGACTCCAGATACATGATCTCTACATAAATAAGAATATATATATATATAGCACGTGCAAAGTTGCCTAAGCGTCTAGTAACTGTCTTTCTCTTCCAATGCGGTCAACGAGTGCTTGCTTAACCTGAATCTCTATCTAACAGTCTCGTAATACTGAAGTAACTATCAACAATCATGATCCTAAAGTCATCACAGATTCTGGTCATGTTGACATTATCAGGACACAGGAAGTCTGGCACGATGACAATGTCTGAATGTGTCTTAGGGTTCTGATTTAACCAAGTAGGTACATCAAGTTGTCACGAACATCTATCAATCGATACTAGATGTTACCAACGAACGTCTGCACCCGGATATGACCCGGACGCTAAGTAACAATTCTGATCCAAAGCGCACTTAATGTATATATAGAATAAACAATAAATCTGAAACTGAGATACAAGATGGCAAAGTACACTTTCCTGGATCCGGATGCCGAAGGAGGGGCTCCGGTACAACGTCCAAGTCCGAGGATCCCAAAGTACCTAGAGATGTTATATAAAATTAATTAATAATCTATCTCGATACTATCTAAAATGATAAATGACAACACGTCTAGCATAGGCTTCTGTCTTAGTTACATAGCTCACATAGATACTAACTAGAGGGTTGACCCAAGTTGACTAAGGTAACGTTGCATCAAATACGATCAACAATTAGTATAACATCCTCAAACAATATCTTCAACCCCTAATATTCATCACAGTGATTTCAGTCAATTAAGTTATGCTCATCCTCAACCATACCATCCCTGTAATCATAGACGTAATTTTATACACCCAATTTAGTTGACGCCCTTAAATACGCATAATGTTCAGGTATAGTAGCCTCATTCATATCATCACTAACGTACCAAAATTCATGGGAACAACCCCAATATATGCATTTCCCATATATATATCCTCGAATAATTTATTATAAAATATCAAGTTCACATATATATAACTGCAATAATTGCTATAAAACTATTCCACATATATATTTAACCTCAACAATTGCCATTAGATTATGCATGGGAAATATTCATGAAACCCTAACCGAACTAGATTTTCTTAGCACACAAATAATTACACAAAGAAAGAAGAAGGATGAGGAGTTACCCAGGTGGCTGCGGGTGGTGGCAGCGGCAGTGCTGCGGCTTCGGTCAGGGACGGCATCGACCGTGGGGGTGGTGCGCGTGTTGACCGGGGTGGTGGTGCTCGGCTGCAGGGTCGTAGTGATATTGTCGTGGTGGTGTCAGTTCGTCGAGTCATGGAGGAGGTGATGGTGGTGGCAGTGGGTGGTGGTTGTAGCTCCGGTGGTGGTGCTCGACAGCGTGAACGGGTGAAGTAGGTAGCTGCGGGTCGTGGTAGTGCGGGTGATAGTGGCAGTATGTGGTGGTGTTCGTCGGTGGCTGTTGCAGCGGTGTGGTGGTGGTCGTCGGTTCGTGGTGGTGCGGGTGATGGTGGCAGTAGGTGGTGGTATTCGTCAATGGTGGTGTGGTACTGTCGGTCGGGGTGGTGGTCCTGGAGGTGATGGTGTTCGTCGGTGGTGGTGCAGTGCTATTGGTCGGGGTGGTGGCATTGGAGGTGATGGTGGCAGTGGCTACGGTCGGTGGGGATGGCGGTGAAGGGACAATGGTGGGTTGGTGGAGATGTTGTTGGTATAGGATCAGCGGCGTTGTGGTGGAGGTGGCGGGTTGCAGCGGTCGAGATGGTGGCTATAGTCTGCTCGTGGTGCTCCGGTGGAGGTGGAGATGGTGAAGAAGGAGAAAAAGAAATGAAGAAGAAGAAGAATGAAGAAGAAGAGAAGGAGAGGGGAGTTTCGACTGTGTAAGTAGAGGGAGGAGAGAGAGTGGGGGGCAAAATTCTTAGGTTTTTTCCTAGGGATTATGGCCGGCCACATGTGGGGGGTTGTGTGTGTGAGTTAATATAGAGGGATTGGGTGGTTGTGATGGGGTAAGGAATTGAATCAAGGGTCATGATTTAACATGAAAGTAAAATAATGCAAGGGGAGAGAGAAGATGAGGTGACCAGTTATGTGAGGTTGGGGGAAGGTTTCTTCATTGATTTTCACCAATATGAGGGTGACACATAGCACCATTTTTGCCATTAAGCCCCTTAACATTTGGGTGTTTATACATAAAGAAAAAATGGTAAGGATTTTATGTGGGAAGTGGTGTTTGGTGTTCTGTATAGTGATAGGGTGTTCTGTGTTTTATATGGGCCTCATGAATGGGTGTTGGGTTAATTTGGTATCCCCAATTTAATTAAATAAAGTGTCATATGTGCTCTTAAATTAAATGGGGGTACATGGGGTCTCAATTGGAAGTGACACAAATGTCATGAACGGTGTAGGCTTGGTGTTAGTCTTGGGCCCTTTAATTGGTTAGGTGAAACGGGTTGAGTTTGTGTCCCCAAGTCGATGGCAACGACATAGTTACACGACATAGGATTAAAGAATTAAATTTTGTGACTGGGAAGTTGTGCAATTAAATTAAAGCACAAGGGAGTGTGTTTGTGAGTGACAGAAATATCCAGTGCCTAGGTTGGCTTGTCAGGTCAAGAGTGCAAAGATTTGTTGGAAATTAAAGGCTATTGTTGGGCTCCAATTATTGTAGCAACGGTAAGGAACACCAAGGGTTTAAATTAAAGAACCAGTTTATGCAACCCTAATTTCTAAACCTTAAACAACCTGAAGCTAAACCAAATTTCTTACCATATCTAGCCTACCTAAAATATTATTCGAGGGGGTTTACATCCTTCCCAACTTAGAAGAATTTTGTCCCCGAAATTAAAAGTAAAGTACGAATAAGAGTTACGAGAATTTAAAAAGTTAACAGGTAATCGAATTGCAGTACGTAAATTCATACCTCGGTCCTCAAATAAATACAGGAAATGTTGTCGTATGGAATCCTCGCTCTCCCGGGTAGACTCTCCTGGTGAATGATGCTTCTGTACAACCATGACCAGTTGGATAGTCTGTCCCCTCAAAATTTTCTCACTGCAATCGAGTATACCTACTGACTGCTCCGTATATGATAAACTGGGCCCGGTTGTAATCTCTGAATGATCGAGCACGTAGATAGGGTTTGACACGTATCTCCTCAACTGTGATACATGAAATACGTCATGCACTCCTTCTAATAATGGAGGCAATGCAAGACGATAAGCCACTTCGTCAACTCGCTCTAAGATGTCAAAAGGTCCATTGTACCTCGAACTCAGATGCCTCTGCCCCCAAATCTGATGGTACCATGAGTAGGCGATATCTTCAAAAATATATGGTCACCTTCCTGGAATTCCAAAGGTCTGCGGTGTGCATCTGCCCAATGCTTTTGTCTGTCCTGTGCCAAGCGTAGGTGGCCCTGAATTTGCTTTACTTTCTCCACTGTCTGTGTCACCAACTCTGGACCAAGTATTTGACGCTCTTCCACGTCACTCCAACATACTGGAGACATACACTTTCTGTCGTACATTGCCTCATAAGGTGCCATATGTATGCTTGCTTGGTAGCGGTTGTTGTAAAAGAATTCCACCAAGTGGAGATGGTCCTTCCAAGATCCTCCAAAGTCGATCATGCACGCTCTCAACATATCCTCTAGTATCTAAATCGTGCACTCTGACTGACCATCAGTCTGTGGATGATATGCATTACTGAACTTGAGACAAGTTTCTAGACTCCTGCATACTCCGCAAAAAATATGACATGAATCTGGAATCATGATCTGATACAATGCTGACAGGCACTCCATATAGTCATATTATCTGCCTCATATATATTTTAGCCAATATCTTCATGGATTGCCCAACTCTAAAGGGCAAGAAATGCGCTGACTTAGTGAGTCGATCAACGATAACCCAGACTGTATCCTTCCCGCTAGGGCTCCTCAGAAATCCTATGAAGAAGTCCATGGTAATGTGCTCCTACTTCCACTCAGGAATGGAAAGCGGCTACAATAGTCCTGCAGTCCTCTGATGTTCGGCCTTGACTTGCTGACAGACCAAATATCTCGCCACTAATCTCGTAATCTCCCTCTTTATCCCATGCCACCAGTAGTGTTGCCTCAAATCTCGCTATATCTTCGTGCCCCCGAGATGAATAGAATAAATCAAGCTATGGGCCTCGGTCATCAACTCCTGGCGTAGTTCGAAACTCAAAACATATAGGCGATCTTCACACCTCAACGTTTTGTCTTCGTGAATCCGGAGTCCCATCTGCATGCCGGCCTCTGTCCTCTCTCGCAGTCGTCATAATCTCACATCGGTAGGTAACGCTGACTTGATCCTCTCAACCAATATAGACTGAACCTCTAGACTGGCTATCTGTCCATCCATGCCTGGCAATACAACCTCTATCCCGAGCTCATGATGATCCTCTAACAAATATCGTTGAGTCATCAAAAAGTATGCCATGGGCTTCCTGCTTAAGAAATCTACTACAATATTCGCCTTGCTAGGGTGGTACTGCAACTCAATATCATAGTCTGTCATCAACTCTAGCCAACGCCTCTATCTCATGTTGAGCTCCTTCTAAGTATAGACATTCTTCAGACTTTTGTGATCTGTGTAAATCTTAACCCGCTCTACATAAAGGTAGTGCCGACATAGCTTTAGTACAAATATCACTGCAACTAGCTCTAGATCGTGTGTCAGGTAGTTCTTTTCATGAACCCTCAGTTGTCTCAATGCGTAAGCTATCACCTTGTTGTGCTGCATCAGTACACATTCTAATCCACTCCCAGACGCATCGCTATACACCAGACGCATCGCTATATACCACAAATCCTCCAGATTAAGAAGGAAGTGTCAAAATTGGTGCTGACGTCAGACGCTTCTTCAGCTCATCGAAAGCCGTCTGACACTCCTCAGTCCATATAAACTCCTCGCCTTTATGCGTCAGCTGCGTCATAGGCGCAGCGATCCTCGAGAAGTTTTCCACGAACCTCCGATAATATCCGACAAGTCCAAGAAAACTTCTAACTTTCGTAACTGATGTAGGGGTAGGCCATGTCTCCACTGCAGCGATCTTCTCTGGGTCAACTGATAGTCCATCTCCAGTGATTATGTGACCCAGGAATGGTACTTACTCTATCCAAGCAGAACTCGCATTTGCTAAGCTTGGCATACAGCCTCTCCTGCCTCAGCGTATTCAACACGATCCTAAGATGCTCCTCGTGCTCCTCCTGACTCTTAGAATATACCAAGATGTCTTCAATAAATACTACCACAAACTTATCCAAGTACTGGTGGAAAACCTTGTTCATCAGGCTCATAAATACTGCTGACGCATTGGTTAAACCAAACGGCATGACTAAAAACGCATAGTGCCCGTACTTCATCCGAAAAGCTATCTTCGGAATGTCCTCCTTTCTCACCTAGATATGATCATAGCCAAATCTGAGATCGATCTTCGAGAATACAGATGCGCCAGTTACCTGATAAAATAAATCATCGATGCGCGTTAAAGGGTACTTGTTCTTTATCGTTACAGCATTTAGCACCCTGTAATCGATACACAAATGTACCGTCTCGTCCTTCTTCGGCACAAATAAGATGGGTGCTCCCCATGGAGAAACACTAGCCCGAATGAAACTCTTGTCTAAGAGATCATCTACTTGGACCTTCAACTCAACCAACTCCTTCGGTGCTAGTCTGTAGACGGGGGAAGTAACTGGCTCGGCTTTGGGAGTCAACTCTATAGTGAACTCTATCTCTCTGTTAGGTGGCAGGCCTGGAAGATCCTCTATAAACACATCTTCAAACTCTGATATAATACGAGGGTACACCGATTCACTTTCTGTAATATGTACCGCTAAGGTAGGTTGGACACCATGATCTCGGGCTCTCCGAAGAAATTAAAACTCAGGGTGATCTGGTGGTCTAAATATAACGCAACCACATCGGCAATCTAGTGTCGCAAGGTATTGGCTCAACCAATCCATGCCTAGGACAATGTCATTGTCTAGACTTAACCTCATAATAAATTTTCACGTTCTATTTATAAATACTAATCCTCCTTAATTTTTTTTTTCTCTCCCTTAATGTATAAATACTCTTCTCCTCAAAATTTCTCCTCGAGTTTTGTTCTCATTCATGTTCCATTTCATACCTCAATTTTAATGGTATTGTTTCTTTATCCATAATCAAATTTTTGTTTAGTTCTCTAATCTGATACTCCCAAATTCTTTTATCGATATATTCATCGTTCCTTTGTCATAAACATAATCATTTTGGTATTAATTTCTTCATATCCTCCAGGTGTAATCCTCTAATTAAACTGTCACAACTAGGGTTATCCTTGTAATAGTTTATACCTACTATTGGGCTTAAATTTTCAAGGTATAGAATGCAATCCACTATTTTGTTAAGCAAATCCTCCGTATACCATATCAAAACATAGCTTATTCTACCTAAAATTGTATTCCTCAAAATTCTTCTTTCTGTTATTTATTTCTCCGAGTCACCATAGTGTAATTATAATAATGGTATCACCCAAGCACATGCTAGAATTTCTGGTATCAGATAATCATCTTCCAGGTGAGGGCCTAAAATTTTATCTTCTCCAGTTCATAATACCGTTCTTGGTATCGCGATTATGGGCTATAACTAATTTCTAGCATCTAGCTATGCATTTCCATAAATCATTCTAGAGGGTTAGGATCAAAAAAAATTCTAGCTTCCAGTACTTCCCAAATCACTACTATCTCAAGTAATGGTAGGGTTTTATCAGTTCTAGGAGTATACTACTAGGTCCAATTCTCTTGCTAACAATCTACACTAGTTCTAGAATCTAAAAAAAAATCAACCTACCCTACTAAAGGTAACAACCTTCTCAGAAAATATTACATTAATCATGCCTTCTGTCGTTTGGACTACGATCTTCTTCTGGAGGGAACCATCAAGCACAAGCATTCGTCTCTCCAAAATAAAGGGAGATGAGAAACAATGATAACAATATTAATGGAAAAGGAACGATTACAATTTTGAAGTCCAAGGGCGATAATCAAATATAGGAAATTTATAAAATCGGTTAAGGATTGAGATCTTATTCAACAATAATCCTAAATTGCAGGCTCGTTTAGTACAGT
The DNA here is from genome assembly GCA_036927795.1 of Iris macrosiphon. Taxonomy (NCBI): domain Eukaryota; kingdom Viridiplantae; phylum Streptophyta; class Magnoliopsida; order Asparagales; family Iridaceae; genus Iris; species Iris macrosiphon. The sequence goes on along the minus strand of JAYESA010000096.1, from coordinate 2,836 downwards.
AACGTAATCGGAACGATATGCGCTGAGACCTGCATCGGCCACCACAAAAACTATGTCACGCCCCAGTCCCAAAATAACATGGGACTAGGCCACGTTGTAATGGCCAGCTACGCACCAAGGGGACTCCAGTCCGACTCTTAATATGTATAAGCTATAAATGAGGGTCACTATCTAGATAACATGGTATACATGTCTATGTCTCAAACTATAAGGATATACAATAAAAAAAGGACAACATGTATCATGGTGTGCACCCCATACTACACTCGTCCAAATAGACTCGAAGGAAATAATATGAGTCTACAAATACTGCGCTATACTAGCAGAAAATAAGCAAAGATCAATATAGCTGAAAAATGAAGAAGTGAATACAAATATTGAGTAACAATACCTGCATACCGGTATAATACTCATCAGCAGCTCCAGTCTCCCTTCCGCAATCGACCCTATAATCTAGCAGGAAACCAGGTTTTCAGAGGGACATAACAAGGTACAAAACAGTATGCCATAGTAAAACAGAAAGAAAGCATGTGATACGCCGGTGTAATCTAGAATAACCACCTAAGTGAGACGCAACTTTGAAGACAATGTTCGACGCGTAGGCTTTTCAAATATAAAACTGTAGCTCCGAGGCACAGAGACACATGGGGCATACCGTAGCTCCGAGCACAGAGTCACACGGGTGATACTACGACTCCAGATACAGGATCTTTACATAAATAATAATAATATATATATATATATATATATATATATATATATATATATATATATATATATATAGCGCGTGCAAAGTAGCCCAAGCATCTAGTAACTGTCTTCCCCTTCCAATGCGATCAACGAGTGCTTGCTTAACCTGAACCTCTATCAAACAGTCTCGTCATACTGAAGTAACTATCAAGAATCATGATCCTAAAGTCATCATAGATTCCGGTTATACTGACACTATCAGGATACATGAAGTCTGTCATGATGACAGTGTCTGAATTTGTCCTAGGGTTTCGATGTAACCAAGTAGGTACATCAAGGTGTTACGAACATCTATCAATCGATACTAGATGTTACCAACGAACGTCTGCACCCGGATATGACCCGGACGCTAAGTAACGATTCCGATCCAAAGCGCACATAATGCATATATGGAATAAACAGTAAATCTGGAACTGAGATACAGGATGGCAAGGTACACTTGCCTGGATCCGGATGCTGAAGGCGAGGCTCCGAAACAACGTCCAAGTCCGAGGATCCTAAAGTACCTAGAGATGATATATAAAATTAATTAATAATCTAGCTCGATACTATCTAAAATGAAATATGACAACACATCTAGCATAGGCTTCTGTCTTAGTTACATAGCTCACATAGATACTAACTAGAGGGTTGACCCAAGTTGACTAAGGTAACATTGCATCAAATACGATCAACAATTAGTATAACATCCTCAAATAATATCTTCAACCCCTAATATTTATCACATTGATTTCAGTCAATTAAGTTATGCTCATCCTCGACCATACCATCCCTGTAATCATAGACGTAATTTTATACACCCAATTTAGTTGATGCCCCTAAATACGCATAATGTTCACGTATAGTAGTCTCATTCATATCATCACTAACGTACCAAAATTCATGGGAACAACCCCAACATATGCATTTCCCATATATATATCCTCAAATAATTTATTACAAAATATCAAGTTCACATATATATAACCGCAATAATTGCTATAAAACTATTCCACATATATATTTAACCTCAATAATTGTCATTATATTATGCATGGAAAATATTCATGAAACCCTAACCCTAACTAGGTTTTCTTAGCACACAAACAACTACACAAAGAAAGAAGAAGGATGAGGAATTACCTAGGTAGCTGCGGGTGGTGGCAGCGGTGGTGATGCGGCTTCGGTCAGGGACAACGTCGACCACGGGGGTGATACACATGTCGATCGGGGTGGTGGTTCTCGGCTACGGGGTCGTGGTGATGCTGTCATGGTGGTGTTAGGTCATCGAGTCATGGAGGAGGTGATGGTGGTGGCAGTGGGTGGTGGTGCTCGACAGTATGAACGGGTGAAGTAGGTGGCTTCGGGTCATGGTGGTGCGGGTGATGGTGGAAGTAGGTGGTGGAATTTGTCGGTGGCTGTAGCAGCGGTGTGGTGGTGGTCATCGGTTCGTGGTGGTGCGGGTGATGGTGGAAGTATGTGGTGGTGTTCGTCGGGGGTGGTGCGGTGCTGTTGGTCGGGGTAGTGGTGCTGGAGGTGATGGTGTTCGTCGGTAGTGGTACGGTACTGCTGGTCGGGGTGGTGGTGTTGGAGGTGATGGTGTTCGTCGGTGGTGGTGCGGTATTGTTGGTCGGGGTGGTGGTGCTAGAGGTGATGGTGGAAGTGGCTGCGGTCGATGGAGATGGCGGTGAAGATGGCAATGGCGGGTCGGTGGAGATGCTATTGGTGTAGGAGCAACGGCATTGCGGTAGAGGCGGCGGGTTGCAATGGTCGAGATGGCGGCTCTAGTCGTCTCGTGGTACTCTGGTAGAGGTGGAGATGGAGATGGTGAAGAAGGAGAAGAAGAAATAAAGAAGAATAAGAATGACGAAGAAGAAGAAGAGAATGAGAGGGGAGTTTCGGCTGTGTAAGTAGAGGGAGAAGAGAGAGTGGGAGGGAATTCATAAGTTTTTTTTAGGGATTAGGGTCGGCCACATGTGGTGGGTTGTGTGTGTGAGTTAATATAGAGGGAGTGTGTGGTTGTGATGGGGTAAGGAATTGAATCAAGGGTCATGATTTAACATGAAAGTAAAATAATGCAAGGGGAGAGAGAAGATGAGGTGACCAG